>CM040244.1:208409842-208809842 GCA_022545495.1 Chrysanthemum lavandulifolium
TTTCCAAGTTTATTTTATATTTTCTAGTATTTAAGTGTATTTTAAATTATAATTAATTAGTAATAATTAGATAAAAAGTGTGAAAAATATATTTTTAATTTTAAAATTAGTTTTATAATATTTTAGATTTTTCTGAATCATAATTTTATTTTTCTAGCCTTATTTCATATTTTCTTTTTTAGAGTATTTATTAAATAGTTAAAATAGTTTTAATTAATAATAATTAAATAAATAGTTGTAAAATAATTTTCTTTTCTAATAATTTTCTTTTATTTTAGGATTCCAAAATGTTATTTTCATATTTTTAGGTCTTTTATTTCTTAGATCTCACTTTTTATTTTATGCGTTTGCGTGGTTTTTAAGCGTCACGTATTACGTTCTTTTATCGATTGTTGTGTTTTCCAATTCTGTTTCCAATCTCATTCCAATCAATCAGTAGTGTAATTTCCAATCAAAATCCTTTACTGATCACTATCCTCAGTGATCATTCTATCATCTGAATTAGTGTTTACACACCATTGAGTCTCCATGGGACTTAACGACCCGGGAATTCACTGTATTCTCCAGATCTTCATTGTATTGGTTTCTGAGCAGTTTTAAGTTTATTACGGTTAGCCATTCACAAGTGGCTAGCTTGAGTGATTAAGCTTGACTGTGTTTTCAGCACCAATCATCCATGGTTCGAGGTTTGCCTCACCCTGGAACACCCTTTTATTTTTTTATTTTTTTCAACTTTTCTTTTTGGGACTTATTAATAAGAAAAAGATAAGCAAGTTTTGTGAAAACATTTTAGGATTTGGAAAATCTATATTAAATAGTCAGTCACTCCAAGTTTAGTCTAGCATGTGTTAGCTCGTAGACTTAGCTTTATTTATTAGTTATTAGTTAGTTTAAGTAACACCGTGGAGGACGGACGGGTCTTTACCCACTGTGTACCTGATCCACAGCCCATAAGGGGCGTTTAGTAAGTTGTATAAATACCCTTTCCCATTTAGGGAGAGGGTTGGTAGTTTCATAATAATACACACACATATAGTATTTTTCTCTCACTAAAAACTTCCCCTCTCTACTCTTTCTCTCTCTAAAATGGCTAGCTTGTTCTTCCATAATCCCCGACCTCTCGAATCACATAATCAACATAAAATATACGATCCTACAATTGGTATCAGTGCTTACCAATTGTTATCTTGGCATCAGAGCTTGGTTATGTTATTATGTTGACTTTTGTGGTTCATATAGTGTTTTTTTGAAGCTGTTCTTTTCCATTATTTTTCATCCGGATATTTTGTGTTCCTACTTTTGTGGTTAACAAATTCTTGAACTGGTTTAAGTATCTTTGTGGTCAAAAAGTTTGAAGTTTTTATAACAGTTTATGTATAACGTTTTTGTGGTCAAATCGTTTTGTGGTCAAATCATTTTCTGTAAAAAGTTTGAAGTTTTTGTGGTCAAAAAGTTTGAAGTTTTTATAATAGTTTCTCTTAAACGTTTTGTGGTTCAAATATCTTTGTGGTCAAAAAGTTCAAATATCTTTGTGGTCAAATCGTTTTTGTGGTTAACACTTTATATATAAAGTCTTATCAGTATTATCTAGGTTTGAATATATATGTTCTTCATTGCGTTTTGAATGTATTCTTCTTTCCATAGATCCATTTTTTTATGTTTATGAAAGTGACAGAATACTGCGATTTGGCTACTGCGGTTTGAAGATTTTGACTGGTCAAGTTGCGTTTTGTCTTATCAACCAACTGCATTTTGCTATTGAGCTTTGATCTTGCGTTTTACCTAATGTTGAGTTTTGAAGAAATTGCGTTTTGATAAAACACTGCGTTTTGTATCAAAAGTCAGGTACGATTTGACTCAAGGTTGCTGCGTTTTGACACTCAGGTTCTAAGTTGCGTTTTGAAGACACACAGATTCTATGTTGCGGTTTGACTATACTTTACTACTTGATTGCATTTTGACAGAAAGGTAGAAGGAGATGCTGCGTTTTGACCATAAACCACGGATACCTAAGACTCAAATGACCTCAGTCTAATACATCATTGGTCCAAAAATAATTGAATGAATGGTATGATAAAAGACATAACAGAAAACTTTAACAGTGAGCCAAATAAAATCCTAACCACAATCAAACTTAACCCTCCTAATCACTTATCCATCAATGAAGTACTACATTAATCCCATCCACATCACTCTATCCCATCCTCCTCATGTTACACTACCATCTCCAACACAACTCGATAATGGAAAAAAAATAGAATGTCTCAGATTATTTCACGGTTTTCAATGTAATATTAAACAATTCAATAGTTCATACGAATGAAATTATCTCATCACAGATCCAAGACAAAACCAAAACATAGATTATATGAATCTCAGATCTATTTCTTTCATGATTTAAAGGTATATCAAGACTCAAGGGTCAAGCATATGAAAGAAATAAGTTCATCATCAATCTAAATCAAAACGAAACATGCAAAATGGTCTCATATCTGGTTCAATTTTAATCTTTCAAAGATTTTTAATTGAACAACAATCATCATCAATCATGACTCAAAACTTAAAAACGAATATATTGAACGAGTCTCAGATTTTTTTGTGTCTACTTACAAGATAAATTGTTTGATCTCAGTTTATCATTCTTTCGAAGTATTCAAAGAAACATCTAGACCAGAGGTCATTCAAACAAAAGAAATGGAATATCATCATCGATCTATGTTATTGAAGCATAGCTTCATTTATTTCTGAAACTTTACTAAAAGTTTTCTAACAAGTTTGTTATAAACTTTCATGTTTCGTTAAGACTAAAACCACAATGAAAATAACATAAATCAAACCTACCCGAGACCCTTCTAGGATCTTGAAGCCCTTGTGACATGTTCTTGATCTGGATTCAACATCGAATGAAGGAATAGGTAACAGAATGGTTATGTTTGTATTTGTGGTGTTCGGTTATGATAGATGAAACGGTTTTAATGGGGATGAGATTTAGATCGGTTTATGATGAAGGACATTTGAGATGAGATCGATTGAAGATTTGCATTTGGTGGGAAAACTGATAAAAGTGGTAGGCGTGCTTAATCACAGAGTATTTTTAGGGTTAGGATTCAGTGAGGTTTAGGTTAAGAATGTTTACATTTGCCTTTTAACTTGTTATAGATGTGTTCTAATTGTACTGGTCCGAGTATCTCACTTCAATTGGATCATGTTTATGAATAGGTGATTTAGGTTGCACGAGTGGAGTTGGACTGAAATGTACATCGGGCTGCAAGTGAAAAGTGACTGACTTGTTAATCAACTTTGATATAATCACATTTTTGATCACATTCGCGAATGTTAAATGGGTTCAATGATAATTTTCACAAGTGAAAGAAACATGAATGTTAAATCAATTTACTGAAGATGCAAAGTGACTGAAATGTAAAGTTGATTCAATTTTTGGTCTATTTGTTTCACGATCTCATCGGATTATATTTGTCTTGGGGAGAGAAATTAGTGATTGTTTGTGTCACGGATTGGATTTGGATCGGATTCATGATTTTTTTTGTGTAATTATTGGTGGGCTATTTCTTTTCACCCTTTCATTTTTCATTTCTTTTTCATTCTTAAATCCCTTCAGTGCTTACCGAGACTTAATTACTAGAACCTTGCTGGGTTTGTTCCAGTCATAGCTCTATCTCAGTCGGCACTCTTCCCTTTTTATCACTTTTCTCCTTTTTTCATCATACCTAAGGACTTCTACACTATCTAGTGGATTTTCCTTGGGGTCGTGGGAAATAATACCTAACCTTATCATCCTTATAACTCAAATAAATTAAATGCAAGGTCGGTCTTTGATATACTTCCAGGATTGCCATGAGTAACCATTCGCTCCCCCTCAATATGTGCATCGATATATGACAGAGTTTAGCACATATTAGAGAGAGCCTACACTTTGAGTCAAAACGATCACATTTTATCAGATCTCATATTTAAATCACATTCTCTCCCCCGATAAAAAATTTCAAACCTTTTGAGATTTTGGATCCCAATTGATTTAAATACTTTAGAAAATTTTGGGGAAAGATGTGGTCTGGTTTTATATTTACTGATAAAGAACATAACAATACTCCCCCTCAATTTATGAGGGAGTTTGTTAGTATCAGGTATGATAATTTTGAAAGATCTTTAAGTAAAAGAAAAATTTCATTTTGAAAGTTTATTGAATTTTAGAAAGATCATACCCTGACACTTATCTCAAAGAATTTATTCACCACTTATTTTGTACAAGTGGACTGGTTTGATGATATATCGTTTGAAAATATTTAATTTGAAATCACTCTCCCCCTCAATCGATGACCGTAGTCATTGATTGAGTGAAATTTATTTTGACAAAATGGAGTCCGGTTAATTTTCAAAAGTTTGAGTCCGACTTATTTTCAAACAATATTTTTCCACCATGTAATATCCAAATATTTTTCTGCACAAAGAAACGTTAGGTGGTGGAAATGCAGAAGCTGTTTTGGTTGTTTCTATAAGAATGGAAGAAACATCTGCTGATGTTGTGAGACCTCTGTAGTTGTATATATCATTCAAAATATTCACAAAGTTCTGAAATATTAGGTTCCTTTTCTTCTTTTGTCGATCCATGATATAGTTACCCTTTCCTATCGGCACCCAATCATAAACTGGCAAAATCTGATCATCTAATATTTTGGGAGCAGGAGCGAGAACATTCTCATAAACCATGTTATCTTCATACACTAGTCAGCACATATAGACATACATACATATATATGGTGGTCGACAACACCCAAACAGCAATCGACTAATAAAAGTCAATCTAACATCGAAAATCATTTAATCAGATCATACAAAGGCATGGGATTATATGTGATCATCAAACTTGAATCATCTAATTCTAACAATCATATCCTAGCCATTCAAAGTTGGCGAAAACCTTTTTTAGTTGAGTATATGATGATTAAATAAGCCCGTTAGATGACATAAATTTGAAAACACTCTCCCCCTCAATCAATGACCCGTTTTATGAAAAGTTTAAAAGAGCTTAAGTCATTGATTGAGTGTCAAATTTTATGAAAACTCCAAGTCTGATTGATTTTCAAACAACTCATTTTCCACCATTTTGAAAATCAAATATTTTTCTAAAGAATCTTAGAAAGAAAAATATTTGTGTAGGAACAACCGTCTTTTTGGCGACGTGCTTTCCTCATTTAGTATTAGGATAAATGCTTGATATTTATTAAAATCAATTTCGCGTAGCACTTTCCCTTTTTGAAAAACGGGTTAAAGTCTGAAATAATTGCAATCCATAAGTTTGAGACATGTTTGGATAATATTTACACGTTCTGCTCGAACTTCATCTAAAGTCCTGCGCCATGACATTTCTAAGACCGTAGATGTTATCGATACCGGAAGACATGCCTTGAGAAAACAATATTTTTGGTATTTTCAAATTTTCTGATTTTTATGGATTTTTGTTGGTTTTATATTTTTATATTTTATTTTTGCTAGTTTTAAAATTTTCTATTTACAATTTGGCTTAAGATATGTACAAAGTAGATAATTTAATTTAATAATATGTTGATATGAGTACCGAGATAAGGATATCGTTCAACACGTTGTAGAAGACATAAATCAACATCTCTTAAACTTTCACCACGAAAGCATTCAAGGCTCCTGAATCATCATTAGAACTTGAGCCTTCTCAATGTGAGGCTTTGGTAGCTTCCCCCCAAACCGAAAATATTCTTGTTGAGCAGTTTCAAAGCTCTCTTTCAAGCTTTCCTTAGCTAGGTGCACAATGAAGCACACCACGTCATAAATCTTGTTGCTTCTTTTAAGAATGATCATCGTGATTATCCGTTTGGGGTTTCAACACATAGAACATCAAAGTATCATCTCACGCTTGAATAATTCTTCTCATATTTCTTTCCACTCAAGTATGAAGTGATGCATACCAAAAGTGTCAAGAGGCCACTTCCCCTAAGTAGTTGAAGTGATGCAATCTACAACACCTCTAAAATGGCTCAGTGGAAGCACACAACCCTTGTGGTGCTACTGCATTGATGTCTATCACAACATAAGTATAGAACAACTGATTTTCATTAAGAAATTTCATTCATTTAAGTAAAACAAGTTTACAAGATTTGTTTAGTACGGAAATACAGGCCCATAATAAAGTAGTCCCCATTTATGTTTATCAGAGAATCTATGACCATGCCATGACTTTGCCTTGCGCCTCCAAAGATAAGTTATCACCTCAAAACATAAAAATTTATTTAAATAATATTTTAGTTTAGCATTTAACATTTAGATTTGATAATCATTACGCCTTGCATAATGTCATGAAAGTTTGTGTTTACCTTAGATAAAAATTTTATTAGTGGACCGTAGGTAGGGTATATGTACATTACAACGAATATAATGTCATATATTATATCTATTACACTAGCACTAAGTTCGTGTAACCGAAGCTACGACAGTTTCTGTATGCAAAATGTAGTCATACTAATAAGGGCCCAAAGCGAGTTTTTATCCCAATACACTCGATTCCGACATGCTATACGTTTCGCCTTGACCCATGTGGGGCCAACCGAATGGGGTAGTCACCCCCAATAGATCTATTTATAACATTCGCGCTTCCCAGCATGAATTGACGGTTCATGAAAAGGGCATTTTGGGATCTAAGGACTTAGGCTAAGCTGCGTAATATTCTAAGTAAAACATTTTAGTATTGTCCAGAAAACATCTTTGTATGATGTAACTTTAAACAGTTAAATTTGCAAGAAAACATTCAATGGTATAGTAGGTAAACCTATCATATCAATAATAAAGCATAGTTTGCAGGGAAATGCCCAATTTCAGTAAAGCAATTTATTTAAGTAAAACAAGCATGTAATTCATTTAAGTAAAACGAGCATGTATCTTCCCCCAAAACAAGTATAAAACAGCTTAAAAGTTGGGGCTATGAAACTCACCTCATCAACCAGTAGTCCAAAGTGAACAGTTCAAATTGTGATAGTGCACGGCTCCGACACGCAACCTAATTTAGTACGGTAAGTTTTAGTCTTTATGTTTAAGACTTAATAGAATTTATCCAAACTTTATAAGTTTTACTATGTTTGTTGTTGTTACTTGTGTGGCATCATTTAGGTTTGATAATAGACTTTTCAAATGCATGCGCGTAGCTTGGCTTAAGAAAAATATGACTTGGGATAATAATATCGAAAATAACTGCGATTCGGTTTAAATATAGGCTAAAAGATACTATATGGAAAAATAGGACGTATGATGAAACGTTATCGACGAAAAGGATATATATACTTATTAGGCGTATGTTCATATATATATTTTCTAGTATAAAGGTGTGTAAAAGAATTTAAGTCATAACTTATATTATATGTTTCTTTGGTAAATAAAATATGATGTGGTTTTCAAAGATAACCAATTAACAATACATTTTAAAAATTATGTACACACACACACACACACACACACATATATATATATATATATATATATATATATATATATAAGGAAAGTGAATATGGGGCTATCTCACATCTAAGCTTACATGCGAAACCATCAAAATTTATGTCGTTTTAACAAGAATAACATCAAATTTACCTCATTTGTATCATGTCTTACATAATATTAGTGTTTTCTCTTGATTTCATCACAACATCACTTAAGTTGGGTTTACGTTGATAAATGTGTTTTCTACATCATATTGTTAGGTGATTTCATAAACTAAAAAATTAGCTATAGATTCAACAATGGTTTGATTTAATTCACCATTAAAATGCGTTTCACTATGCATATATTAGTTCAACTACTCAAATTTTGAAAAAATAATAACCAAAATGACGTATTTTTTTAGTGATTTTTGATGGTTTCGCATGTAAGCTTAGATGTGAGACAGCCCTATATTCACTTTTCCCTATCTGTATTATATATAACAGGAGGCATTTGGCATTAATGCCACCTCAATGCCAAATAATCATTTTTCATGCCACATAAGCATTTGGTGTCCACCTAAGCAATTTTTTTATTCACCTAAGCATTAATTGTTAAATTTCGGATTTTTATTAATTTTTTTGGTAATTTTCGGATTTTTATTAAATATTTTTGAAAATTATTTATAAAAAAAGTGCCTTGCAAGGATTGAACCTTGGTTGTTTTGATAAATAACTTGTATGTTTACCACTAAGGCAACAAGTTATTTTGATAATTATGTTGCATATTATAATCTATAAGTGCCTATAATTATATTGGAATCCTATACTAAATACAATTTATCTACAAAAATTATATTAAGTAATTATCTTTTTTTAAACTTATTATACATATCTTTTCCTTAAATATATATTTTTTCTTAATTTATTCATTATATATTTTTTTACAAAACCCTAATATCCTTTTTCCTCACAAATCCGGCTCACCAGAAAATCCTGATATCATTCTTTGCAAATCCTGCACCATTAATATCCTTCTAAATTCCTAATACACTACTACGTTGTATATGATAAAGTATAATGCATGCATGGTGTTTTTACTTAGTTTTTCTAACAGATGTTGTTAGTTTTTTGTTTATTTGTTTTGTATGTTTATAGGTTTTATGATTGGGCTACATGTACGATCCGAAACATAGGGTTTTGATTGTAAGGTATGTTTGATCTTTAATTCGTGTGTAAATCATGTTTGGACTGAAATTATACAGAATGTTAACTTTGGATATTTTTGTAAGGTTAAGGAAGATTATTTTATACAACCGCATGTCATTGAAGTTTTTTACTAAAATATTATCTAACCAGACAATTAAAGTCACACTGTTGTAAAAGCTTTCGTCATGTTTTGGAATGAAATCGATGTTAGAGATACTCAAGAACCCTATCATCTTTGCCAGATATGTTTTGACTTTTTGGTACTCATTTGATGCCTGCAGATTAGTTGCCTGCAAGAAGGATTATTCACTTCTCAACAAAGGGTTAAAAAATTATGCATGTGGCAGTATATTGTGAGAAATATAGTGATTGAGTTTTACCTTAGAGCATAAGTATGAGGCATTGTTATGCATTTTTATTAGATCATTTAAGTAGCTCTCCTTTATTTTCCGAATCTAAAATTGAATAATTTCAAATCAACATAAGATGTATGTAAAATGGATAAAAATTACTATTAATAGTTTAATACCTTTCTGAAAGCATATTCTCGCCATGCATAAGAAGAAGGAAATTGTGCAGGAGTTGCAAAGCCGACCGAACCTTCAAGTTAAGTGCATCAAAAGATTAGTCATTATCCTCACCTTCCTGGAGTTTGAAGTCTCTGCACTACACATGTTTCTTTCCTTCAATGATTTGTGATTGGTTTATTTAAGTTTTTAGTCTTTCATTATCACCATTTGTTGTTGCTACAGGTGATTTCTCTTAACATAATCATACAAATGAAAATGTATTGCCACAAGTGCTCATTCAGTATCAAAGAATTTGATTTTGAAACGCATCAGAGAAAACTTATACGAGAAAAGGTATATTTTAAGAAACCCTTAATTTTAATATTATGGTTTCTGCATTTGAACATCATGACTTATGTCCATCAGTCCATGTAAGGTAACTTTGGATTACTTGACCAACTGTTTAGGGAGTCAATTAGAGAGGTTATTCGTGACAATCATTTTCACCCGTCATAATCGTGTTAGATATTGCATCTTTATCTATATGCCAAAAGAAAATTAGTCGGTCTTTTACTAATCACCTACATATCCCGGAATGCTAATGTCGAAGCTGAAAATAGTGCCGAGGGACCAAAGAACGACAAGTTTTCCCTCAATGCATCTACAAGTCCGAATAATGATGTGCAGATGCTGTTGTCACAGATGCATGACTTGTCTTTTATGCTCAAGAGCGAGCTTTCAATCCCTTCGAAGCCAGATGATAGCGGTTCTTCTCACAGCTAAGGATCAAGGTGATATGCTTATGTACATTTGAAATTCGGCATTACGACGAAATCAATCGTGGTCAGAAAATTGAAGGTATAGAGATTTTCCTGGAAGCCGGTTATGTATATGGTTTTATGTATCTGTTTGAGCAATTTTGTGTTTCGAGTAACTTGGTGACAAATGAAGCAGGTTATGATGGTGTGGGATACAGAGGTCATTTCTAGCTCTGGAAACCATCACTGCACATGATAAAGGAAAGGGAGTGGCGGGTGATATTCATACATTTGATCATAATCTAACTGAAGGTACTTTTTTTTATGTATTACAATGCTATTTTTCCTTATTTGCCAACACGACCTCTGTAACTTTACAGCAAGCTGAGCCAGTGGATTCAGTTGTTCAAGCAAATGACGGGCTTCCAGTTGCTCAAGCAAATTCTCAAAATGTAGGTCTTGATAATAACAAAAAAAAAATGAATGTTGATTCAGATCCCAAACACGATCAACTTCATATTTGCGTCCCGTGCTAGCATAAAGAATGAGTAGCGTCTCATAAGCAGGTTTCCTTTGACTAGGCCTTATCAGGTATTCTGACCTTTTTAAACAAGCCAACGCCTTTTCTCTATCACCATATCTCAAGTAACCGTTTGCAACTGTAGTGTATGCATGTCATTCCATTTTCACCTCGGGATCATCTTCCAACTTATAGAAAAGCTTCTCCATTTTCTGTATTTCTGCAGTTTTTGCATATGCATTCAGTCTAATACAATAAGTGAACTTATCAATATGAATCCCCTTCTGCTCTATCCCGTCCATCAAAAGGTCAAGTTTTCATATCAGAATACAAACCCATCATAACATTGTATGTCAACGAGCTTGAATAACCCAATTCCCGCATCTTCTGCATTGTGGCTTCTGCTTCTTCAATTCTTTCACTTCAGCATAGCAATTCAAAAGGGCACCATAAACCTCACAATTAAGGATCAAGGTGATATGCTTATGTACATTTGAAATTTGGCATTATGACGAAATCAATCGTGGTCAGAAAATTGAAGGTATAGAGATTTTTCTGGAAGCCGGTTATGTATATGGTTTTATGTATCTGTTTGAGCAATTTTGTGTTTCGAGTAACTTGGTGACAAATGAAGCAGGATATGATAGTGTGGGATACAGAGGTCGTTTCTAGCTCTGGAAACCATCACTGCACATGATAAAGGAAAGGGAGTGGCGGGTGATATTCATACATTTGATCATAATCTAACTGAAGTTACGTTTGTTTTTATGTATTACAATGCTATTTTTCCTTATTTGCCAACACGACCTCTGTAACTTTACAGCAAGCTGAGCCGGTGGATTCAGTTGTTCAAGCAAATGACGGGCTTCCAGTTGCTCAAACAAATTCTCAAAATGAAGGTCTTGATAACAAAATAAAAAATGAATGTTATCAACTTCATATTTGCGTCCCGTGCTAGCATAAAGAGTGAGTAGCGTCTCATAAGCAGGTTTCCTTTGACTAGGCCTTATCAGGTATTCAGACTTTTTTAAACAAGTCAACGCCTTTTCTCTATCACCAGATCTCAAGTAATCATTTGCAACTGTAGTGTATGCATGTCATTCCATTTGCACCTCTGGATCATCTTCCATCTTATACAGAAGCTTCTCCATTTTTTGTATTTCTGAAGTTTTTGCATATGCATTCAGTCTGATACAATAAGTGAACTTATCAATATGAATCCTCTTATGCTCCATCCCGTCCATCAAAAGGTCAAGTTTCTCATATTTTCTCATATCAGAATACAAACCCATCATAACATTGCATGTGCTCAGATCCCTCGCATTCTCTGAATAGTTACTTCACTTGATAATTACTGTACATTCACTTTGAATCAGGTAGCCATAGATAAAGCAGAGGCATAAAATTTGTATTTAGGACGTGTAAATGACCTGTGTCAACAAGGAAGATCGCATGTTTAAAAATCTGGACCTCAGTTCTTACTGGTATGGTTTACAGAAACGGTATTTGCCACCTCTACTTTGACCTCTTCCCCTATTTGTTTGAATATATAATAGTTGATACGTTACTTTAGCTTGTATTCTTATGTAGTTTAAAGGTTATGCAAATGGTTGCTAATTTGGAAAGGATTAGGACGATGTTAGAAGAAGAAACAAGGCCCATGGTTATTTTTAGTAGTTGAGCGGCAGCTGCTGGAAGTGGCAGGAAAGAGTTGCTTGAAAACATGCATTTTAAACATATAGACTTGGGTAAAATAAAATAGTTTGAACGAGCATTAAACAAAGTATTTTAGCAAAAAATTTTATGCGCAATTCTGTAAAATATTACTATTTGGAGATTGCGTAATTATAACTTATGTATGGTAACAAGAAGTTGTGAGTGCAATTGTTTTCGAAAGGGATACCTTATTTTGCTAAGGTTGCATGTGGAATTAACTAAGAAAGTTATCTGCAACTTACATTGTATGATCAAACCGTCAAAGTAACTTTATAGGTTATTGATGTATAATTTTCTGATAACTTTTGATAATGTAGTGTGTCTCTTTTCAGGTTACGATACCAGCTCCATTTTGGGTGACTTATCCGGAAATTCCAAGGTTCGTTGACACGACACCAGTTATAGACATCAGTATTCACATATGGGAATTTAATGCTATGAAGCTATAAAATATAGAATAGAAGTACTATTCCATTCTTTAAAGCCAGTGTTTTTAAAGGGTATCTATGATTCCAGTCTTTAAAGTCACTGTTTTCAAAAGGGTACATATGATAGAGAATGTTTAACACAACTCACATTTATGAGGCTGTTGTGTTTGGTGCAGCGCGGAGAGGGTAAAATAAAGGTATAATTCATTTTCATTCTTATGATTTAATCTTTTAACCAAGCAACACTAATATAATAATTTACACGCGGATGTTTGCATAGTCGAGGGTGTACAAGGTGGCAAATGCAGGATCCAAGTTACTTTTATTGGCATCTCTTCCTGATGTTCTCATCAACAGGATTGGATTGAAAAGCAGGTAACTTTATAACTTTAATTCTGGTATTAATGCATTACAAGGATCACGTGAATATAATTATACTCAAAACTAAGGTATTCTATTAATGATGGAATTGACAGGTCTCTAAGTATACGGGTTAACAAGGCTGGCTGGTGGAATTGATAGGCTTTTTCTTCAGTTATCAGTTACCTTCTTGGACATGTTTCTAGATGATTTGATAATATGTAAATGTAGTTCACGCTACTGCCAAAAAAAGGGCTTCATCACGCTACTACCATCTTGGACATGTTTCTATATGAGTGATCATGGTGGCTTATAGTTCGACTTGGAGTTTGCTAGATGAAAGTCGAGTATGAGGTAGAATTTGCACGACATTAAGTATCCAAAAGAGTTCAGTGTAGAAGTTTTCCCTCACCATTAAATTAGAAAAAACTACACACGTTGTTTTTTTTCATAAGTTCTTGCTTAAACAAGAGGTTAAACTTGCTGCGTACATACAAGAAAATAGTTGGCACACCAATTTGTTTCAACATGTCAAGTGAGATATCTTTTCAACATTATGCTAAATATTGTTCGCAATTATATGGGCAACCAAAATGACCACTTAGTATTGGTGGCACTTTAAGCACATTTTTAACATTTTTATTTATAGAGATTAAAGTGTCATTTTTATTTGAAATATTTTTTTTGTATAATTCTGTGCAGCCTAACATTATTATAAGGACTAAAAAAAGTCAAATTTTAATAGTCAAATAATTATGTTTAACATTTTGCCGTAATTCATTATTTACTTACGTCGGGTTAGATTATGTCAAACAATATATATGTAAAGATTACACGCATACACAATATTTGATTAGAAAAATTAGATAAGACAAAAGAGTAAATAATTAGAAAGTTGGACTTTTAGTCGTTGGTATTAGTAACATTAAATGTCCATGTGGCTTGATAAATGGACTTTGCTTTTGACAAACTTTGCATTAGAGTACTCTCTCAATCTCAAAACTATTAATTTTCAACCACTCAAACTTTGCAGTATCGCATCAAATTTGTTAATTTTGGATATTGCAGTTAGAGGAATGCATTTTAGGTGACCTACTAAAGAAATTCTTAATTATACCGTACTGGTGCAAATTATTAGAAGAATAAAACAACATAAGGTCAGAGCTATTGTTCTACTCATTAATATTTTTTCCTTTAATTTTACTAAACCGGCTTGATTATTTATGCAGATTGCCACTTTCGGTTCCTAAAACTCAAGAATACAAGCTACTGTATACAGGCCCTTATCTTCTTATGGGGCGAGACTGTTAATTAGCGATTCATTTCATACTGTACTGCTTATATTTTTTACCATGTAAGTTGAACACTGATACTATCACTAGAACAAAAAGTGGATTTGGCCACACCGAATATGTGTGACGATATACATATAGTCACACATGTTTTTTCGGCCGTGTGTGACTAAAGGTCGCGCGACCATAGGTACCCTATGGTCACGTGTTTGACTTTTTTTTAGTCTCTAATTCAAAAGAGTAACCAAAACCGTAACATGTGTGACTAATTAAGTACAAATTTTGTTGGATTAATCCATATTAGTGACCATAAACACTGTATAGTCACACAAAGCATGTTTGTTTTGGGTATTTAATCACATACAATTAAGCATAAAGTGGCAAAAAGTGTTAATAAGTGTGACCATATGTTGTTTAAGGTGAAGAAATATGTCTTTTGTGTGACTATTGATCATCTAATGGCCACTTAAATTTTATGTTTGTGTGGCCCTTTTTAACATTTAGTCACACAAAGCATGTTTGTTTTGGGTATTTAGTCACATACAATTAATCATAAAGTGGCTAAAAGTGTTAATAAGTGTGACCATATGGTGTTTCAAGTGAAGAAAGGTGTCTTTTGTGTGACTATTGATCATCCAATGGCCACATGAATTTTATGTTTGTGTGGCCTTTTCTAACATTTAGTCACACAAATCATGTTTGTTTTGGGTATTTAGTCACATACAATTAACCATAAAGTGGCTAAAAGTGTTAATAAGTGTGACCATATGATGTTTTAAGTGAAGAAATGTGTGTTTTGTGTGACTATTGATCATCCAATGGCCACTTGAATTTTATGTTTGTGTGGCCTTTTTCTAACATTTAGTCACACAAAGCACGTTTGTTTTGGGTATTTAGTCACATCCAATTAACCATAAAGTGGCCAAAGGTGTTAATAAGTGTGACCATATGGTGTTTTAAGTGAAGAAATGTGTGTTTTGTGTGACTATTGCTCATCCAATGGCCACTTGAATTTTATGTTTGTGTGGCCTTTTCTAACATTTAGTCACACAAAGCACGCTTCTTTTGGGTATTTAGTCACATGCAATTAACCATAAAGTGGCTAAAAGTGTTAATAAGTGTGACCATATGGTATTTTAAGTGAAGAAATGTGTGTTTTGTGTGACTATTGATCATCCAATGGCCACTTGAATTTTATGTTTGTGTGGCCTTTTCTAACATTTAGTCACACAAAGCACGTTTCTTTTGGGTATTTAGTCACATACAATTAATCATAAAGTGGCCAAAAGTGTTAATAAGTGTGACCATATGGTGTTTTAAGTGAAGAAATGTGTGTTTTGTGTGACTATTGCTCATCCAATGGCCACATGAATTTTATGTTTGTGTGGCCTTTTCTAACATTTAGTCACACAAAGCAAGTTTCTTTTGGGTATTTAGTCACATGCAATTAACCATAAAGTGGCTAAAAGTGTTAATAAGTGTGACCATATGGTGTTTTAAGTGAAGAAATGTGTGTTTTGTGTGACTATTGATCATCCAATGGCCACATGAATTTTATGTTTGTGTGGCCTTTTCTAACATTTAGTCACACAAAGCATGTTTCTTTTGGGTATTTAGTCACATACAAATTAAGCATAAAGTGGCCAAAAGTGTTAATAAGTGTGACCATATGGTGTTTTAAGTGAAGAAATGTGTGTTTTGTGTGACTATTGCTCATCCAATGGCCACATTAATTTTATGTTTGTGTGGCGCTTTCTAACATTTAGTCACGCATCGAATTAAGCAAATTGTGACAAAAAAAATGTTAATAATTGTGACTATATGAATCTTTTAGTCACATATAAGAAATCAATATATATCAAAACAAATTCTAATATATAAAAATATATTCAAAATATATTCAAATACAATAAAATTGGAATGTATATAAAATTGTAATGTCGTACATAATAAAATTCTCAATAATTTAACGACTTCTGACTCTTGATCTTCTTAGCTTCCTTTTGCATGGTATGACTAGAGGCGTAGCACTTAGTATGTAATTTAGGTGCATTTTGTTCTCACCAATCAATTTTATGGTACTTGGTGGTGTTACAGTAGGAAACAAAAGCCGGGTATCAAACACTGAATTAAATATGAAGAATGATATATGTAGGTTTATAAAACACATGCATCTATGTACCTTTTCATCGAAAACCACTTGATCCTTTGGCCATGCATAAAACCACCTCTCGCATCCTTAACTGTTTTGAGACCGTTACTTCCTACATCCGGTATGCCTTTGCATCCACTAAAGATTTTTCAATAGACACTCTATAGCAATCCTTTGGGAGTGGTTTGTTATGAAGCATTTGTTTTCCATCGGTTTTGTACACGGTACCCTCCGCAATAATAGTTGATTTCTTTAAGTGCCACGATCGCACTTAATTACCTAAAAGATAATTTGTTGCATGTATATATGTATCAATAATTAATTAAACTAAAGAACATATGAAAATGTTTAAATACATACTTGTGGTAGTATTGTTAATGGAGACTCCTATTCTTGTGATCCGAGAAAGTTGGCGTGAAGAATCCTTTCGTTTTGATGTAGTCGATTTCTTAGATCTGATTTAACATTTCCTATATGTATAATACACGGTAAATAATACATGTATGTAGAATTCAAAATCCTGTGGGGAGTGATTTATTACTTACACTTATTTGAATTTCCTTTTCCAAAGTTGCAAGTCCATTAGACTTCTCAATGCTCGCAACTTTCTCACGTCCGACAACACGTGTTCGGCATCCTCATCAACACTTTGCTATTTAAAAGATTAATGTTCACGGAGACACACGAAATATAAATTGTTTAAGAAGACTGCAGCGATATTTAAAAGGGTAAAAAAGATGGAATGTTACTTTCTTATGTCTTACTTCCGTTTACATCAATGGAGTTGAAGTTGATCGCATTGCCCCCCTTTGTGCGACTAATTGTTTCATCAAATCTGTATTACCGCCTCTTTTTCTTGGCGTTGGCGCCTCTCATTATCAAGTTCACTTTGAAGTAACACCACTCTTTCATCGGATGCTTGTCGATTCGAGGCGATCAAAATACCTCTTGTAGGTTACTCCACCTCCCACTCCTCTCGCATATCCTCCCTTTTCCTTACCTAATACAATTGTCATGTCATCGATTGCCATGATCAAGCTTCAATATTCCTTGTTTGATCTTGTCGTCCGTTTCTTTCTGCACACACAATATGGGAAATAGGTTATTTAATTCTACCAAGATTAACTTGTAACTAAAAGTATTAACTAAAACACTACTGTATTAACTTATAACTAACAATTTTAAGTAATCTGATGGCGATGATTAACTAAAAGTATTAACTAAAACACTACCGTATTAACTTATAACTAACATTTTAAATGTCTGATGGCGATTAACTTATAACTAAACAAACATAAAAATAAAATTTGCGATCAAACTTACAAATTTTTCTCCCATCGATCCGATATCATCATCATGATATTCTCCGTCTTTTTCACCCTTCCTTTCAACCACAACGTACCACGCGGTGGTTCTTCATCTAGTTCAATTTCTTTACTCTCGATCTTATAAACATCAAATACATACAAATGTAAGATAAAGCGAATATAAGCGAAACTATGATGCTATTAAATGCAAATGTGCAAATGTTTCTTGTTACCATTTTTTCTATCACACGGGCGTATCCACCTCGTCCCTTGTATGATCATAAAGCAGACTTGGAGCGACACTTTAGCTTTTCTTGATCTCACCTTGCAACACAAAATCATACGGCGTTTAGATGTAGTAATCTTGATAGTATACAACTAATACATATGGAAACATATGAAAAGGTGAAAGATATTTGAACTTGGATAAAATGAATAATTAACACCTTGTATTCCTCATTGGTGTGTAGTTTACAAAATTAACCCAATCTTGGCTTTTATAATTGCACTATACTTTGCGGGACTTCATTTAGTTTTGAAAGGGTATTTTGGTTGGGCAATATGTAGTTTTGTATCAATTTCATTCGAAATTCCTTAGAAGTTGACCAAGACGATTCATTATCGACTTCGACCGTCAAGTCAACATCAAAATATCACGCAAAGATTAACAAATTATTGTTAATTAGTTGCACATCTTGTAAATCAGAGATAAACTTATTAACACCTTGTATCTCGATGTACCAAGCCACTACTAGTTAAAAAAGTATATGTACCGTGATTTCGTCCCACATTTTATCTCTTGCTTACGAATCAACCTTCCTCCGGGTTAGAATCCGACACCTATATGCTCACGAACCAAATCACCCAAAAACTTGAAAACAATGCTCTGTTTTTCACGATAACATATCCGATTGCATCGAAGGTTACACCGACCTTTATTCCGTCTGTTTTCCATATTCCTGCGAAACTTAGCTAACCTAGTTATGCCCTCTTAACAACATTCGCATTTGAATGGTTGTTTCGGCATCCTCACCCTCATCTCGAATACGTCTCGATTCATATTCTAAAGTGTTTTCAATTTCACGATCGAATAAACCAAATCATCCGGATAATTGATTTGCGTTGACATGATTCGTCGAAGTAATGTGTTAAAGAAAATTAGTAAACTTAATTGGTAAATAATGGTGTAAAATTGAAGTTCGGTTGTTTTGCTTGAAGCCCGATTTATTGGAGTAAAAATAGGGCTAATGATGGGGCGATTTTCAATTAAGGAAACCATAATTTCCAAAGTAATTTTAAAATTTTGGCTAAAATTTGGCTCCAAATTTGATAATTTTAAAATGTGGCTCCAAATCAAACAATTTTGAAACAAAAACACCCACAGCGAAATGGTGCTTACCCAGGTCCCAAACACTCATATTACTTCAAACCGGTGTGTCAAAAACACATATAGCTGAGATACACTAAAATCACCACATGGCGCATACAAATGAACAATCAAAAGCTAAAATGGACTTAAAGCAACTAATTAAGCAACTATAACTAATAAGCGGTTCGGATAAACAATTAAGCACAAAAATAGGCAAATCAAACCAAGAGCTGGCGATACATCAAGCGACCCTAAGACCTTACTTTAAGGCTATAAATAAGCTATTTATAAGCAATTAGATAAGCTCTAACATCCTCATGTAGTCAAAAAAAATAAAGAAAACATGTAAATGCAATTAACTTAAAGCAAAAACAACAACAAAAACACCCTAAATATTGTGGTTCAATCAAAAATAATTGTCATGAACAAACGCCTCCAGTTCTAAACTTCATAATCAGTCATAAAAAAATTGACAACAATCTAAAAATTGAACATCCTAATCCTACAATAATACATTATACTAGTGCGAATATGAACTTAAACACCACAACCAATTCCTAAATTCAAAACAACATGAAAAAAGATGAAACAAACTAGCGAACACATTACTTATATTAACAAACATAATTAGCATTCGTATGGATAAACCATCAAAAGATCCATACATATTCCATTGTTAATATATCTACATACTATCCCATTAAACCAAGACATTAGACATTAGACATTAGACATAAGCAGATGACACTAGAGCAAAGAAAACATCCCATTCCATAGCGAGAAACCCTTCAACCCTTCATCGCTTTGAATTTGTTCTTCCTTGGTATCGATTTCCTCCTAAGATTGAGTAATGAGATCATTCAACCCCTGACTTAGACCTCATGACCTCCCTGTCATCCCTAAGATCCACCAATCTCTAAGGACCTAATGTTTAAAAGCGGCAAACTAAGTCCTCCTTCTTTAAACTATGACTATAAATTAGGGGTGTTGATCCGTTCGGTTATCGGGTTTTGTTTCGTTAAATCGGTTATATTTTTTTTTGTCAACACGAAACCGAAACGAACCGAACTATAATTAAACCAAAGCGAACGAAAACCGATTATGAATTAAGTTCGCTTCTTGGGTTGACCGAAATTAAGCTTGATTCTTGGGTTGACACATATGGTTTTAAACCGAAAATGGATAATTAAGTTCGCTTCTTGAGTTAACACAAAATTATTTAGATTTTAAGCCATGGCTTCCATAATTAGCAACCTACAAACATAATGTTTGAGTAAATGGGACAACGTGCAAAGCAATTTGAAGCGGCCGAATGTGTGTAAAATTTATACAAGCGGACTAAAAGATGAAAAACCGGCTAAAGCGTGCAAACACGGACGAAATCAGTAAACAAAAATGGGGCGTATAAAACCGATTAAAAGGGATAAAGGCGTAAGAAAAGCGGACCAAAGCGTATTAAAAGCAAGAAAAGCGTGTATAAGCGTACGAATACGTGTAAAAGTGTAAGAAAACCTTTGAAAGCGGTTGAAAAATTCTTAAAACATACGAAAATGGGTAAAGCGGATGAAAGCGGGTAAATGGGACGAAAATGTGCAAAGCAATTTGAAGCGGCCGAATGTGTGTAAAAGTTATACAAACGGACTAAAAGATGAAAAACCGGCTAAAACATGCAAACACGAGCGAAAACACAGAAACCAAAACGGAGCGGCGTATAAAACCGATTAAAAGGGACAAAGGCGTAAGAAAGCGGACCAAAACGTATTAAAGCGTGAAAGCGGACCAAAGCGTATTAAAAGAAAGAAGATATAACTTTTCACATACACATCAAACCATAACACAAGGTGGCGAATAAGATGGAATTCTAGAGAGAAAGTTAGAGGTTTAGGGAACTTAGTGAGAGAAAGTGAAAGATATTATTATGAGCTCAACTCTCTACCTTGGAAGGTAGAGTATTTATAGTCTTACATAACTCGCCACACTTTGGGTGTGGATCGGGCATCTGATGGGTAAAGACCGTCCGTCCTCCACGGTGTTACTTAACTAAATACTACTTAACTTAAAGAACTACGACTACGAGCTTTCTAACGATTACATATACTTGAGGTGACCGACTCTTTAATACCGGAATTTCTAATTCCTAACAATCTCCCCCAAGGAGGTCACCTCAATTATGTACCAAAATTACATTGAATACAAATAGATATAACATTTAACAATTGATCTTGCATTCTTGATGTAGTCCTTTGCTCTTAAGCTCGTAGTCATTGATACTTCACAATGCATGTTTGGTTACTTCAAGTGGAGGTCTTTTCTTGATCCACGTGATGATGAGTTTGAGCCATCTTTGGAGATCATCGGCTATCAAAAATCTACGAGACATCCATTGTGGTGTTGTGACTTTGGGACCGACATGCTCACATTACGGATCATGATATCTTCTCATCGAGTAGCGGAAGCATTTGTTGAATCATGATATTGGCGGCGTAGCGAAGCATGGAGTGAAAATATCGAGTCATTGATGCACTAATCATGATTTCTTTTGAGATGAATGTGTTAAGTGAGCATGCGGCTATGGATTGACCGCTTCATTACGATCATTTGCAAGCGTCGGGCGTACACGCATACAACGATTAGCAATAAGTCGCACGAAAGTGTCTTTGATCACTTCGTTGAATTGAGTACACGCCCACGGTTCCCGTTGATCGATACATGTCTTGCACTGTGATCGGTATAATTCGAAGAATTTCCTTGACGGGGTTTCGCATTTGTTCTATTGTTCTCAAACCGGAACATCTCAAAGAAGACAACACGGAGTGAGTGAACGGTAATTTTAAGTCCAGCGATTGATGAAAAGAGATTTGAAAAACAATCGTGTATTGCTCAATAGAAATTGTTTTTGCAATACAACGAAGGTTTTATTGAAAATCAATTATCAATCATAACAATACCTTTTGGTTTGAAAAATGAGTACACGGTCGATGTGCTAAAGAAAAGAGTTTATTAAGCACAACGACCGGTTTTCAAAGGCATCCGTCAATCCATAACACGAACGAGATTGATTCAAGAGATTGAATCGCCCCATTGTTTCATTCGGTTGTCACATGGTTGATCTATATAATAGATCTCACATGCCACCTACCGAGGAGCTTGTTTGATGTTGGCTCGAGGCTTTCCATCTTCATTGTGAATATGTAAACACATCACTCGGATGTTACGGCAATACCACAAGGATAATCGTGGGACTCAAGATATAATCTCTCTTTCCACATTGTGTGAAGCAGAGAGTCTTCATTGAAAGTGTCCTAATGAGATTTATTGATGATCTCGTGGCTCTAGACTCAATTTGTGCATATTTGGATCCTATAACGGAGACTAGGGAGGGTCTCCTTCTTCAATATCAACCATCTCTAAGAGAAAGTCGATAGATAATGTCGGTTCCCGTGAGAATGAAACAAGCCCTTTTAATAGGAACTTGAGTGGTTTGGAAAGTTGAAGTGCGGTGCGTCCTTTGGGTCCATGACGTCTTGTCTTCAATACCGATGTTTCCATCGGTAGTATATGAATTGAACCGGTTTACGCCTAAGGTTGAATAAATGGAGGCTATTTGTTTTCACCCTTTTCTCATTCAATTCTTTTAATTCTTCAACCCCTTGGTGCTTACGAGACTTCATAGCTAGAACCTTGTTGGGTTTATTCGATTACTAGCTCTGTCTCGATCCGCACTCTTCCCATATCTCACTTTTCTCCTTTTTTTTTTTTTTTTCATCATACCTAAAGACTCTACACTATTTAGTGGATTGTCCTGGGTAGATCCCTCCGGTTACGGCGGATCATGGGAACCAATACCTAACCTTATCATCCTTATATCACCGTACATAAAGTAAAGTTGGTCGGTCAATTTGGTATTGTTCATACGCCAATGGATCAATTGAAAACCATTTGAAAATCAATTCGGATACTTGTGATATATTATCAAAGCTTTTGTACTGAATTGTTTTGATATTTTAAACGAGAACTCCCCTCAACATGTGCATCAAGTATTGAAAATGTTTTGCACACGGAGGCGGGAGAAAAATTAACTTCTTTTGATTACCATTTTCTAAAGATATCAACATCACTTCCTCAACAAATCAAGTAGATATAGCATTTCGGGAAGGATGAGGTTTCCATAAATTTGCTCCCCTCAATATGTGCCTCGAGGTTTGAAAAGAGTTTTGCACATACTAGAGGAACTGCACATGGGATAAATGATCACGTTTTAAATCAAAGGTTTTAAGATAGATGCTCCCCTCAACATGTGCATTGAAAAATTGAAATCGTTTGTCACATGTGGGCGGGATAGCATGTACATCCTATTATAACCATTTACCTAATTATCGGTTTAAATCCAATTTAAATCACACATTCTCCCCGATCACAATTATCAAATCATTTGAAATTTGTGATCTCGTATAATTAAATTGATTTGAAAGCTTTAAGGAGAATTGTGACTTGATTGTGAAAGCGTTTGAGCGATAAGGATCGGATTTTAAGACTTTAAACTCCATTTATAAAACATGCATGTATATCTTTTGAAAACAATTTTAATGCCAAATAACTTTTTAATTTAATTGAAATCATTCTCCCCTCAATCAATAGCGTAGGTTGTTGATTGAGATATAGATTTTGACAAATAAGTCGATGATTATCAAAAATAGAGATTGAGTTATTTTTCAAAGCATTTAGTTTTAATGAGATAGGAGTTTATAGAATCGAGCATAAGATTTGAAAACTTGGTAAGATATGGCTCTGTTCTTTCTTTAAAACCGGGTTATTGCACGAAGATGACAATAAACCATTTTTCTCTTTCTCCCAAAAAAATATATATTTTTTTTTTTTTTTTTTTTTAAATAAAAATTCGAACAACATCTAAAGACCCGTGTCATTCTTTGAATGAATGACACAAAACCGTAGATATTATCGAACCGGAAGAAACATGACAAAATGACAATATTTTTTAAAATTTTTTTTTTTTCAAATTTTATGGATTTTGAAAGTTTTATATTTTTCTATTTTGTTTTCAAATATATATGTACAAGAGATAGATGAAGATAGACCTTTACTCCTCGTCTTCCTCACGAAGGCGTTTGAGAGTTTCGGTTGAAGGCTTTTCGAGACCAAGGCGTGGAAGAATAAACTCAAGCGTTCTCTTGGAAGAGCTTTGGTGAAAATGTCCGCTAGCGATATTCGGACCTCACAAAATATAGTTCCACCACACCTTTTCAACTTGTTCCACGATGAAATGATGTCGAATGTCGATATGCTTTGCTCTTGAGTGTTGAGCGTTGTTGCATGAGAGAGCAATAGCACTTTATTATCACGATGCGAGAGGATTTTGTTGAATTCAAAGCCATAGTCGGATAATTGAGATCTCATCCATAAGATTTGAGCACAACAAGATGACATGGCTATGTATTCGACCTCTGTAGAGAAATAGAAGTACTCATTTGCTTCTTTGAAGACCGACTCACAAGCTTATCACCCAAAAGCGAGCACCTCGGCGTGCTTGACGTGTATCTTGACACCTGCATGATCGGCATCTGCTGCATATTTGTTAGTGACATACCGGTGTCCTTGGTACCATAGTCCCATATTGATGGTACCTTGGAATACCGAAAGACCCGTTTAAGCGCTTCAAGGTGCTTTTAGTAGGCAGCACGGTATCTAGCACACATGCACACGAGAGAACAAAATGTACGGTCTACTAGCCGTGAGATACATCGGGGATCCAATCATACTTGATATTTCGTTTGGTCAATCATGATCCACGAGAGGTCCTCATCTAGTTTGGTTCGGTCAATCATGGGGGTGTCAGCGGTCACATGAATCAAATCAAATTTCTTTAAAATCTACATTGCATATTTAGATTGATTTATGAAGATGCCTCGGGACTTTGTGAAATTTGTAATCCCAAGAAAAATGACATTTGTCCCATCATTGACATTTGAAACTTTGAACTCATTTCATTAGAAAAACGATCACATTCCATTGGGTCGGTCGAGGCAAAATAATATCATCAACATAAATTTGAACATGAGTTAAATGTTTGCACGACTTCACGGTGAACAATGTAGGATCAAGCTGCTCCTTTCTTTGAATCCGGTTGAAAGAAGAAACTTTGAGAGTGTATCATACCAAGCCCTTGGAGCTTGCTTTAAACCGTAAAGAGCCTTCTTCAAGCGATAAGCGTGAGTAGGATGCTCTTGATTCACAAATCCTTGAGTTGGTGGCGTGAGCGACTTCTTTAAGATCTCCGTTCGAAATGCCGTCTTTACATCCATCGATATACCACCATGTTCTTACTTGCGGCATTAGCCAAAAGATTACGATTGCCTCGATTCGAGCAAGCTGGAGCAAATGATTCTTCAAAGTCTATACCCTCCTCTTGGCGATATCCTTTAGCAACCAATCGAGCCTTGTTTTCAACACATCACCATGCTCATCAAGTTTTACTTTGAAGATCCATTTTAGAGCTATAATCATAGCACGATCTGGGCGGTACTAACTCCCATACATCAAGGCGATCAAACTCATGAATTTCATCTTGCATAGCATTGAACCGACTATCTTCATTCATGGCGGTTTAACGTCTTTTGGTTCGATCTTAGATAGTGCGGAGTTGAAGAAGCACCATAAGGCATCGGTTGCGAGTTGCTTCGGGTTGATCTGGGACGAGAGGATTACCAATGATGTTGTCTAATGGATGATCGTGAGTCCATTTTACGAGGTGTTCATGTGGCATTTCTTTGAGGCGAGGTAGGCGAGTCGATGTCTCACGAAGAAGATGGTTCTGCGATGATTCGGGAGTAGCAAATATGTTTTCAAATGGAGCATCTTGAGAGTCGCAAAGGGATTAACTTCATCATTGATGCGAAACATTTCCATGATGTACATTTGAAGAATGATGATTTGTTGATGAGGCGAAGGATCGTGACGGTGCTTCTTGACTTCTGAGATATTGGCGATGGATTGACTTCATTTCTTGGAATCGAGCATCCTCATTGTAGGGATCGACACTTCATTAGTAGTGGACTCATCAGTTCATCAAACATTGGATCAAACAATTTCTTTACATCATCTTGGATGGAGGTACATATGGTGTTTCTTGAGAGGAGTTTGGAACAAGGGATGAACCAATAGAAATTTGTTATGAAGTGCGGGTCTGGTGGAGTGTCCGAGGAGCCATTTGACGGTCGACTCATCAAGCGTAACGTGAATTGTTTCCATGATATTTCGGGTTCTTTTGTTGTAGATTCGGTATCCCTTTTGTTTGGTGCATATCCTACAAATACTCCAATGTCGACTTTAGCTCTAAGTTTGCCCAAGTCTTGACCCTCATTAGTTGGATAGCACAAGGCACCAAACACGAAGGAAAGATAGATTGGGTTTCTGTTGTGGACAAGTTCATATGGAGTTTTCCATGAATGGTGTGAATCGGGGAGCGATTTTGTGTGTAACATGCGGTGGCAATTGCTTGACCCGGAGAAACATTGGAACCTTTGAGTAAATCGGCATTGTTCTAGCGACTTCAACAAAAGTGCGATTTAGTCTTTCAACTACACCGTTACATTGAGGGGTTCGTGGAACACTTCTTTGATGGTGATTCCAATGCTTTCATAGAATTCACTAAGTTGTTTGTTGACAAACTCGGTTCCATTATGCATTACGATAATTACGGCGGTCTTGTTTAGTCTAACTGCAATTTGTTTGATGAGTTTGATGATGATATCGGGAGTTTCATCCTTTGTCCTTAAGAACTTGACCGGTGAATCTAGAATAATCATCAACCACAACTAACACATATTTCTTCCCAAAGATATTACGCACCTCATTGGTCACATAAATCCATATGAATCATATGAAGAACTTACGTGACGAGTTAGAAGGTTTGGGTTTATGGGCATACTTCTTGCTTTTTCCCAATTGGCAAGGTGAACAAAGATGATCCTTTTCATACTTTAGTCTAGGTAAACCTACAACTAAGTCCTTTACGGAAAGATCGTTGATGGTGCGAAGTTCAAGTGATTGAGGCAGCGATGCCATAACCATGACTTTGTTTTGAAGCCTTTGATAACAAGCAGTTGGTGATGCTCTCATCATGTCATCGATAGAGATAGTGTAAAGGTTTGAGCCACGAGTTCCTTTCAGCAGTTCCTTTCCATTAAGATCTCTAACAAAGCGGTATGTTTTACGAAGGCTACTTCTAGATCGAATCACGAATTGACCAGCGAGAGCAGTTATGACCTAAACCTTCCACATAATACACTCACGGAGATGACACTATCGCCAACAACATAATCTCCATAACCCATATAGCACCGAAATGATCATTACCAAATCTAACGGATCCGATGAATTTGCTCACGAAGTTCATGAGCCGTGACGGTCTCAGTCATATGCTTGGAGCGACTGAGTCCGGTACCACGAGCGATTTGAGCGATCTGCGGTTGAACACAGACAAGAATGGATAAGCGGATATTTGGGATCCCCATGCAAGAATGGGTTCCATTTGGTTAGTAACAGCAGTTGGACCACCCGCGCCGAAATAGAAGCATTCATGTCGAGACGGTGAAGTAGTGGAATCATTGTGAATAGATGCAATACTAGTGTGCGTATTAGCCTATTCTGATGTGACCACTTCTTAAGGAATAGTTCTACGGTGGGCATCCATTTTCTAGTGGGCATTATCGATTAGTTTATGACCAACGGTATCCAATAAAAGCCTATTCTTTGAATGTTCTTCTGTGGGTTTCCATTGTTTTCTAACTCTCTTTCGCTTTTGCCTTTTAGCCTTTTTAGCATGAATTTTAGCATTAATAACATTAGCTGGACAATTAACATCATTAGGCGAACATTAACATCACATTCATGATTAGAAAGCGAATTCAAGCAATCATCGGTACAAGGTTTGCAAATAGTATCGAATTGAATTAATTACGATGCGCCTATGGCTAATACTAGAATCAACACGATTCGTTTTATTCGATTCAAACTTAAGGTTCCTAGATTGTTCTTCTACTCTCTTCGGTGCACATTCTTAGCTTGAGAGGTCCTATCATTCCTTGTATTGTCTTGAGACTTTGACTGCTCCCTTTAATGTCATGATTACTCTGTAGAGGAATGGGAACATTAGTTTGTTTTACTACTCTTTGCACCACTGTTTAGATGTCTTTGGGATCGAACTACATGCGGTGCACTAAGGTTCACTTTCTTAACATTAGAGTCTTGAGATTAGTACTCTAGAAGGCACATTTGAGTTCACTTTCCTAGTATTGCGGATCTAAAATCGAACTACTCTTTGGTGCACTACTCCTCACATTCAAACCATTGGGAATCGAGTGCATGTCATGTTTGGCCTTAGGCATTGAGCATGGAATCAAGGGTTAACTCTCTCACCTAATGTTTTGGGCATATAGTGATCAAACATTCTAAGATTTCTTGAGATCGTTTGGCATATAGGCATGCATGTCCAATTGCATTATCATGAGGTTTCTCTAGCTTATCCTCTTCAACAATCTCACATGGGCATTCTAAGCAATCCTTAAGGGATGAGAAATATGTTTGAATGGCAAGTTTGTTGTTCCTTAGGTGAGGGGACATATGTCACGAGATAAAGTAGATTTATTCCCAGTGAACCTTAGATACAACATTCTCCTCATTGATCATTGGCATTTTCCCTTTTACGACTCTTGATTCTCAATTTCCTTTTGCAATGAAGTTATTTGTTCGTTGTTTTTGTTACGAGTGACTTTAATTGATTCAAACAACTCATTGAAATGACGTTTAACCTTTTCATTCTCTTCTAGAAAACTTTCGTTTTCCTTTTGTAAAACATTTACTAGGTTTTGAAGATGAAACGTTTGAGAATTCGAGAATCTAAAGAGGAGGCATTTGGGAGCTGTCATATTGTTCGTTTGACCCTTTAATTGAGAGATTTGGGCTTTCAACTTTACGATCGTGTTGGTGAGCTTGAATCATTCATCACGTTTGTTAATTTGAAAAGCGCATCAAACTCGGAGCATCGAAGATGTCTTGATATTTGAAGTTTTGACATTTTCTTTGAGATGTTGATATTTTAGTTGTAAATTAAAATACTCAACTTCTAGTTTAGAAAAGTGTTTAACCAACGTGTCGTGATCATCGGTTCAATTTTCTCGTTTAGTTTAGAATTAGTTTTTCAAGCTCAATGACACGATCATGGGAGACTTTCGAGGCCACGAGATAATTCATGAAATTTTGAAGCATTAATGGAGCAATTTGAGCGGTGAAAAACACATCTTGAGCAACACATTCGATAATAAGATTCTCATTTAATGTATGCAAGTTCTTTCTCTCAATCTCATTATATTTTAGTGCACGCTCATAATCACTAACTTGACAACCATTGCATCAAATTCCTTTTCCATACCCTTAATATAACTTCTACCCCTTTTAAGACTCTCAAAGTGATCTTTTAGAAGTTTAAAGAAAGGCATGACCTCGTTAAATAACATTCTTTCATTTGTTCAAAACCTCTTTCACCTTGATTATACGATGGGAGTGATCCTTTTCTTGCAAGTTTTTCAAAATCAACAAATAGTTGGAATATAACGTATTGGCTAATTAATGTCTTGCTTTTAGTGGCAATTGTTCTAGGTACAAGATGCATAGGTGTATTAGGAGGATACACAGTTGCTCTAGGCATTTTCGAAGGGAGGTTTGTTTCTACAATATTTTCGACTTTACCTTATCTAAATCCATTTTCCGAAGACTTGTTGGAGTCAACAAAGTCGAGGCTTAAACTTGTTTAATGCAATCCAGTTTTCCTTTTGTAATCGTGAGGAGATAATTATTTTTTCTCTTTGCATTTAGGGTCATCTAGTTTTTGTTCATCCTTTCCTAGTGACTTCATCGATTTCTTATCTTCCTCGGTGCACTCAAGCGCAACTAGGTTTACGCCTAGGCTTAAAATTTCATTACCATCATAAATCACCTTATGAGCATTTCTAGCCTTTTGATTACCTCTGGATTTGGTTCCTCAACAAGGGAATGCTATGCTTATCGCTTAAGACTCGATGTTTGGTGACCATGTGAGCGATCGAATGGTGTTTCCTTGTATGTACAACTTGTTTTCAAGTTTGTTTTCAAAGTTTTGATTAGAAAAATCTCTTAAGAGCTTTGATTCTTTTACATTAAATTCTTGCTTAAGCATTTTCACGTTTTCTTGAAGTTCTTGTTTTGCTTATTTGTTTTAGAAAGTTTTTCTTGCAAAGAATTTAATTCTTGTTTCAATACTTCTTCTCTAAAATTACTTTTTCTAATTCTTATCGCACTTGGTCATCCATTTCACTGCTCACGGTGGTCAACTCAAATTTTGCGTTGTTCATAAATGGCAACACGTTCCTTATAGGCATTTAGTTCGAGATAATGGAATCATCGGGAGCACATGCGGTGTATTCATCAAAGACATAGTCATTGTTGATGCGAGAAGATGCATCACTAGGTACAACTTCACTTTCACTTTGTTTCACGTATTGATCATATGGGACAATATTGATATTACCGTATTTTCAATATTTGATTCAAAAGTTTCGGTTGGTTGTACTTTGTCATGCATCTGTTGCACATCGACATCATCATATAGCTTTAATACCTCGAGATGAGTTTGTCCTTTGATGGGCGACTTGTGGTGAAGAAGTGACCTTGGGAGACACCATGGGAGAGATGCTAGCCATAAATATTGTGTGTGCGATGGGTCCATCATCCACATCAGTCGTAAGCATCGCGATCACCGACTTGAAAGGCATTTTGATGATTGTGACCTATCTCACGAATGGGTTGCTCATCTACATACGCATCATAGGTCTTGGCATTGCCTTGACAAAAGCAATGAGTTCCTCTTCATTCAAAGTAGCACCATTGTCACGAGCTTGAGCCGGCAACATCTTATCTCGAAGTATTCGGCATTTTGTGGGCGCTTTGGAGATGTGCGGTTCCTTGCAAAGTGTCCTCACCACCACAGTTAAAGCATTTGATTGGCTTAGCTTGACACAGGTTACCATTCCTTCCTCGATTACGGTTTCCAACATAACCTCTCCGGCTCCACCTCGTCCTGTTCATCTTGTCTTTCTGAGCTGGTTGCACCACGATCCTTCCATCTTTAATAGTGGCTTGATTATGTGGGTTAGATGCGATTCGAGGTTGTTGTTGGTTTGTGGAAGAGAATTCATGTTTTGACTAATGAGAAGAGCAAGTTGATTAATGATGTTACCAGCGTGTGCATCGGCATCGACTTGTTTGAGCGAGGATCGGGGATGAGTTTGTGATTACCATTACCCAAGGGTATGACTTGTGATGCTTTGGTTGTGATTCCAATGTTTGAGTAGAAGGCGGTTGAATCATTAGGCGAGCTTGTCTCTCACAGGTTAGTTTTGAGCGATTGAGAATCAATTTTTCAAACATGGCATGTCTTTCATTACGAAGGAGGAAGGCATAGAGTTGCTCATAGTTTGTGTTCTTCAATCCTTTAGTGAGCTTCACGGTAACAAACTTGTGCCATTCGGGTTCATGTTGTTCACAAATTTTGAGTTCAAGCTGAATGTTAGGCATAGTCATCTTGATGTTCCTCATGTCATTCACTAACTTATGAAATCTCACATAGTACTCATAGACACTCTCATCGGTTTCATCTTGAAGTGCTCAAATTCATCATAGAGTTGGGATTCCTGTCTTCCATAGTTAATTACGAACACGAGAGAAGCATCTTAACGTTATCCCAAACGACCTTTGCATCGGTGTTATGATTGATCGACTTGTAGATGTCTTTAGGAAGACCTTGAAGAACAATGTTTGAAGCCACGATATCGCATCGAATCTCTTTTCTCCTCATTATCAAGCTCATTGTACATCTTAGGTCATCCATTCCGTGAGCAGAGTACCATCTTCATTAGTATCAAGTATGTCTCTAGTCGTTTCAACCCGATATGGTCCTTCATCAATGGATTTGAGAATGTTTACACCATTTTCCTTTCAAGGCAATACAATCGATTCGTTGAGCCCAAGAATCGTAGTCGATTCTGTCAAGCATTGGTGGGCGAGTATCGAGCGGTTGCTTGAACATCCTCGACAGCGATGGAGATGGCGGTGGGAGCGGTGGGAATGTTGGTAGACATGTTAGCAGTTATCACGGGATTTTATAACTCTATGATTAAGCGGAAATAGATTCTTTCACGGGTTTTACTAAATCAAGAGAAAACCGTAAACAATCACTCAAGTTGCTAGATGATAAAGTGCTAACTCGCTGCCAAATAATGCACTAAGTCGCTAGAAATTAGTGCACTAAGTCGTAACCCTTAACTCGCTGCGTCTAAGTCGCTAGAGTCCCAGTCGCCAGCAGGAAAAGCAAGTCGCTAAGTAGTAACTCGCTCTGGACTAAGTCGCTAGCCAAATTTGTGCGATGATTAGCTACACAAGTCGCTAGATATGCAAGTCGCTAAAGAGCAACTCGCTCTGGACTAAGTCGCTACCACAGTCGCTAACCGTAGTGGAGATTCCACTACTTGTGCTTTAACTCGCTAGCTCTAACTCGCTAGCTTTTATAGCTGTAAGTCGCTACAAAACTATGAGTAAGTCGCTACCAAGAAAACAAGTCAGAGAGCTAAGTCGCTGGCTTGAAAAACCAAATAACCTTCACTTTTCAATCCAAAACAACCCAACCAAGATGATTCAAGCTTACCAAATGAAAACCTAAACACTTTTGATGATTCTAAACATAAAAGTACCAACAAAATTCAAACTTTAACACAAGAAATCAACCAAATGATGCAAAACCACTAAACTTTTCAAACTCAAAACCACCTAAAACCACTATAAATCCAAAGATGTGCAAGATATGATCTAACCATGGCTCTTGATACCAATTGTAAGATATAACTTTTCACATACACATCAAACCATAACACAAGGTGGCGAATAAGATGGAATTCTAGAGAGAAAGTTAGAGGTTTAGGGAACTTAGTGAGAGAAAGTGAAAGATATTATTATGAGCTCCACTCTCTACCTTGGAAGGTAGAGAGTATTTATAGTCTTACATAACTCGCCACACTTTGGGGTGTGGATCGGGCATACGGTGGGTAAAGACCGTCCGTCCTCCACGGTGTTACTTAACTAAAATACTACTTAACTTAAAGAACTACGACTACGAGCTTTCTAACGATTACATATACTTGAGGTGACCGACTCTTTAATCTGGGAATTTCTAATTCCTAACACACTTTTTCTTTTCTTTTGTTTTGAACTATTGCATATCACATTTATGCATGGAAGAATATGAAGGGCTCTGATAACACCCAAAATAAATTTTCGATGCCTCTTAAGTGTTTTTGTGATTATTTGTGCAAATTGTGAGGTACATTGTAATTATGTATACTTACCTAACCATAAAATCAACACACAAGTATCAATCATTTTAACTCTAAACACACAACTATCAATAATTTTACCCTAAACACACAAAATGTCTTCACACCTAATATCGATGAAATGAAAGCCGCCATCGAATCCGGCAAGCTCGTGATGCTTCGGTTGTTGATATTGCAAGACATAGCAGAGGAGAAAAAGTTGATCGGCGGATGGGAGAAGAGAGCAGCGATACGAGGGAAGCTGTTGCCAAAAAGAACAGACAATCGATGAGGTTTGGTAGATTGTTTACTCGTTTCAATCTTTGTTTGCAATGGCGATGAGTATGCCGCCGTGAAATCTGATTGAAGGATCGAAGGAAGATTGATTTCTTGGCTCGACTTTTGGTGCTATGTCGCCGGAGTCCGTCGGAGAAGGAGGAGTTCTTGGAAGATTTGGATGAAGTTGATGAGTCGAAGATGGAGCATAGGAAGCTTTGGAAGTTTTTTGTGTTTTGATGATGTATAGTTGATGGTTGTATGGATGCTTGCTATTAGCGCTACTTTGTTTATATAAGTAATTATATGTAAATGACCAATGATCAATGATCGGTACAATGGTTAATTTTAGGTTTTAATGCTTTATTAACTTGAAGAAATAAGTTAGTTTATTTATTTATTTACTTTTATTAGAAAATGGTCAAGTAGTGTGTGTTTGACTTTCGATATTTCACACATTTATCTCTCTTACACTCGGTCAAACACACAGTTAGATTCTAATTAATAGCGATTTAGGGTTTTCAATCAAGCATAAAATCAATGAAAATAAATGTTAGTCAATGAAATACTCTTGAGGGCTATTATAAAGGGTTTGATTCTCTTCCTATTGAGCCTAATATCTCGGTATAAATGTTATAATTTAATGCTAGTTTGTTAGTTTAGGATGTTTATTGATTTATAGATGATATTGTGTTATGTTAGTTTAGGATGTTAGTCATTTGCATAGGAAAAGTAGTTGTTTGATGATTTATGGATCATTAGTTGAGGTAATAACGATTACGTGTTATACATGCGGTATGGGATGCGTGAAGAATGAGACACGAAGAATGAGATTAGTAGACGCCAAGAATGAGATTTGCGGGTAGTGGTGCTAGGTTGGCTTTTAGGTGTCCCTTTTGCCTCCTTGCGTGTTTTGTTTTCTTGTAGTCTTAGGCCCGTCGTGGTTTGCGTTGCTCTATTGTTGCTCCCTTAGGTTGGCTTCGCTTTTGGTGTGCAGGCTTTTTGGTTTTATGTACATTGCGCTTTGCTATTGGCGTATTCTGGCTGCTTGTGCGTGTTTCTTTTTCTGTATGCCCTGTTTGCTTGTTTGCTTGCTTTCTTTTTACTATGCTATTGCCTTTTGGTTTTGTCGTATGCTTTCTCTATCCTTTCGCACTACGCTATTGCCTTTTGTTTGTTGTTGTTGTTGTGATCGCATAATAGTCAATAAGGTATGCAGGTTTAGTAAATATAAAAGTATAGTTAAATGTTAATGTATGGGGACTCGGAAGGGTTAACTATGCTTCTTTTTAGGAAAACATTTTTTATGATCTTAAATACACAATCAAACCCTTTCGAGTTCCATCTTGTTCCTTTTGTTTTTCAACAATCTAGCAATTTGCACAGTGCGAGCAATTGCACAAAGGAGTTGAAGCGACAAAAGGACCGATGAGGATCTCGAAAGGGTTTGATTGTGTTCTTTATGAGGTGTGTTGATTGCGATAATGATATAGTGTGTATTGTTCATGGCAGGCCACTCCTTCATTATCCCATTCAACACATACACTTCGTAGAATCGATAATTATTTACACTTGGTACTTTGAGCTTCCTCGAAAACCCATTCCTATGTCACCGTCATAGCAATGGGTTTGGTGCAAATCTTTGCGACCATTTAAATGAACATGGCAATGGGATTTCAGTGGACGTTCAAAGTACTAAGTATCTCCACTTGCTTGCTTATAACATATTGACATTTAACTTTTTGACCATTTCCTTTGCATGTATAAACTCTATTTTGTTCATAAGTGTCTTACTTTGATAGAGGTTGTGATGATATATCTTAATAAATCAATCGAGATGATGTGATAGAGGTATGTTCGACTTCCTTTTGAATCCGCAACTATATCATATTGTTCCTTAACTTTTTAACAATCTAGCAAAACTATAATTATGATTTCAAAAACATAATTAACCCTTCTCGATTTCCATACAGTTCCTTTTGTTTTTCAACAATCTAGCAAATCGCTTTAGTGCGAGCCTTTGCTCAAAGGGAGTTGGTTTATTTTGGGCCACATGTGTTTATTTGTGATATGCAAGAGGTGTGATGACGATTATCTTATTTGATATGCAAATGATGTGATTTACCGTATGTTGGCATGGCAATTTTATTACATCATTTTGCGACCATGGCGGTTATATCACGATGTTACGGTGTTTATCCAACCTTTTTACGATCTGAGCCTTGCTAATGCATATCTCGCACACTCGGTTTCAAAGTTTATATGAGTCGATATACTTGTTATAGACTTTTGCTAGATTGTTAAAAAGTTAAGGATCAATATGATATAGTTGCGGATTCAAAGGGAAGTTGAGCGTACCAAGGTGGCCACGTTACTTTGTAGATGAGTAGGGAATTTCGACATAGTTACCCATTCTAAATTCCCAAACGGTGCCTTTTGTTTTTCAACAATCTAGCAAATCGCCCGTGCGAGCCTTTGCTCAAAGGGAGTTGAAACGATAAAAGGTATTGTAGGGGATTCGAGAAGGGTTCACTAAGTTGAAATTCCATACACATCTACAAAGTAACGCGCCACATTGGTATGTTCAACTTCCGTTTGAATCGCAACTATATCATATTGTTCCTTAACTTTTTTAACAATCTAGCAAAACTATAATTATGAGGTGTCGGTGTGTATGAGGTTGTGATGACAAGTATCTTATTAAATCATGCAAATGATGTGATATCGATGTTTTGAAACTATTGATTTATCTGATCCGAGCCTCACTATTATGTGCAAAAATGAGTCAATTTTTTTGATTGTATGGTAGATGGGTTGCATGTATACAAGATCTTATTCCCTAGTTTCAACATTAAAATTTTAACCATTGCACTTAAAAGTTTTTGCATATTTGGATAGGCTTTTGTCTTTTCATCTGTAAAATTAACTTTTGTAGAATCGATAATTATTTATTTGGCACACCTTTGGTACTTTGAGCTTCCTCGAAAACCCATTCCTATGTCACCGTCATAGCAATAGGTTTGGTGCAAATCTTTGCGACCATTTCATAGACATGGCAATGGGATTTCAGTGGGCGCTCAAAGTACTAAAGTATCTCCACTTGCTTGCTTATAACATAGGTGTCTTACTTTGATAGAGGCGTGTTAAGCTTACCATGACCATCAACGCTTTGATCAATTATGACGGTAGTTTTAAACTTGAGATTGCCCATATCTTGACACGGTTTATAGCAATGTATAGAGCGATTATGTCGCATGTTTGTGACCGTTTTATTTTATATGCATAATATTATCACAACCTTGTACTTTAATGAAGTTGGTAAATTTCTTGGTCAATCATGTTTCATTGTGGTGGCGTCCGTTGGCGTCACGTGTATATATAGTTTACATTAGAAGCTATGTATAATCATTGGTCCCTATCATACACCCGTCCCAATGAATCATGATTGGCTCGAAGATGTTAACATCTGTGTATATAGTCGTAGTAGAATGGGTGGAATTTGACATCGAATAAGAATGGGGTGGAAGAAGTTAATCTTGGCGGTGCTAAGTTAATCTTGGTAGTGCTAAGTTATTGAATAGTATGTTTCTTATTTAAAAGTACCTACAATTATATACTTTATTACAACGTATAACTTTTTTGTTACTTGGATTCCACGGGTTTTTATCATCACGATGAACGTGACATTCAAGGACGGAAACATCGTACAAAAACATTGCAAGCGTTGATGCAGGCGGTGATTCAATAGCTACATTGTATATTCGATTAACCAATATTGTATTCGACATATGTATTTATTTTAGAAGTTACGATATCGTGTATGTTAATGTAATATTATTTATTTGTATGTTAAGGTACTTAATTTTAAGGTGATTCTACCAAATATTTTGTATGTATTTAATCAAGGGTTTAGGTCATAAAATAGTTGCGTACTTTTTCAAATGTACCGTTTTGTACGTAATTGTTGTGTAAAATTTACATATTTGCATATATACCCAAAACATGCTTAAGTTGCATTGTACATCATGCATTAAAAATTGTATTATGGAGAAATATGAAACTTTTGAGTTTTAGTGGGTATATATGCAATGCTCCATAATACAAGCTAAAAAATAAAACAAAAATCCTTCCTTAATTAATAGTAATCATTGCGGTTTGAGAACCGTGACATATTACGGCTACACTTAATCACATAGTCAAAGCAAAATATTCAAGTCTATCTTCTTCAACACAACAACCGCATCATCGGGTAATGTTACACATTTTTTTTCTTCTTTTGTTTTTTAACCATGAGCGCAAATGTAAAGTGATTGATATGCATGTTTCGATATGTTGATGGATACAAATGCATGTTTGGTAATTTTTCAACAATGTTTAACATATCCTAAAGAATATAGTATCCTTTGATCATAATGTAACAGTAGTTTTATTAGAACTATATGCGATTTGATTCTTTAGAATATTGTGTGACATGTAAATATAGGATGATTTGAATAAAAAATCATGGATATATGTGGATTGTGGAAACGTAGCAGCCTATTTGTTAAATAGCTAATTAGACAACTTGTAAACATATGTTTAATCTAGGTTAGTATAGCTTTTATATGATTTGGTAAAGCACTACACCTTATGTAATTAATTATCGAGCTTAGGTTTAAACATTGGATGAAGCAATGGCGTATGGTATGTTGGGTAGATTATGGATTTCTTACTAGATTTTAACAAGCGATGGGGTAAGATGAATAAGCGTAAAAAATCTGATTTTTACTCTAAAAGGACTATATGATTATTGGTTTTGAAACATAGTTAAATATGTAGTAGTACATCTTCAATCATATTTTGTTTGACACCTAAATGATAAAGATGTATTGATCATCTAACATTTGTATTAGTTGAATGTTATGCATATGAGATAACCTTATTGACCATTAAGACGATTATGGTTTTAAAATAGAATGAGCATCCAATTGTTGGTGGAGGCAAACCGCACAAACATTAGGACATTGTAGGTAAGTTGTACTTAAAATGCTTACTTAAGGTTATAAATTTATCGATGTAACCATCAAATTGATATACGTGCTTACTTTTTAAATTTAAGATGCTTCCTTCTTTGTTTCTCAAACACTTTGTACCCAAGAAGCGCTGGATATACCTAATCCACAATAGGGGAACCAAACATAAGGTTTCTTTGGAAATTGGTTCGTGGTCGCATTACTTTGCAAGGGTCCGAGTGGCAAGCTTTTATTGATCAAAGCCAATACATCAATGTGGCCACATTCCATTTCATTCGTTAGGAAGAAGATCATTATTATGTAACAGGGTACAACGATGCGAGCCACGAATGCCCCGGATACGATCGGCTCTTCTAGGTTACGAGACAACGAGGTGCTGGTTACGTTGGATGAATATCCTGCACAACCTCTGGTAAGAAAAAATGTTAATCAATACATTGTATAAGTTTGTTGAAAATGGGGATTATTTTAATTTTTGACCCGCTAATGTTTTCTTTAAACTAAAGCGATACGTAGGTCATTCCTTGCAATTTCGGGACAATGACAATAACCAATTTGACGTTCTTGTTCTTTGGCGTGCCGTAGCACTATCACTCACCGTCAAATTGAAATCTGGAGGAAAAGCAGAACCGTGCATGAGTTTGGTGGGCACGGATGGAATGTATTGGTTCACGATGAAAACTGTTTTTTGGCACAAGAGTTGTTTTCACAAATCTCTAAACAATACTCTTTCCCCGATGCCATTTCTTGAAAATGGGTGATGATGCGTTACGAACTTGTGCAGCGATGGGTGAATCGTATAAGACCGTTCATGAGAAACCCGTAGATGAAGGTATGTTAATCAAAGTGTAGACATAATATATGACTTTATTTTAAAATAAACCTTTCCATATAATAGCTTTTAAATTATTAATTACCATTTTATTAAATTCCAATTGCGGATGAGCGTATGAAACACATATGTGCATGGAGCGAATGTCTGAGCATGAAAGTGAAAGGATTGTTTTCTGCGCCCATCCTTGCATATGTCACGGACGAGTCGTTTGGTAAGTAATGATACAAATCGGACCATTTGGTCATTATCGCTTTCATAAAAACTAATATATGCTTCAACACATGGACATACTTTTGATTAGCATACTACATTGTTCTTCTTAATCGAGAACATACCACATAAGTTCTGACGAAATCACATGTGGAAGTACCATAACACATTCTTTGAGATACAGGGAAGACATGGCGTTTATGTGAGCGTGAATCGCAACACCACGGCGATAGGCCTAGAAGCAAGAACCACGTTACCATAAGCGCCATATGGAGAGATTGTTAAGGAGTGTCGGTGGGAGCGAAACAAAATGGTCGATTCAATCTTTTGACTTTGTCATCGGCGACCAAGCTTGTGTCTTCCGTAATCCGATTATAATTCGATATTTAGCATGTGCTAAAGCGTAATTCGAGCATTATCGGTTGTTATTGGTGAGCGGGTTTATAAGCGATTTTAGGATTGTGTAGGATTTGGTTGGCTTCATTTAGGGTGTGTGTTCCCAAGTAGTTGAAGCCATTCATGAGATGGAATGTAAACTACTTGGTATAGCCCCTATCCGGAAGTGTATGGTTCATCTTGGTGCATTAAAGGTGTTCTTTGTGATGGTTTTGTCTTTGGTTTTCATCATCCATGGTTGTATGATATGGGTAGTTTGTTTTGTTATCGGACTTATAAAACGGATATATCGGATATTGAATAGAGTTGCCTAGTATGCAACTTGATATGGGACTTGTCCATATCGGTGTGTGTTGATTTTTCATGTTACAAAGTTTCCTTGATTAATACAAGTTCATCTTTGCACCCAAAAAAATATATATATTTTGTGTTGTAGTCTACTTATAAGCGTAAAACTTTAGTGGTTAAAAGTGCCGATTACAAAGTTAAGTCGGTAGGTTAGTTTTAGAGGTTAAGGTTGCGATTACAAGGTTAAGTGCGGGAGAAATAAGATAAGTCATTTAGTATTAGTAGTTAGTTACATTTATAACAAACATAATAGTTTTTGTGTGACTATTGATAATCCAATGGCCACATCAAATTTCTTTGTGTGGCAATTTCTAACATTTAGTCACACAAAGCATGTTTCTTTGGTTATTTAGTCACATACAATTAAGCATAAAGTGGCTAAAAGTGTTAATAAGTGTGACCATATGGTGTTTAAGGTGAAGAAATATGTCTTTTGTGTGACTATTGATCATCCAATGGCCACTTGGATTTTATGTTTGTGTGGCCTTTTGTAACATTTAGTCACACAAAGCATGTTTGTTTTGGGTATTTAGTCACATACAATTAATCATAAAGTGGCTAAAAGTGTTAATAAGTGTGACCATATGGTGTTTCAAGTGAAGAAAGGTGTCTTTTGTGTGACTATTGATCATCCAATGGCCACATGAATTTTATGTTTGTGTGGCCTTTTCTAACATTTAGTCACACAAAGAATGTTTGTTTTGGGTATTTAGTCACATATAATTAACCATAAAGTGGCTAAAAGTGTTAATAAGTGTGACCATATGGTGTTTAAAGTGAGGAAACGTGTATTTTGAGTGACTATTCATCATCCAATGGCCACATATTAAGTTACGTGACCATATGTCTTGGATTTTGGCTACACTTGAATAATATGTGTGACAAAGCGTTTAGTGTGACCATATATGGCATTTGGTCACGGTGTTAGTAGCAAATGTGACTTTATAGATTAGCTTTCACAAGCTAACACAAACTAAACTTTTAACACACATATTAACTTACGTGAACATATGTCTTGGATTTTGGCTATACTTAACGAATGTGTGACAAAACATTTAGTGTGACCATATATGGCTTTTGGTCACGGTGTTCAAGTGTGTGACATATATTTGTCTTTGTTTATATGTATATCGTGACTAATGCTTCAACCTTACTTTTCATTTGTCACTTGTTCCAATTTCAGAGCGTGGCTAAAGAGTTGGCAAAACATATCGGTCACCCTTAAATAATGTGAGACAAAACTTGACTCTATGATTTAGACACACAAAAATTACTTCATGTGACTAACGCATCAAGGTTACTTGTATTTGTCACGCGTTCCAAATTCATATGTGGCTAAATGATCCGAAAAAAATCACAGATACCTTTAGCCACACAACGTTCAATTGTGTGGCGATCTGGTTCTAATGGTCACACAATTAAAATTTTCATGTGTGACTAATTAGTACATGTTGTCAATTTCGTACCTTGACCACACAAATATGCGAATGTGTGGTCGTTCCATTCGACCATGCGTGACCAAATCCGTTTTGTACTAGTGTATTAATCCATAATTATGTATCATCATACTTAATTCGTTACGTTTTGTAGAACACATATAATTATCGTATCATCATATTTTAGTTCTAATTTGTTAGTTTGAGAAGGTTGGAGAGCTCAAAAGATTCGACGGAAAGATGCTTGCCTCTTATTGCTAGCCAGTTGTGCTTGAAGTGAATAATTTTTTCTTGATTGTTCAAGTAGACATTTAATATTTTGTCATTGTAGTGCAAAATCTTCTTTTAGGTAAGCTAAGGAGTAGTCATAGTGGATCATACTCAACAAAGTTGTGCTTTTATTTTATAACTTTGAGATTTATGAGATACTTGGATGTCGTTGAATGGATATTTAGCTCTTTATCACATCAAAGCTCCTTTATATTTACTCAAGTATTGAAACTTTATTTTCCTGGGTAATACTACACTTTTACTATGAACTTCGTTAGTACATGCCTAGCAAAAATAGCCATTGTGTTAATTTGAAATGTTGCACTACCTTCTTGAACAGTGCTATGATGATAGATATATTGCAGGACACTATGGGTGAATAAGACATGCATGACTTAGATATGAGTACTCTAAAGTATGACACAAAAGAATTGAAACAAGACATATACAATTATTGTTTCTATAATGACAGCCTAAATGATAGATAAAATCGAGGTGAATGCTTTAGGACTAAGACGCGACTGACACACTTCGTTATAATTGTTAAACCAATTATACCAACTTTAACCCTTATCATGTATTTAAATTAATAAAAACAACAAACAAAAATTATAAGTCATGCTCAGCCCATTGGTGGCTTTTAGTATATATATATATATATATATATATATATATATATATATATATATATATATATATATATATATATATATATATATATATATATATATATATATATATTATATATATATATAGATTGGATCATTTAAAAGTTGATCTCAAGAGAAAAGTGAGAGAAGTGATCTCAACCGTTAGATCACCCTATCTTCCTCTCCTGTTTTCCACACTAAACTACAGGGACCTAACTGTAACTTCCTTCATTTTTAAGGGATGTTTTTGTAAATTTACACCTTTAATATATAATGCCTAAATTATTTTCATTTTTTCTTTCTTCTTTCTATCATTCCAGGTTCGGTATTTTTCTCTCTCCCAATATAATAAACACGGCATCAGATTAAATCATCTCATTCAACACTTGATCTTTCTATAATTTCAATTCACAATGAACAAATCAATGAAATCATCTCGTTTAATTTCTCAGATTCACGCTTATCAGTTTTTATAATTTCTCAAATCGATGAACAAAGTAAGTTTATTAACATATTTAAATTTTAATTTTGTTATATAAGATCAATTATAAAATTGATCTACGTGTTTGCTAGAGTTCATTTGTACTAATTGTTGTTTTTTATGAGTTAGGGTTTTGTTTTATGATTTTTTTATTAGGTAATCATCATGTTTGTTCATAGATGTATTGGTTTCTAAGAGTTTTATGATGTGATGCATTGTATAGTTTAGTTATTTGAATCAAATTTGATAAAAAAAGAGATGTAAAACATGTTCACAAAAACTGCACACCAAGTGTTTGATTAAATGCCTGAACATGAGTTTATAACTACAATGCATTATTTTTACACTGTGATGCCCTTGTTTTTGTGATTAGACTTTAGTTACATTGTGATGCCAGTATTAATTTAGGTAGGAGGATTTTAGATTTGGATGAAAACACTCACTAAGACAATTGTATCAACTTTAGGTTTGTTACTACTATATGGATTTTAGTTATGTTATGTAGTTTTTAAGTTATTTGTGTTTACTACAACATAACTCGAGGACCAGCCTATCGAAAGACACTTAATAGCAAAAACAATCACCTTGTTAAGCACTGATGAACCTTTTGTTTTAACATTAGTTAACCTTTTGGTTAAATATATTAGTTATTGCGAGTAATGATGTGTATATTTCATTCCAACCATCTTTAAAGTGCAAAAGATTCATTTGTAAGATTTAGTTACCTTTCTATTTCATATTCCTCTCAAGTATGAACTCTAGCTGTCAATTTATTACAATTTAAATTGGATGCAAAGTAAAGGAATATGCATAGTTTGCTGATATGTATAATGTATGAAATTAGATTTAGTTTAGCACATTATTTTTCTCGTGATCTCATCATTTAAGCTCCCTCGTTAGGTTTTAAAGCTACTAAACCACTTTTGGAATAACTTGATTTACATTTATTTACACTTGTTTATTTTAATTTTGAAAGGAAAAAGAGGGCACCAACTTCCAAATTTGGTAACATATTGTATGTATGGTAGAGCAGAAACCTGACTCGTAAGTTTATGTGATGTACACCTAATCAGTTGAGAAGGAATACAGGGTTGCTATGGATTAAAGGCTGCCACGAATACTTGAATATTTTGAAAGGTCTATGATAAATTAGATGTTAACCAACTGATGCCCAAAATTAGTTAGTGTGATGCATTAATTTTATACATTGTGATGCAGTTATATTTACCCTTTTGTTGAATTATGCAGGTTTTGCTTTCTTTCTCTAGTGTGCTATCAAATAATCGTGAAAAAAGTTTCAGCTATCAACTGACGTGGATTCCTCATGCTGATGTAGGACAAAAAGTATTTGAAAGAGCTATATTTTTTTTGTTGTTTCAAACATTACTGTTATTTTATATTCTTTTCTACCCTTTTATATGTTCACTCACACGCTTTATGAAACTTCCTTTTGAGCGTTATATATTACGGTTTTTTGGCAGCTACAACAACCAACATCGTGTTGCAAAATATATATGAATTTGGAATGGTAACATGTATTTATTTTCATCTTTTTTTTGCTGCACTTTAGACTTTGGTTTTTCTACTATCTGATTTTTGTTCACTATTAGTTTTTATTTTCTGCACTTTTTATGTTTGATTTTATAGTTCGAATGCATTTTGAGCACTGTGTTTTCAACCAACAATCACGACATATTAAACACCTATAGCCAACATTTACTTGCCAACATTAAATTAAACATTACTTGAAGAAAACAAAATTTTTAAGCACCTATAGGCAACATTTACTTGCAAACATTAAATATGCTACAAAATATTATTTGAAGAATTTTTTTTTTAAGTAGAGTATAACTTTCGTTCAGATTCAATGATACAACTAAACAATTGCCTCATACAAAAAAAAATTATTCCAATCGATTAAAAAAACTGCAGATAGAACAAATAATAGATGACTACTAATCATATACAATCTCATTCTAAATATATGAATTTAGAACAATAGTGACATACATAATAATAAGAGCAATAACATTACTAAATAACTGATGCAGTAAAGTACCTCAAACGGATGCCCTACTATGATACAAACCGATGCACTAAAGTACCTCAAATGGATGCACTTAAATACAACCAGATGCACTAGATTATAATTTATGATTCAAATGTGTGTCATACTGAATCTAAAATAAACGCATTAGTATTACAGACTATCGATCTTCCTATACCACCGTATATACAAATAAGTTTATTCTCAGGAAGCGTTGCAACTGGATGATGATTAAATAACTGGTTGAATCGCGTTCAGATCTCATCATTCAAACCACAGAGGCGTAAATTGCCAATAAGAAAATTAAACAATGGCGGTAGAGGTTCAAAAGTTAAAATGAGTCAATTTGGTATGCCTAGTACTAGATTAACTAAAAGCAATTTAAAAATGGTTACAAGACTACTACATCCGCTAAACATACACAAAGAAAAAAAATGATGTGTTGCTACATACCATTCTTTCAATGAATTCATGATGAAAACTAAAGAATGCATTTATATCAGCAGCCTCATGATTCCCATGTATCAAGTAATGATTCTCAAGATACTGAATCTGATAAAAAATAATTGGAAAGGGTGAGGCTTCAATATGACACTAGATCGGCATGTCACAATTGAAATAAAACCTTACCTTTAGAGTAAGGAGCAAAGTGATCGTTTGTTAGGTCACTAGTTTTACAACACAAGCAACATAGAAAAAGATAGAGGCGGTTGGACAATAAACCAAACACACACACAATACAAGTATACGGTTGTCGTAGAATATGTGAAAGAAATAAATTGAATAACCAACCCTCAGTGAGGGTTATACAAAAGTATTTATAGGAGGAAGCTAGGAAACACTTCTTAGTCGCTTCCTTTCTCCCGTGGGCTTGGGCCTAAGCTCATGGGCCTTCTACATAAGTTTAAGGCTAATAACAAACATAAAGGTCATAATTAAGCTAACTATTACATATGAGTCACTAACACTTGATTAATGTTTAGGAGTGATTCCAACAATCTCCCCAAGTATTGGTGATGAATGAATATGAGCAGTGAAGGCGTTGATTGTAATAGTAGCTTTGGCGATCTTCGACATTCTTCTTTCTTGTGAGAAGAAATGCCTTGATTTGAACAATCTCCCGATGTAGAAAAATTGTTTTCTTTAAAGCAGTTTTGCTTTGGCGTCATCTTTAACTTTGTTCTTTGATCATTGTTCTTTGTGATGGTAGTGATAGTATGTTGTTGTTGTTTGCATCAAGTGCCTCATTTGCTCTGATGTCTCACGTCATTCTTCAACATGCTCACACGCTCTTTGATGTTGGATTTCGATCTTGATGAAGTTCTTTAAGTCTTTAACTTTGTAGATTCTTTGATTTGGCGAAGAATCATTCGACTTTGTGTTGCTTTAAGATAGAACTTCCATTAGTGATGATGTTGGCGTGAGCATGAGAAGAAACTGCACGATCATTTCGCTCTAGAGCTTCCATAAGAAGAAAACATTCAAGCGGTTAGTAATAAGCGGTTAAGCACTTACAAGTTTGAACTTGAGAGTGTTAATGACTTAGTGTGAAAACACAACTCTAATTCTTACAAAGGACGTTCTGACCTGAGTCCCACAAGTGAGATAACACGATGTACCAAGTACATCTGATTCGAGATAGTCATTTGAGGTACACGAAGCATCACCTCATATTTGTCCGTTTGAGACACACTAAGCGTAATCCATGGGAGTTACAGTGACCGTCGTGGTCGTTTGATGTTGACCTGGCGGGAGTTTCCATTTAATCACCGAGGATCACGGTTGTGAACCTCTCATAATTGTTCTCGATAGATTGCTAAGATCATGAAGGACTCGATAACGTACCACCGATGTTCTTATTGTTGAACATTAAGTGATGAAATGTCAAGTGTACCTAAGAGATCTTTTGATGAATCTCGTGGCTCTAGACTCAATGGTGCGTTTTGGTTTTCTGGCGGAGACTAGGGAGAGGTCTCCTTTTTTTAATACCGTGATCTCAAGAGAAAGCCAATAGTTTACGTGGGGTTCCCTGTGAGAATGAAACAAGCTTACATTGAGAGAAACTTGAGTGGCTAAGAAGGTTTAGTGCATGCGTCACTAAGTGACAACCGGTAGCATATGAATTGAACCTGTGTCGCCCTAAGTTGAATAATTTGGAGGCTATTTCTTTTACCCTTTTCTTTGCATTTCTTTTTAATTCTTTAACTCCTTCTTTCTCTCGATTCTCATTTCTCCTTTTTATAATCGTACCTAAGGACTTCTAAGTACTAACTATTTGTGATGTCCTTGGGTAGATCCCTCGACTCTGGGGATCATAGGACGGTTATTCCTAATCTTAATCTCCTTATAACTCCATTGCCATAAAACCATTTTTCATGAAAATCTCTTAAAGTGTTTGTGGATGAAAACATGTTTGAAAACTTCAAAGTTTTAGATTTTCAAAATACTCCCCCACATGTGCTTAAGAGTTTTATGGAAATCGCTTGCGGTGAGGAAAGAGGCGCACTTTATGAATTGATCAACTCAAGATAGAGGCGGTCCCCATGAGACACGGTTACGTTGCATAGTTAAAGAGTTACATTGTCGACTTTTAGGTGACAACTAGCTCTAATAACTACCTTGAAGGTGTAGACAAACCTCGAAGGTTGTCAAACCCATCGAGTTCATGTCTACCAAGAGTTTCTCGAATGGTACTTTCTACTCGGACAAGTCCTTTGCGAGACACGTTTACATCACTAGCGAACTAGCTTGAAATTATTACCGTCCTGCACAAGTATTTTCGAGTTACTAACGATTAAGTATCGTTGGTTAAGTCTATAGCACAAAGATTCATTTGCATTTACACAACATATTTCTTATCACATAATTTTCTCCCCTCAAAATGGCATATAAAATGTTATTTTGAAAAGTTGAAATAAATATGACCATTTCGAGTGTTGGGAAGATGACCACTTGTGAACAATTTATGAACAAAGTTTTAATTCAAATACTCCCCTCAACAAGTGATATAAGCGGTTGAGGTTTTGAAAACATACTGGGAAGTGCTTGTACATTTGAGCAAAACCTTGAAAAATGAAAGGTTTGATAGGTTTTACTCAAAAGTAAGAAGCTTTCGCTCATTTATAAGGATTGTGCAATCAAGCGTACCACGGGGTCCTTTCTTGACAAAACGGGTTGTACATCGATATGTGTGCACAAGCTATTGTGATAATATAATCACACATCAAAGTAATATGAAATAGAAGCGGTTCAAGGGTACCGGGAAGTCCGGTGATGTTGTTGCGAGTGCGAGCAGGCGTTGATAGCCGGTGATGTTAATCTGGGTCGACCACCAACAAAGCTTTCCAATGTTACGAATCGATCCTTCAATACAACCTTTCATCAATCATTCGATGATCCTCGCACATCCTTCTTTCACGAGAGTTCCATCGCTTTGAGACCCTATGCCTTCATATATCGCCTTCAACCGATAAGCCAATCCGTCCCTAACCTTCTTCAAAGTGTGATCCCCAAACTTGTGAAGATCTCTACACGCCATCAAGCAATTTTGTTGAAGTTCACTGCGATAAGCGATGCCGAATGGTTTCCGACGAGTGTGTATTGTGGAAGCGGTTGATGTCGGGAAGATCTAGGCGAGGTGGAGTGAAGTTGACACGGTGCGATATGATTCAAGCGCAAGTCGGAGATCTTCTACACGTTACTGTGATGACTATCGTCGATGAAGATAAGCAAGGACTTGATGAATTCACGTTGTACTTGAGTTGAAAATTGTCTCATCGACCCTTTACTTTTGCAAGGCACATGTCTTCAATGTCGTTGATAGACAAATTCTCAAAGTCCGCTTGGAGAATGCATAATCCCTTTCGTCTTGCCTTTTGACCACAATATTCTTGAGGAAAGTGTAGTCCCATTTAGATGAAAGATCAACATGTTTGATGGCAACGATACTCTTAGTCTTGAACACTTCATGTTGAGACTTGAACCTCGCGACTCATTGTAGATTCTTGTGTTACGCCAATGGTGAATCCCATACAATTGCATCACGGTCATACTACGCCACATTGTTGGAGAACATGTGGTTAGCTCTTTCCTCGATGGCTATCGGTTAGAGTATATGGTGTCGGAATGGAAGTGTCGAGATGTAGCGTATTTCCTTAAACCATCACCACCGTGAAGAAGAAATTCCAAGTCTTTGTTTAAGAAATATCGGAATGGAATCCTAGGCTCATCTGGTGGGCCAATTGTTGGTAGAGGTTTCGACCGATCGGTGTAATATGGAGGTTGTCCCGTTTGGTGAAGTCGATGTTTGCTCGGGTTGAGCCAATCCATGTTGTTAGACATAGCTCGAGCAATGTTTTCAAGGTGATATTCGACCTCGATGGCACTTTCCGAGCTATCTTTTAACAGTTGAAAAGCTTCGTTCTTGATTCGCCTCAACTCAGATTTCGTCATCTTCTTTACTCGAATTTTTCTCGCGATATCTTAGCATGCTCCAATGTATTTCCGTCACGGATCTTGACCTTCATTTGGATAGGGGTGGAGTTAACAAGTGTAGAAAACCATTCAAATTCTTGAGTTATCTTCATCTAGCCATGATATGACGTCGACCTTGGGCGCCTTCTTCTTCTTTTTCTTATGCCTAGATGAGGATTACGGTTTACATACTTTGTCGGGAGAGGGGTTGTTGTTGGGGCTCATGGAATTCCTCATCGTCACCACCCATATACTCAAAGTGATCACTGTTTTACGAGTCGGGGTGGTAACTCGAGAAGAATCTGAGGTTTTCGGTAGAAGAACGAGGAGGAGACCTTTGTTGTCTTGGAGTCCGTTTGGGTGGAGGTTGCATAGAAGATGATTCACGAGACTTCTTGACGTTTATGCTCGTCATTCTTATCCCGATCCTTATCTTCATCGTCGCGTGGGCGTTTGACCTTCGACTTCTTCCGGCATCTTGATTTGAGTTGATATTCCAAAGCAATGCTTCAAGCAATTTTCCTTCATGAGAGGCAAGTGTTGCGAGACCGTTTGGACATTTGAGCTACCACCGTCAACTAACTCGAGATCGGAGAAGATTATGGGATCAAGCGGATTGATGCTCACGTGCATTGGTGTTGATTTCATAGTGCGCTTGGCGGATGAAGTAAATTCGGATAGAGTTGTTTGGTGAATAACTCCTTTGTAACTTTAGGAACAAAGTCAAGAAGGTAATTGTGAGTGTAACCTTTGATCATTTCGTCCATTTTCCTTGAAGATCATCTTTCATGAGCTTCGAACATACTCCTTTCAACTTTTATCTCGTCATTCTCGTCATGAAGATATCATGTCGATCGATCGGTAGAAATTCATCTTCTGTATAGCATGTCTTTCTTTCGACTTGTTTGTGACATTCACAATTCTTTTATGAGTAAGAGAAATCCAAGATCGAGTTGGCTTCTTCACCGATTTGGATGTTGATTTGGTTGATCTTTTAGATGGTGGTGGTGAAGAATGAGATGATGAATCGATGATGAGGAGACATGAGGAGGCTCGGGGTCCTTTGGAGGTGCGAGTATCCTCCTTGGAGCAATTGATTGAGAAGATAATCATCATAATTCCCTTCGTTATCTTGTCGATTTAGCTTTTACTTCCGCCCGAGCACGGGCTTCTTCATCGATATTTTCTTTCTCGGACTTATCCTTTTACGGTTCCTCAATGTTATAATCAATAGAGTCTTCCACAAGCTTTTCTTTGTTGCACGGGAGTGGTGGCACCGGTTCCTTATCGGGTTGATTAACCGCATCAGGAATTGGTGAAGAGTGGACACCACCACTCGACCCTCCGGGGCCACGCATTTGATTTTGTTCAAATTCTTTAGCTTTTGCGGTGTCTAACGATTTTAAACTTCTTCACGTAGGATGTATCCGGTTTCTCTTCATCGAGCTTGAGCTTTCATCATAAGGTACAAATCTTTGAGTCTTCCTTTTCCTTGAATAGTTGGAGGACCGGGAGGTTTGACTCTTGAAGGAGGTGCGTCGGTTGCAGATTGAGTAGAAGACCTCTTCGATACGATTGTGTATCTTGAGCTTTCGTCCACTAGCTTTCTTTGTGGTTCAAGCTTTGGAATGGGAATAGGACCAGCTTCCTTAGAAGGAGCAGTCTTTTACGAGGAGGATTCCTCTTGGGAAACTTCCTCGACTCTCGGTGCTTATAGCACTTCACCTTGCCTCTTACGGTTCTCCGTGTAGGTGTTCGAAGACTTCTCATCGAGATGACCAACTTTGCCTTCTTTACCGCTACCGATACCTTTTGTATGTGTAGAGCTTTTGATTTCGTCGACGGAAGGTGATCGGGTAACACATCACCTGTTTCTTTGTTGACGATTCCTTGATTACGGCAGTTAAAATAGGCTCGATCAACATGTCATGATTGTCGGGGTCATTTAGCCTTTTGGGAATATCAGGATGAAGTCCAAGTGCTCTCTAGATCAACAATTTAGTGTATCTGACATAGGGAATCTTTGAGCCAAGTTTTTGAGAAATGACATCATGTCATCCCATATCGAGCTTCAAGCTCAATGTGCTTCATGTTGATTAATGACCAAAAATTTGCGATTCTATGAGCTTGGGATGCTCATAGCCGCTATCACGACCATAGACAGTTGGTAATGATGATGTAGAGTTCTCCATGGTTGAGGAATGTTCTTAAGCTCCACATAAGAGTGCTTAGTGATAATTCACGAAGGTTCATCATAGCCAATATCAATCAAGAATGGCAAACTGTCTCTTGAAGCAGTGTGGCATAGAATTGGTTGGCTCGATGTCGGGATGAGAAGAACGACTGTAAGTCTGCATGTGTGATGGTGACTTGTTTGTGATTGAGCGTCACGGTCAATGCACTTTGACCTTTGATCCTCTGCATTGAATTCCGAGCTGTTGCATGTAGATCTCGATCTTGTAGCATAATGTGAGAGCATGTTCGGCGGGGATGATTCTTGAGAATATCCATAGCAATCAAGCAGGAAGATTTTGAGCGGTGAGGGTTTCAAAGTCAACCACGAGGTTGTTCTTTCAATCTTCCTTGGATAGCCATTAGGAAGATATCGACAATTGTGAGAACATCCGGTGCATCCACATTCATTAGGGTCGCCATATCTTGATCTCGAAATAACATTAGCCAAAAGAACCAACATCTTGAAAGACATTATGTTAGTCAACGGAAGGTTTTATTGTCTAATTATTGAATGTACAATGTTAATGATTATTCTGAGTCCAAAGTCACTTGTTTGTTCAATAGTCCAATGACGTCGTGATAAGTTTCGTGAGTTAGTTAACTTTAAGTTTTAAAGTTTATGTTATCACTTATTTAACACAACATATTAAGCGTTTAAGTTTATTAGTGACATTATTGGTTTCGTGACGTTATGATTTGTTTATTTACAAGTTTGCACGCGTAACAATTCATAATTAAGGTCAATCAAGGCTTAGGCGTAAAAGTGGAAAAGTTATGCATAAGCAGAGTGTTATCTGGCGTGACGAAAGCTTATGCGTGGGATCACGACTTACGTGTAAGAAATATTACGCGAGAGGAGCAGGGGACCTAATGCGAGAGCTTACGGCGTGGCGTATAAAAACCTTATGCGTAAGGATTACTCGTGAGAGTAGGCCTTATGCGTGAGGTCATTGTTCGCATATCCTTCACGAGGATACGCGTAGTCCCATTGTAGAACCTTATGCGTGAGCGCACGCGTGGGTGATCCTTATCGTGGTTTGCTTAGAACCTTGATTCGAATTCTCACTTGTAACGGACACGAAATAAATTCATCATATCATCAATATTAACCCATACATTCATCTTATAACGGATCATGGCATGAAAACTTGTTAAGCAGTTTAAGCGTAGAAAATCTTCGCGTAGAACTTAAAACCTAATTTCAAAATTACGCTTAAGAAATCTAGCCATGGAAATTTCACCAAATCATTTCTGGGAAGTCTTAGAAGCCTATTGAGTTGTTTTGTTCAAGTTTTAACATCAAACACCATGCGAATCAAAAATACCCAATTCGTATGAATTAGAACCCTAAATTACAATTCTTTCACTTTTGTTGTTTCTGGGCAAGTTCTAAGCATGTATATAGTTAATTTATCACTTAAACAACACATTATAAGCAACCAATTAGCCAGAGTCGTTCACACATGAAAACAACCAATTTTACGCTTAAACCCTAGTTTTTCAAAATCAATCAATTCGTGTTTCTGGGTAATTTTTGAGGATAAACATAGTATCATTGATGTTATTGAAACGTTTTGACACAATTGTTTTAACCACAAACACACACCAATGATTGTGTGTTCATACGCTTATGCGTAGAACACATAATCACACATATCTCACGTTTTAGCCGTTGGATTTGCATAAAAATCAAAACCCTTGCTTATAATTACGTTTAGATTATGAAAACACTTACAATATGATGATCAAAAGCATGGATTTCTTGAACAATTTTAAAGCGTAGGATTTGTTAGGTTATGAGTAATAAATGTGAAGTGAAAGGTTAGGTGGAGGAGTTTTATTAAAAGTAACTTTAAGCTTATGACAACAATAGTCCCTCCACCTTTTCCATTTTCATCCAAAGCCATTTAACTTCCATTTTTGGTTACCAAACGAAGAATATTAGGAAATAACTTTGACGACACTCCCCCTCGACTTAAGAAATAATGAAAGGTTATAAATTTTAGTCTGAGGAGTGTCAGAAACCAGAAATGTGACCACCATTTTAAAGAAACAACCAGGATAGGATAACATGCAAGTACACGGATGTTTTGAAACAGTTAAGTAGTTATTTTCTCCCCCTCAACACTTGATCGAAAAAATCTGAATTTTGAATCATTTGAGTGTTGTGGAAGAAATGTACTTGCCATGTTTGAAGAAATATGGATAGAAGAATATTTTGTTGTTTTATCGATTTTATATTTTTGTATTTTGTTTTGAAAAATTATTTACAAGAGAGATTTTGGTGTTTGATGGGTTTTTAAGGCTGTTTTGGAGGTCATCCAATTCCTCTTGAGTCAAACACCTCATACCAATACGGTGGACCAACTCATTAAACCTAGCGGGAGGCAAGGCTTTGGTGAGTAGATCCGCCAATTGGTATCTGCTGCACAAGTATAATTCAACTGCACACATTCTACATGATCCTTGATGAAATGATAGCGAAGATCGATGTGCTTTGATTTCGAGTCTTCGAATCGAATTGCACGAGATCGCAATGGCACTCCGATTGTCATGATACATCGGGATACATCAAATCGTAACCATAGTCTTTGAGTTGTGTTCTCATCCAAATGACTTGAGCACAACATGCCGATATGGCTACATATTACGCCGGTTGATGACAACAATGTACAATCCTCGCTTCTCGATTGCGGGACACGGTTTATCACCAAGAAATTGTAGTGCTCAAGTAATTTTTCTTGAATCTAAACATCATGCGTGATCGGTCTAAAAAGCGATTAGTTCAAAACCGAGAATCCCGGATACGGATCCCAAATTAGTGGTTCCTTGATGTATCGGAGGATTCTTTTAGCCTCGAGAGAGGTGGGTTTCGGTTGGTCGTGGTGATAGCGGAGCATAGATAAGCGGAAAAGACAATATCAGTCGCTGTTGTTAGATACATGAGAGACCCAATAATACTTGGTATTTGGTAGGGTCCACTAATTTCCCATGTTAATTAGCGTCTAGCTTCTTGGTATGAGTCATTGGTGTGGCATAAGTGTCACGGGTTTTCATTCCAAATTTGTTTAACAATTCAAGGGCATATTTGGATGACTCAAGAAAATACCACGGGTGATTGATGAACTTGCGATCCTAGAAAGAACGTAAGTTCACCCATCATGGACATTTCAAAATTTTTCTTCATTAGTTTTGCAAAAGTGATTGAGTACTTTTTATGTGTAGACCCAAAAATGATGTCACCCACGTAAATTTGAACAATTAAGATATGTGCCCCGTGATATTGTATAAAAAGAGTAGGGTCGACCGAACCTTTGGTGAAATTGTTAGCAATGAGGAAAGATGATAGTTATCGTACCATGCCCGATGAGCTTGTTTGAGACCATAAAGAGCTTTGTTCAGTTTGTAGACATGGTTCGGGAACTCGGGATCAACGAATCCTTCTGGTTGACTGACATAAACCGTTTCTATCAGTTGTTCGTTGAGAAACGCAGTTTTGACATCTATCGAAAGACCGTCATATTCATATGAGCCGCGCGAGAAATATCGAACGACCTCAAGGCGAGCAGCGGAGCAAAAGATTCTTCAAAGTCTATTCCTCTTCACGGCGATAACCCTTAGCAACTAAGCGTGACTTGTTTGGATTCGTTCCCTTGACATCAATTTGTTTTTCCAAATCCATTTGAGACCAATGGCGTAGACCCACATTGGTCGTTCAACGATTCCATACTTCAAGATGTTTGAATTGGTTGAGTTCTTCTTGCATGGATTCAATCCGGTTATCTTTGCCATTGCGTCTTTAATGTTTTTAGGCTCAGTTGGCGAGCGGTGAGTGCATAAATGCAATGTTCAAGACATCGTGTGAAGGCGTTGTCTCGTAACGTTGGTTGATTCGGGTTGCCAATAATATTTGCGGAGGATGGTCTTTTGTCCATCGATGTGTAGAGGTTGATGTTGGTATACATTGTGCGATTCGAGGATTCAAATGGTTTGTTGATGATTTAGCGACATCGTGTGCATGATCTCATTAGCAAGCGGGTTAAAGAACACATTTGGATCAAAATCTGCAGTGGGGGTACTTCATTAAGAACATCATCACCGGTTCATCATTGTTGAACCGGTTTGTTCAAGCTGTTGTGGGGAGTCAATGGTGGTGCTTCTTCAACGAGAGTTGTTGTAGCAGTGTATCGGTATAAGAGTAGTATCATGTTGAGCAATGAAACAACGGATACACCGAGCACGTTCATCAATATCGCCACTTTGAACGATGGAGCAAATAACCTTTCCATTTGTTGACGATTGAGTGGGGGCTTTGTTTAGGCGATGATAGGGTTTGAGGAAGTTTAAGCGGTTGTGACCGGGTTCCAAGTCATTATACCCGAAGCTATTTAGTAAGTTCATCAAAATGAGCATGAATCATTTCCATAACTTTGTTTTGTACAACGATTCGGATCGGTAACCTTTAGAATTCTCACAATATCCAATAAAGACTCCAATGTCGACTTTGGCTTTGAGCTTTCCAAAATCATCACGATCATTATTCGGATAGCAAAGGGATCCAAATACATGAAAGTGTTTGAGATTCGGTTTATGGTTATGGTGAAGCTCAAAAGGTGTTTTGTTGTGGCGTTTAGTAATCATCGAGCGGTTTTGAGTATAGCATGCGATGAATCTGACTTTTGCCCATAAGTAATCGGAAGTTTAGCATTGATTAACATTGTTCTTGTAGCTTCCACTAACATTTGGTTTCGTCTTTCAACAACTCCGTTTTGTTACGGTGTACGTGCAATAGATGTCGGATGCTCAATTCCCACTTTCTCATAAAATTCACGAAGAGTTTGGTTAACAAATTCGGTTCCTTTATCCATTCTTATTTGGCGGACGGTGTTCGGAGTCGAACTTGAATTTTTGTGAGAAAGGTGATGATCATTTGTGGAGCTTGGTCTTTGCTTGAAGAAAGTAGACCCAAGTCCATCGTGAATAGTCATCAACAATTACTAAGATGTAGCGTTTGCCATTGATCGTTTGCACGCGATCGGGCCACACAAATCCATGTGAAGAAGATGAAGCACATCTCGAGAGGCGTGTTCTACCTTTGAAGGAAAATGAGCACGAATGCTTTTCCCTTGTTCACAAGTGAGCAAAGGTGATCTTTAGAATACCGGAATCGTGGGAGACCTTCAACTAGTTTGTGTCGAGCAAGATTGGTTATAGTTTGAAAGTTTAAATGTGAGAGACGCGATTGCCATAGCGAGGATTTTGTTGATGTTGCCTTTGAAAGTAGCGGATGGGGATGAAGCAACCATGTCTTGCATAGAGATAGTGTAAAGACTTGAGTTACGCGAGCGGACATAAGGTCGTTTCCTTGTATATCACAAATGAAACAAGATTTCTCCCGAAAGCAACCTCCAAATCTCCATCACGAATTGACCTCTGAAAGCAGTTATTCTTGAGGCCTTCCACATAATTAACCCCGCTAATTTTGATGTTCCCATTGATATAGTCTCGTAGCCCATGATAGGCTGCGAAATGATCATTCCCGAATCGGCGGTGCCAATGAACTTTGCAATAAAGTTTTATAACAGTTTAAGGTTGCTGTCATGTGTCGGGAACATCCGCTATCAACAATCGAGAGAATGATCATATCACTGCATTACACACGGGCGACACGGATGGAATAGAAGTAGATGTGGAACCCGAAATGTTAGAGGGTTCCGGAGCAGTTATAGTAGACATACACACATCAATAACTTTAGGCATCCATTTAAATCCTAGTGTGTTATATATCCATTTCTGCCATCCCCAACTAGTATTTGCTTTAGTCTTAGTGAATTCATTAGGTGGTACTACATTCTTAGGAGGTGAAACTGGAGCTACAGGGACACCAATGGTTGCCTTAGAATCTAAAGAAGGTGGTCTACCAAGCACAGACTTAGAATGATTAGTGGGCCTAGAGGTATTCCGATTCTTAGAATTTTGTAAACGAGATATTATAGCTTTAGCAACACATTTGTCATGACAATCAGAATGCATACTTTTACGACAAATAACACAAGGTGCATCAGACTGAATATCAAAAGTACTTAAAGGTTTAGCATTCGTTACATCAGTATTTCTATTACATTTTCCAGACTCAATATCTATAGTGGAAGCAACGTGAGTCTTTTTCATAGTCCTAGGGTGTTCTTCTACTTTAGCATTCCTTATTGATCTTTTCTTAGGTCATGACTTCCTATTCTTGATGTAGTGCTCTAGGGCGTGAAGTGCGGACGTTTGGAAAGATGCAACTATTCTGTTTCAGAGAAGGAAGCACGTTAGCAACTTGTGATTTGGCAGTAGGGATTCTAGGTTCACGATTACTAAGTGTTACTGGTGCTATTCTCTTAATCACGGTAGGCGGAAGTAGTTCATACTTTCTTAACATTTCTCTTAACTTAAAGATAGTGTGAATCAAGTCTTGATTTTCAGAATGAATATTACCAGCAAAATTCATAACTTCTCTAGTGTGTGCAAGATAATGATCAAGTTCGTTTGATGCTTCATGACGAGTCTTATTGAGTAAATCAAATATGACACCATATTCCTGTTTAACTTTTACAAGTTCTTGTTCATATTTTGAGATTTGACTTTTTAAAGACACGTTTTGATCATCCAGTTGCTCAATTTTAGGATCAGAAGATTTTGCACGCAACTGAGCGATTTTGTTTTGAAAAACAAGTTGTTGATTGTGATGCTGCAAATGTACACACAGATGCCCTCATATGTCATATATTTCAATATTAAGCTCGTATACTGAAAATTAGTGCATCACAGCTTTAAAATCTTATTCATACATTTTATCAAACACCTGGTGTGCAACTTTAATAAACACATTTTATATGCATTTTTCATCAAATTTGTTCCAAATCTTGTAGAAAACATGATGATACGATTATAAACTTTCAACAAAACTTAAAAAATCATTACATCATAGTTAAAAACTTACAGATTATATACCATTAAAAGTTACATAACAAAGATTAAAAAAATCTATAATTCAAAACTTACAGTTGTCTAAATCTCTGGTTCGATTTTAATGTTTTTATGATGTACGAAGGATGTATGACGGATGGTATGGTGTGCGGATCATGTGGCGATAGAGCTGATGGTGGCGATATGGAGTGGTGGCGATATGGAGTGGTGGCGATGGAGATGATGGTGGCGATGGAGATGGTTGCGATGGAGATGGTGGCGATGGAGATGATGGTGGCGAAGGAGATGGTGGCGACGGAAGACGGTGGTGGTGGTGATGGTGAGTCTGTGTTTTTACACCGTGATGTCTGCTTGAATTGTGAGAAAGAAAGCGAATTCTTTTATTTTAGTTTGTTTTTTTCATTTGTTTACCCTAAACTTTCTATTGTTTACATAATCTACCCTATAACATTTTTCTCACTTTTCTCTAATTATATTTTCTCTAGAACCGAACTCTATATATATATATATATATAAATATATATATATATATATATATATATATATATATATATATATATATATATATATATATATATATATATGTTTATAAGTTTTTGTATAAAATGTTTTATTGTTAAGAGAGAAATTAGTTTATATAAATATATTTAGTCGTAGAAGACATAGCGACTTTGTGGAAAACTAGAAGGGGGGGTTGAATAGTTTTACCAATTAAAACTTCCTTTTAACCATTTTGGATCGACTTATGTCAATCTATTTGGTTGTGTGTGTTGGATGTTGATAAACAAGCATATAAAGATATGTAATGAAAAGATAAGAGAAAGAAGCACAAAACCACAACGCGAGTATTTATAGTGGTTCGGCTACAAGGACACCTTCCTTGCCCTACTCCACTCTCCGAGTCACCTACTCGAGAGTTTGTAAACACTACACCAATCTCCTTATGGCGGAGAAGCATTTACAACGTCGCCTACCATTTTTCCGGTGCTAGGCTAACCACCGGGTTCTTTCACTCCAAGGTGAACCACACCTACACAACGTCGCCTACCCTTTATAAGGTACTAGGATAAGTACCTAGTTCTTTCACTCCAAGGTGAACTACACCTTCTGGCGTCGCCTACCCTTTATTAGGTACTAGGCTAAGCACCTAGTTCCATTTCAATGGAGGAACTACTACCACACTACACCAACGACTAATCCCAAAAGAGATCTACTCCTTTACAACATCATCAAGGATATCAATATCCTTGGATCTAATCTAGTCTATCTAGTACATGAAACACACCATATCGAATGTACATCTAAGGTACCTTTCACTAATGCCTTTGACTAGATCTACAAGACACCTTTCACTAATGTCTTGTGTCTTCACTTCTAAGCACCTTTCACTAATGCTTCTAGTCTTGACTTCTAAGCACCTTTCACTAATGCTTCTTGTCTTGACTTCTAAGCACTTATCACAAGTGCTTATGCTATAGACGATGGATACCCTTCACTAATATCTTCGTCTTGACACTTTATACATCTTTCACTAATGTCTTCAATACTACACTTCTTTGAATAAAGAAAGGAATCATCAACAAGAAGACTTTAGTAGCCATGATGATGAGGAAGCATGGCAACTCATGGACTTGAGCTTGCTCGACTTCAAAGGTGGTGATCTTGCCTTTAAGAGGAACCTAGAAGATCACATAAAAACAAAACTACAAACATAGATCTCTTGGATCTGAGATTAGTGAGTTTTTAACTCAGGGAGAAAGTATGTTAGAAAGGGGTGAGAAACAATGAAGAAATTGCTCACTATTTATAGAAGAAAAACTCTACTGTTCCCCGGATCCCATGGATCCCTTCCACAAAGGATCCGTCTAGCGTTAAGCTAGGGATCCGTGGGACGCTCCTTTTTACCCATGGGTATTTTGGTTATGGGTCATGGGTCATGGGTTGAACCGTGGATCTTTAGCTAGATACAATGTATCTTTGAGTGCAATGCACTTGGTCACTTGGGTATGGGTTGATCCATGGGTTATGGATATTATCCATGTATGATATAAGCATGATGTCATGCAATGGGTTATGGGTCAAGCTCCATGGGTTATGGGCTTTGGGTTGTACCCAACTACATTCAATGTATTTGCCCAATGGGTTGTGATACTTAAGTTTATACCCATTAATATTACCCAATATACTACATACTAGTTATGTGTATATTATACCCAAATATGTAAACACTAGTTGTTGTACATATGTATTACTAAGTCATAAAATCACTTATACTTGTTTTAGTGTTTTATGTGAAAATGTGAATATGTTAGAAACTATTAGTTCAAACCATTTACGTATTTTATTTGTTTCGTTAACATGATTTTACGTTTGTTATCGACAAAACATTAGAAGATCGTAAAATATAAATACACGTTTTTATTAACAATCTCCCCCTTTTTGTTGATGACAAAACATAAAATTATTTTAAAGAAAAGCTAAAATTAAGTAAAAGTTTGAATTTGTAGTTTTACTTTCTTCTCCCCTTTTGTCGAAACAAAAGTGTTTGAAGAAAGCAACACATCGTTTTAAGAAAAACATGTGAAAGAAGTAAAAATAAAAGAAATAGAGAGCAAGTAACGGAGAGGATCTCGTCTTTACTCCCCTTGACGAGTCCATCCCTATGTAAGGTCGTCAAGAAAGTGATGCTAATCTAGTTTGTTTGCAAGTAATTTTGCAAAGATTTCGTCTAAGTGACGAATGTGCTCCCCATGATGATTGCAATTTTGCAAGGGATGTCACGAAATGTAAACCTAGTATTGCAAGTAATTTGCAATGTATTGCTTTGACATAAAACTCCCCCTAGCTTTAGGATGTCAAAGTCTTCATGTGTAAATTGAATAACTACAAAACAAAGGTTAGAAAGCAAGTAAAATTCACAATTTCCTGCAAATGTGTTCCAAGTTAGTAGAAAATAACTTTTTGTCTCTCGGATCCCATGGTTTCCTCCTAGTAGGGATCCGTCTAGGCAATTCTGAGGGATCCGTATTAGCTGATTAATTTCAGCAAAGGTGATATAACAAGTAATGTTATCACAAAAGTGAGATATGAATACAATGTAATCATATGCTCAGAAATATAACAAGTAGCTTGTAATTTCATTTAATAAAACTAGAGTTATGATATACATGACTCTAAAAACTAAGAAAATAAGAAAATACATGACTAGAAATTTCTAAGTCAACTATCGCTTGATGCTAGGACACCACTAAAATCTTCTAGCTCATGTTTTAGGTTTAATCTCGTCAAAACGTTCGAGGAGATGATAGAATATGAAACGTTGGTCTTCTCGTACTTCATGTATCAAACTTTCAACATGTTGACAATGATAGCAATCTTTTTCATAGCTAGGTAGTGGTGGTGAAAGAAATGAAATGGCTTGATGCAAAGGATCAAGTGAAGCGGCTTGTGGAGCTTCAAACGATGGAGGGATTGGTGGAGGCGCATTTGAGAATGGCTCGACCAAAAATGATGGTGGTGGTAGAGAAGTGTCAACTTCCATATGGTCGGGTGGTTGACTTTGATGATTTCTCATAATCCAAATGGGATTATATGATGGAAACGGCGAAAAGGAAACCGGATCAAGTGTTGACTCAATACCTTGATTTTGTACCATTATTCCTCCTTATGAGGAAAATGTTGTCGGCGGAAGCGGATGAGACGGCCTAGGAGGCAAGTCCTCTAAATTGTAGAGGTGTGGTGATGATAGTGGGGATGTAAATGAAATAGCTCTAGGAACCAATGGTGATGGTTTAATGGAGATGATATTGTTTGTCCTAGGAGGTATGGTGGTGTTTGGCATTGGTAGTTTTGTGGGGACTATCCTTTTAGGAATTGGTTTTATTAGAAGGATCCTATCATTTGTTGGCTTGACCGGAGATGATTCGGTTGAAGAGATTTCGTGTATAACATGTGCCTTTTTCATGGGTGGTTCTTTGGTGGATAAGTTACTAGTTGAGGTTTTCCTCATGATGTGATAATTTCAAGAGGTTTGCAAGGGTTTCTAAAGTGCTGAAAGTTAGGAAGAAGGTGATGACTATGGAGGTCCTAACAAAGTGGTTTATAAACCAAGAGATTTGGCAAGTGCATTTAAGCCTTAAGCCATTAGAATTCATTTGAATGTGATGATTAACATACACAAGAGTCAAGTACAGAGTTTGCACTGATCTAGGAACTCATTTAAGATGAGATGGAGTATTTGAGTTAGGAAGATGAGTTGAAATGATTGTTTTATCAAGATTTGACATAAACTGTCATCCGAATCCCACGGTTCCCTTCTCAGAGGGATCCGTCTAGGCTAATCCTAGGGATCCGGCTATCAACAGCTATGAAAGAGTGGAAATGATGTTTCTAAGATCTAAGATCTATATCATCTTGAGTGTTTCAGTTCTCCTAAGTGTTTTAAATGAAGGAGTGCTTAAGTACTTGAAGGTAATGAGTGATGTAGCTAATGATTGTCTTTTATGGAAGGATTTGGAACTTTAATGAGTACCAATGGATGAGCAAGGATGACACTAAAGATTAAAATTTCAAATGAAGCTAAATGATCCTAGAGATCAGTTTGTGACTTAGGATAGTGTTTTGGAAAATATCCTAGAAGCTTTGAGATGGGAAAACTAGAATTTGATCAATTTGATCAATTTTGAGGTAAGAATGAATTATGATTAATTTTGCCATAATCGGAGGATTTCTAAGACTAGATGTGAGGGATCATGTGAAAAATGAAGTGTGAGTTTAAGAGCGGAAGAGTAATGGATTAAAAATGAAACGATAGATCTACAAGCGTCTTAGAGTGTGATCTAGGTGAGTTATGTGTGAGTAGGAAGGATCTACTTATCTTGATAAGGACTTAATTTTTCCTTAAGACAATATGTTTAGCTTAGTGTGAGGTGATCTAAGGATATGATTGAAATACAATGTTTGCAATTGCATTTTACATTTCTTGGATCCACGGTTCCCTAAGTGAAGGGATCCGTCTTGCACAAACTTTGGGATCCGTCCATCTGCTCAGCAGAACCTTTACTAAATGTATGCAATGATCTTGACAATGCATTATATTCCAAGGTTGGTTTAGAGGGGTTCTAACACTAGGATATCAAATTTAAGATGTTTTTATTTCATGAAGGAAATAGGATTACATTGATAAAGCACGAGTACAAGAGAATTGATCCTATTTTGAAATACTACTAGGTTTCTTGAGTGTTTTCACTAGGAGGATCATTACGTGATTGATGAGTGTTGGTGGAATCAAGAATGAAGAAAGTCTTCATGAGAGATATGTTTAGCGGTTCCATCATCTTGTTCACAAGTACGTACAACGGACTTTGAAATTTAGGATGGAAGTGCATAACATTATGATAGGCGTGTCAAGAACATTCCATAAGGGATGAGTTTATTCTTGGAGCCTTGAAGATTTGCAATTCGCCTTGAAGAAGCGAGCAAGATTGTATGGTTTTGTGTTAGCAAAAGTACAACATGTGAGCACAACAAGCGGGAAGAATTTCTCGATTTCCCTAAGACTCCAAACATTTTCACGTGGGATGAGTGCAAGAGGCTTGTACTCTTCTCGGATGTCCGTGTGAAGATAATGTTTGGATCGAGTAATATGGTCGAGGTTTGCATATTATGCGATTTAAATCTTCAGGGAGGGTATGTGTGAACAATATGGACTATTTTCTTTACGAAAGTTGAAGAGAGAATCAAGAGACCAATCTTCGGTGAAGGCACATTGTCCATGATTTGGAATTTGGAGGATGTGAGCAAAATGCCCAAGGGTTAAAGTAAACTTTTGGTTTTTGATATAAAACCAAAGAGATAGAGAGCGATCCTTGTTACGAACGAGTTCGACTTGACGGAAGAATTCCATTATGAACCTTGGACATATCTTTTCGTTGATTTTAAGAAGACATTCTAGTCCTATGGCTCGGAAGGAGGTATTGATACCTTCTTCGAATTGTAGAGAGGTGTCTACAATACGTCCTTCGTGGAAGTGACGGTTTTCAAGATTATTGAACCCACGGACATGATTGCCAGGTGTGTTGGGTTCAAGAGATATGTTCAGAGTGTAGACACTAGTGAGTGAAAAATCAAACTCAAATTCATGCGTCATAGTTGAACCTATAGAAATGATGAGTTAATAAAAAGTGATGTTTGTGATCAACCTATGATTATCTAATGTTTTTATTTAGGTTTTTATTAACAATGGTTTTCAACAAGAAAGACACTTAACTCACTTATGGTTTTGACATTCAAGTAGAGAATTACTTTTAGAAGAAAAGTGGTTTTTAATTTGCATGAAAAACTGTTCTCGAAGAGACGGATCCACGGTTCCTTTTCAAAGGGATCCGCTAGTATAACTTCCGGATACGTGGATGCGTAGTAATGTAAATGCATTTGTTAAAAACATAGGTTTTACATTTTTATACCACGAAATTTGTTTTATCCTACATTTTCTTTTAGCATGCATACATGACTTCTAATGTATCACGAAAGAATATGAAACAAAGAAAACAAAAGAAATGACAAACATATTATGATAATAATAACCTAGATAACTAGATTATTAGTAATATTGTATTTCAATACTAAGGATGATACAAAGGATTGGGTATATGATCCCAATGTAGATTAACAACACAAAGTAAATGTCTCCATATGTGAACTTCATCATAGGGAACACAAGTACGATGAGTGTTAAGGCGATGAGCACGAGTGCGATGTAAACCATGTTGATGACGGATCTTCTTGGTTTCAGTTGAGATGGAATGAGGAGGAAGATGAAGTTTTTGAATGAGAGGAAATTTTTGAAATTGGAAGATTTGAAAAAGTGAGAGTGGTCGACGGTGGGAGTATTTATGGGGAAGGAGGAATTTTTGAAATTCGTGTTTTGTTTTATTATTTGATTAAAAGAAACAAAATATAAGTTTTATATACCACGAATTTAGACGAGAAATAACACATGTATGTGAGAAAAAGGCTTCCTAATGAAGCTTCATGTAAAACATGTATAAGCACAAAAAACATATAAATACCAAAACAGGCATACTTAATTATCAAGCAAAATAAAAAGAAAATCATACCTCTAGCGCACATAGGAATGTCTTTACAAATGACACAACAAATGTCACGTAGACGATTCCCGCTCCTTTGCGATTAAGATACCTTCTTAAGGAAGGTATTCTTTTTACCAAGCAATTCCTATAGCTTGGTGGGTATGACCTTTGACTAATCAACATGACAAAGAAGATTAGTGCAATTAAATGAAGCAAGTAAATAAAAAAAATATTGTTATCAAATCAACATCCAAACATATAGTTTTAAAAGACATGGTGTTTGTTTTTATGAAAAAAAAAGCTTCTTTGTAGTTTTCAATTAACCATGGATCGTATCAAGTTTTTAAAGTACAATATACTTCAAGAAACTTGGTAACGAAGATCTGATACCAATTGTAGAAAACTAGAAGGGGGGTTGAATAGTTTTACCAATTAAAACTTCCTTTTAACCATTTTGGATCGACTTACGTCAATCTATTTGGTTGTGTGTGTTGGATGTTGATAAACAAGCATATAAAGATATGTAATGAAAAGATAAGAGTAAGAAGCAAAAAACCACAACGCGAGTATTTATAGTGGTTCGGCTACAAGGACACCTTCCTTGCCCTACTCCACTCCCTGAGTCACCTACTCGAGAGTTCGTAAACACTACACCAATCTCCTTATGGCAGAGAAGCCTTCACAACGTCGCCTACCCTTTTTCCGGTGCTAGGCTAACCACCGGGTTCTTTCACTCCAAGGTGAACCACACCTACACAATGTCGCCTACCCTTTATAAGGAACTAGGCTAAGTACCTAGTTCTTTCACTCCAAGGTGAACTACACCTTCACAACGTCGCCTACCCTTTATTAGGTACTAGGCTAAGCACCTAGTTTCATTGGAATGGAGAAACTACTACCACACTACACCAACGACTAATCCCAAAGGAGATCTACTCCTTTACAACATCATCAAGGATATCAATATCCTTGGATCTAATGCTAGTCTATCTAGTACATCGAAACACACCATATCGAATGTACTTCTAAGGCACCTTTCACTAATGCCTTTGACTAGATCTACAAGACACCTTTCACTAATGTCTTGTGTCTTCACTTCTAAGCACATTTCACTAATGCTTCTAGTCTTGACTTCTAAGCACCTTTCACTAATGATTCTTGTCTTGACTTCTAAGCACTTACCACAAGTGCTTATGCTATAGACGATGGATACCCTTCACTAATATCTTCGTCTTGACACTTGAGACATCTTTCACTAATGTCTTCAACACTACACTTCTTTGAATAAAGAAAGGAATCATCAACAAGAAGACTTTAGTAGCCATGATGATGAGGAAGCATGGCAACTCATGGACTTGAGCTTGCTCGACTTCAAAGGTGGTGATCTTGCCTTTAAGAGGAACCTAGAAGATCACACAAAAACAAAACTACAAACCTAGATCTCTTTGGATCTGAGGTTAGTGAGTTTTTAACTCAGGGAGAAAGTGTGTTAGAAAGGGGTAAGAAACAATGAAGAAATGGCTCACTATTTATAGAAGAAAAACTCTACTGTTCCCCGGATCCCACGGATCCCTTCCACAAGGGATCCTTCTAGTGTTAAGCTAAGGATCCGTGGGACGCTACCTTTTACCCATGGGTATTTTGATTATGGGTCATGGGTCATGGGTTGAACCATGGATCTTTAGCTAGATACAATGTATCTTTGAGTGCAATACACTTTGTCACTTGGGTATGGGTTGATCCATGGGTTATGGATATTATCCATGTATGATATAAGCATGATGTCATGCAATGGGTTTTGGGTCAAGCTCCATGGGTTATGTGCTTTGGGTTGTACCCAACTACATTCAATGTATTTGCCCAATGGGTTGTGATACTTAAGTTTCTACCCATTAATATTACCTAATATACTACATACTAGTTATGTGTATATTATACTCAAATATGTAAACACTTGTTGTTGTACATATGTATTACTAAGTCATAAAATCACTTATACTTGTTTTAGTGTTTTCACTTATACTTGTTTTAGTGTTTTATGTGAAAATGTGAATATGTTAGAAACTATTAGTTCAAACCATTTACGTATTTTATTTGTTTCGTTAACATGATTTTACGTTTGTTATCGACAAAACATTAGAAGATCGTAAAATATAAATAAACGTTTTTACGGCTTATTTGTATTAAAAGACTTGTTTGTTAAAATTTTGGAATTGGTTTGACTAGTTATCGAGAGTTGTGTTTCAAAGAAATGAAAATCCGGTTTACGTGTTGGAATCACTCCGAAACCTAAATCAAGTGTTAGTGATTCATATGTAATAGTTAGCTTAATTATGGCCTTTATGTTTGTTATTAGCTTAACCTTATGTAGAAGGCCCATGAGCTTAGGCCCATGTCCACTAAGGAAAGGAAGGGAGTAGGAGTGTTGCCCTAGCTCCCCTTCCTATAAATACTCTTGTTTTACCCTCACTTGAGGGTTGGTTGTTCAATTTATCTCTTTCACTCACTCTACACATAACCGTATCATTATTTCGTGTGTGTGTGTTTGGTTTATTGTTCATCCGCCTCTCTATCTCTTCTCTTGATGCTTGTGTTGACCTAACAGTGGTATCAATTGCCAAATAGTTGGGTGAACGTATTGTTCTTGAAGTGGGTTTTGGTCCTACGCGTAGAACATACGGTTCGTGGTTAATACTTTGGTTTGCTTAAAAACGCATTTTTTTCACTTTTTAATCCAAGATTCTTGTACTTTCAATGTTTTAAGGTGTTAAAATAACTGTTTTTGGCAAAAAGTTTCAACCTTTACGCGTGGATCATAGTTTTTTAAGCTTGTTTTGAACGAGGGTTTCGTTCTACGCATAACTGTTTTGGACGCTTTGGATCATCAAGTTTCATACTCTTGTGTTATTTTGGTGATATTGAAGCTATTTCATCACAAAAATCTGGTTTAGAAACATCTTTGGGCAACAATCATTTTTACGAGTAGTTCTACGCTTAGTAAAACCCTAAAACTACTCGTAACTCACTCCTTGGTTTGATCTTCAGTTTCGTGGTTTACTCCGTGTTTTCTTGCTTGGATAAGCCTGAAAATACGTCGACTTGAGACATCTTTTGCACTGTGATAGTGTAAAAGATCACTTGGGAAAAAACCCTAAAATTACGCATAAGCATAAAGCTTACGCGTAGAAAATCCTACGCATAAGATTTATCTTACGCCTAAGCTTAGTCTTACGCATAAGGTAATCCTACGCCTAAGTTTTCTACGCCTAACTTCTTGTTTTACGCATAACTTTAGTGTTTTCACCTTCCTTACGCGTAAGCTAAAACTACGCGTAACTCTTGCTGTTACGCGTAACTTTGGTGTTTTTACGCATAAGTGCTACTTGGTTTATTGTGATTTCTACGCCTAAGGATACTTTATCAACAAAGGTTCATTCGACTACAAAGATCCATTTAACAACACAAGTTTTCAACATGTCACAACCACCATACTCTAACTATTTCCCTTACACTTATACTCAACGACAACAACAACTAAGTCCACAACATCAACAATGGAATCAACAACAAGCAATTTATCAACAACAATTTAATCAACAACATACTCCACAACTTGCAGCAAATCCACAACCTCAAATGGTTCAACCACCACCAAGTCTTCAAGTTCAACCCTACACAAACGATATCAATCAACATCCATCAAGGAACACTATGGAGGAACCCACTTGGTTTGCAAAGATGTGTGAAGCTTTAAGCGACCAACAATCAATTCATGAAATTTGGATCACTTGATAGACCTCCAATGCTCACTCCAGAAACTACGATCAATGGGTAATTAGGTTCTTTAGGTTTTGTGATCTAAAGAAGCCACATGGAAAATTCTTAAAGAAGGTTATCTTGGAAGGTCCATTTCGGATGCCTCGTCATTGTACCGGAGATCCAAATGCTAATCCACCAAGAGATGAACAATCAAACATTGCTATTGCGGACACTGAATCCGAAGAACTTCTACACTGAAGGCGATGAGATTGCAATGCAATATATCCTCTTAGGATTACCAAACCCAATTCTTCCAAGTGTTGATGCTCAAAAGACCGCAAAGGCAATGTGGGAACATATTCATCTTCTTATGGAAGGATCGCACTCAATCGGGAGGATATGGAATCCCAAATTTACTTGGCTTATGAACACTTCATGATTGAACACGGAGAGACACTAGAGTCTTATCATCATCGATTCTCGGACATCATAAATGATTTGGATAAACACAACATCATCATGCCAAGAATTGCGATTAATACTAAGTTCTGAGTAGTCTTGGTCACGAATGAGAAGTATGTCATTTTTCTCCGTCAGCGAAGAACATGCATCATTCTACATACGGATTGTTGTATGATTACTTGAAGCCTCATCAAAAGGAATTTGATAAGGAAAGGATTCTTCGTGCTCAAATTGCTTCATCTTCACATCCGGAAAATCAACAACTTGCCTTGTATGCTCAAAGCAGTTATCCTCCTCAACCAAAGAACTCAACCAAGCGCCACTATCACACCAAATGATCAATCACAGCAATCTCAACATAATCAATTGGTTCCTTACAACAACAACAATGATCAGGCATTTTATAGTCAAACTAATGAGGAATCCAATCCGTTCGAAGCATTGCAACAAGGATTTGTTATGATTGCTAATGCTTTTGGCCGTTATACAAACAAATCCAACAATCGCATTCGTTCCTCATCAAACACAAGGAATCAGGCTATTGTGAACAATGGACGAGTTGAAGTTTAGAATCGTGGTTATGGTCGTCAGATGGGCAGTGGTCAAGGGTTTAATGCTATGGGTAGGAATAACAACAAAGCTCAAGTGGTGGAACAAGGAAATGCTCAGAATGGGTTGAATGGTCTTCGATGCTACAACTGCAATAAGACGGGACACTTGGCTAATGCATGCCCAAAGCCGAGGACTAGGGCAATGCTTATCACAAGGAGGCTTTACTTTTGGCTCTTAAGGATGAAGTCGGTGGAACTCTCAAAGACAAAGAACACGGTTTATGGCGATATGCGAGACTCGAGATGATGATATGGAGGACTTACGTGCCAATGCAATTTATTATGTTGATGGCTAATATGCATGAGTTACACATGAGTGACACAGGCCCAGTGTATGACAACGATGGCTTGTCTCGGTACCGAACAAACCATATTTATCTCCGATCTAATATCTCGCCAACATCCGAACCCGGCAAGGCTCGAATGTTCAAAATGAGTCGCCCACATCTCATTCGATGATTTTCAACTAGACCCGTAGTTACATTTGACGATCAAGATGACCTTATGGTTTCCATTGATAATCAAATTGACTCGTGGTTATACTTGAGGATCTAAATAATGATCATGTTGTGACTCACGTTGAACACACCGAACTTTTGCCGCGTCCGGATGTTGATCGTAACTTAAAACCAACAATCCATAGTGGAAGAATGTCGTGCGAGAAATCGGGACTTGAAAAGTAAAATGCTTTGTTAACAAAGGATTTTGAATGTTTACAAAAGCAACTCAACTTTTCAAAACTCAAGAAAAGCGTGAAAAGGTTTTGAAGCCGCCTTTGCTAAATCTCATCAAAGCGAAAAATATTTAGAGACGGATCGTGATCTAGCCGCTTCAAGAATGCTTTGTTATGCGAAATAGAACAAGCGAAACATGAACATAAAAAGCAAATTAACGCTCTCACCTTGGAAAATCAAAAGCTAAGGTCGAGTTGTTAACTTGTCAAAACAGTTCTCTACATACAAAAAGCATTCAACGAAATGAATAGATGATCATCTTGAAGAAATTATCGACTTGCAAAACAAACTTAAAGAGTTTAAAGCTGTTGTTTACAAACATGGTGAGTCGAGAATCGCTATTGAAAAGTTTACGTTAAAACCCAATCCAAATGGATATGGAGCGAATCTTGCCGATTACAAACCTAAGCTTTCAACCAAAGCATTCAAACCAAATCCACGAAGTTTCGGTCACGAATATAAAATTGATAATTTCGTTATGAGTGTTGTTGAATATCATCGTCAAGAGGAATTAGATGCGAAGGCGAGTCGATCAAAATTAAGCGTTGTTTACAACAAACCTTTTAACTATTTAAAACCGGTCACTTTCGTCACCAAAGGATTCTTCTAACACACCAAGGATTATCATAAAAGCGTTTGAGTCTTCTAATGTTAATCCCCAACCAGATTATGCACAAATTTATGGTCCTTTACCTTCCATCGTTGAAGTAAATTCAAAACACGAAAATCGCAAAATTCTTAGATATTTTGACCTTTTCATGGTGACCTCAAAACCTTACAACATGAGATAGAATATCATTCAAATCAAAGTTCAACATTTTCAATCGCCTCAGGCGCGAGAACAAAGAGACATTTTTCGGAAAATCTTTTACCAAATGTTAAAAATTTGAAAAATTATGCATTGTCTTGGGAGCAGGACTTTCATAAGGAACTTGGAGTGATGAAGGTCATTTTGAGAAAACAGAAATATCTATTTCTAATACTAAACGTAAAAAGAAAATATTGAGAAAAGATGTTGATCGACTCTTGAAAGATGTTATCTGTGCTGATATCCATAATATTGTGTTATTCAATTCTTTGCAACATGCATATGATTATATCTCTGCTGATACTGTTGATAATGTTGTAGCTGTTGAGAATACTGATAATGTGCTTCAGATCAAGTCTTTAAAAGTTGAAAACGAATGTCTCTTAAACGAGCTTTCAAATGCAAAACGTCGTCTTCAATAGTGTCAAAAAGATTGTCAAAATCGTGAACTTGCTTTACAAAACAAAATCCACCGGTTGCAATCAAACAATTTTAATCCAAAATTTGAGCAACGGATGATCAAACGTGTCTTTGAAAATTCAAATCTCAAAATATGAACAAGAACTTGTAAAAGTTAAGCAGAATATGGTGTCATATTTGATTTACTCAATAAGACTCGTCATGAAGCATCAAATGAACTTGATCACTATCTTGCACACACTAGAGAAGTAATGAATTTTCTTTGGTAATATTCGTTCGAAAATCAAGATTTGATTCACACTATCTTTAAGGTAAGAGAAATATTAGGAAAGTATGAACAACTTCCGCCTCTTGTGATTAAGAGAATAGCACCGGTAACACTTAGTAATCGTGCACCTAGAATGCCTACCGCCAAAACACAAGTTGCTAACGTGCTTCCTTCTCTTCGAAGCAGAATAGTTGCCTCTTTTCCAAACGTCCGCACTTCACGACCTAGGAGCACTACATCGAAGAATAGAAAGTTGCGACCTAAGAAAAGATCAATAAGGAATGCTAAAGTAGAAGAACACCCTAGGACTATGAATAAGACTCACGTTGCTTCCACTATAGATATTGCGTCTGGCAAATGTAATAGAAATAGTGATGTAACGAATGCTAAACCTTTAAGTACTTTTGATATTCAGTCTGATGCACCTTGTGTTATTTGTCATAAAAGTATGAATTCTGATTGTCATGACAAATGTGTTGCTAAAGCTATCATCTCTCATTTAAGGAATCCTAAGAATCGGAATACCTCTAGGCCCACTAATCATTCTAAGTCTGTGCTTGGTAGACCGCCCTATTTAGATTCTAAGAACCACATTGCTGTCTCTGTAGCTCCAGTTTCACCTCCTAGGAATGTAGTACCACCAAGTGCATTCACTAAGACTAAAGCAAATACTAGTTGGAGATGGAAAAAATGGATATATAACACACTAGGATTTAAATAGATTCCTAAAGTTATTGATGTGTGTATGTCTACTATAACTGCTCCGGAACCCTCTAACATTTGGGTTCCACATCTACTTCTATTCCATCCGTGTAAATGCGTGTGTAATGCGGTGATGAGATCATTCTGGATTGTTGATAGCGGATGTTCCCGACACATGACAGCAACCATAAACCGTTATCAAACTTTATTGCAAAGTTCATTGGCACCGCCGATTCGAGAATGATCACTTGCAGCCTATCATGGGCTACGAGACTATATCAATGGGAACATCGAAATTAGCGTGGTTTATTATGTGGAAGGCCTCGGTCACAATCTATTTCCGTGAGGTCGATTCGTGATGGAGATTTGGAGGTTGCTTTCGGGGAGAAATCTTGTTTCATTCGTGATCCGCAAGGAAAGGACCTTATGCCCGGCTCGCGTAAGTCAAGTCTTTACACTATCTCTATGCAAGACATGGTTGCTTCATCTCCCATATGCTTACTTTCAAAGGCAACATCAACAAAATCACGGCTATGGCACCGTGTCTCTCATATTTAAACTTTCAAACTATAACCAATCTTGCTCGACACAAACTAGTTGAAGGTCTCCACGATTCCGGTATTCTAAAGATCACCTTTGCTCGACTTGTGAACAAGGAAAAGCACTCGTGCTCATATTCCTTCAAAGGTGGAACCTGACTCAAAGCATGTGCTTCATCTTCTTCACATGGATTTGTGTGGCCCGATGCACGTGCAAACAATCAATGGCAAACGCTACATCTTAGTAATTTTTTATGACTATTCACGATAGACTTGGGTCTACTTTCTTCGATGCAAAGACCAAGCTCCACAAATGATCATCACCTTTCTCATGAAAATCAAGTTCAGCTCCGGAACACCGTCCGCCAAATAAGAACAGACAAAGGAACCGAATTTGTTAACCAAACTCTTAGATAATTTTATAAGAAAGTGGAATTGAGCATCGACATCTATTGCACGCGTACACGAACAAAGCGGAGTTGTTGAATGACGAAACCGAATGTTAGTGGAAGCGCAAGAACAATGTTAATCAACGCTAAACTTCAGATTACTTATGGGCGTAGTCGTATCATCGCATGCTATACTCAAACCGTTCTATGATTACTAAACGCCACAACAAAACACCTTTTGAGCTTCTCCACAACCATAACCCGAATCTCAAACACTCTCATGTATTTGGATCCCTTTGCTATCCGAATAATGATCGTGATGATTTTGGAAAGCTCAAGGCCAAAGCAAACATTAGAGTCTTTATTGGATATTGTGAGAATTCTAAAGGTTACTGGATCTGGAATCGTCGTACAAAGTAGGTTATGGAAATGATTCATGCTCATTTTGATGAACTTACGGAAATGGCTTCTGAGTATAACAGCATGGAACCCGGACACAACCGGTTAAACTTCCCTCGAACCCCATCATCAGCTGAACAAAGCCCCCAGCTTACTCATCAACTAATGGAAAGACTCTTTGCTCCGCTGTTTAGTGACGATATTGATGAGCGTGCTCCGGTGTATCCGCTATTTCATTGCTCAACGATACTACTCTTATACGACACCTGCTACAACAACTCTTTGTTGAAGAAGCACCGTGATTGACTCCACCACAACAGTTGAACAAACCGCTTCCAACAATGATGAACCGGTGATGATGTTCTTAATGACGTACCCCACCTGCGATTTTGATCCAAATCGTTCTTTAACCCATTCGCTAATGAAACAATGCACACGATGTCGGAATCATCAACAAACCATTTGAATCCTCGAGAATCGCACAATGTATACCAACATCAACCTCTACACATCGATGGACAAAAGACCATCCTCGGAAAATATTATTGGCAACCCGAATCAACCGGTCGTTACGAGACAACGTCTTCACTCGGATGGTGAACATTGCATTTATGCACTCACCGTCGCCAATTTGAACCTAAAACATTAAAGACGCAATGACAAAAGACAAGCTGGATTGAATCCATGCAAGAAGAACTCAACCAATTCAAGCGTCTTGAAGTATGGGGCGGTTGAAAGACCATCGTGGGTCTCGTCATTGGTCTAAAGTGGATTTGGAAAAACAAATTGGATCTTGAAGGAATGTCATCGAAACAAGTCGCGTCCGGTGGCTAAGGGTTATAAACGAGAAGAGGTATTGACTTTGAAGAATCATTTGCTCCGATCGCTCGTCTTGAGGTCGTTCGAATATTTCTTGCGTTCGCGGCTCATATGAATATGACGGTCTTTCGATGGATGTCAAAATTGCGTTTCTCAATGGACAACTAAAAGAAGCGGTTTATGTCGACCAACCGAAGGATTCGTTGATCCCGAGTTCCCGAACCATGTCTACAAACCGAACAAAGCTCTGTATGGTCTCAAACAAGCTCCTCGGGCATGGTACGATAAGCTATCATCTTTCCTCATTGCTAATAATTTCACCAAAGGTTCGGTTGACCCTATTATTTTCATACAATATCATGGGGCACATATCTTAATTGTTCAAATTCACGTGGGTGACATCATTTTTGGGTCTACACATAAAAAGTACTCAATCGCTTTTGCAAAACTAATGAAGAAAAATTTTGAAATGTCCATGATGGGTGAACTTACGTTCTTTCTAGGACTGCAAGTTCATCAATCACCCGTGGTATTTTCTTGAGTCGGTCAAATATGCCCTTGAATTGTTAAACAAATTTGGAATGAAAACACGTGACACTTATGCCACACCAATGACTCATACCAAGAAGCTAGAGCGATTTACATTGGAAATTAGTGGGCCCTACCAAATACCGAAGTATTATTGGGTCTCTCATGTATCTAATAACTAGGCGACCGACATTGTCTTTGCCGTTTATCTCGATCCGTTATCGATCGAGACCAATCGAAACCCACCCTCTCGAGGCTAAAAGAATCCTCGATACATCAAGGGAACCATTAACTTGGGATCCGGTATCGAAGGATTCGGTTTTGAACTAATCGCTTTTAGGATCGATCACGCAGGATGTTTAGATTCACGGAAAAGTACTTCAGAGCACTACAATTTCTTGGTGATAAGCGGTGTCACAGCAATCGAAGAATCGGATTTTACATCGTTGTCATCAACCAGGCGAATATGTAGCCATGTCGTGTTGTGCTCAAGTCATCTAGATGCGAACACAACTCAAAGACTATGGTTACTTATTTGATGAATCCCGATGTCTTCGCGACAATCGAGTGCTATTGCGATCTCGTGCAACTCGATTCAAGATTCAAATCAAAGCACGTCGATCTTCGTTATCATTTCATCAAGGACCACGTGGAGCAGTGCAGTTGAATTATATTTTGTGAGACGAGAATACCAATTGGCGGATCTACTCACCAAAGCCTTGCCTCCCGCTAGGTTTAATGAGTTGGTCCACCGGATTGGTATGCGGTGTTTAACTCAAGAGGAATTGGATGAACTCTTAAAAGCGATCTTAAAACCGATCAAACACCAAAATCTCTTTTGTAAATATTTTTCAAAAACAAAATACAAAAATATAAAACCTGATAAAACAACAAAAATATTCTTCTATCTATATTTCTTCAAACATGGCAAGTACATTTCTTCCGTCAACACTCAAAATCTTTCAAAATTCAGTATTTTTTTTCCGATCAAGTGTTGAGGGGGAGAAAATTAATTCTTAACTGTTTCAAAATAACCATGTACTTGCATGTTACCTTATCCTGGTTGTTTCTTTAATGATGGTGGTCACATTTCTGGTTTACTGACACTCCTCGGACTAAAATTTATAACCTTTCATTATTTCTTATGTCGAGGGGGAGTGTCGTCAAAGTTATTTCCTAATATTCTTCGTTTGGTAACCAAAATGGAAGTTAAAAGGCTTTGGATGAAAATAGAAAAGGTGGAGGGACTAAAACTGCCAAAAGCTCAAACTCTTTTTTAATAAAACTCCCTCACCTAACTTACACTTCACATTTATTATCATCACCAAACTAATCCTACGCATACAAATCAATCTTCAAATCCGTTGTTCTGGTCTTCAATTTGTAAGTGATTTTGTGTTCTTAACAAGTTTTTAAATAATGGTTTTGAATTTAATGCGAATCCAACGGTTAAAACTTAAGATTTAATGATTTTAGTGTTCTACGCATAAGCGTATGAACACTTAATCGTGTTTTTGTGTTTGAGGTTAAGTTTTTTGTGTCAAAACGTTTCTTTAACATCACTAATACCATTCTCACACTCAAAACACACCCAGAATCACGTATTGATTGAATTTGAAAAACTAGGGTTTATGCGTGGGTTTGGGTATTTTCAAATGTGAATGTTTTTGGTCAAAAAGATTGTTTTGTGATGTTGTTATCATGGTGAATTGATGATATCCAGGCTTTAAAACAACCCAGAAACACTAATTGATTGTAAATTAGAAATTAGGGTTTAATGTTCTTCGCGTTTGGGTATTTTTGATTCATTGAGAGTTTGATGTTAAAACTTGGTTACTACACTCACATGACATCTAAAAACCACCAGAAAAACTTTGGTGTAATTTCCGTGGCTAAAAATCTTACGCGTAATCTTTGAACTATTAGGGTTTTGGCCTACGCATAAGGTTCTTTAAGCGTAAACTGTTTGATGATTTTTCATGCCATGATATGTTATACAATGAATGTATGTGTTAATATTGATGCTGTGATGAATTTATTTCAGGTTTGCTACTCGTAAATATCAGAATCAAGGTTGTTAACCATCTACGCATAAGGATCACCTTACGCGTAGCATGTTATGCGTAAGAGAAATCTTACGCGTAGCATTTACGCGTAAGGTTCTACAAAGGGACTACGCGTATCCTTTGAAGGATATGCGTAAACAGTGACCTCTACGCATAAGGTCTACTCTTACGAGTAAGCCTTACGCATAAGGTTTTATATACGCCTACGCATAAGCTTTACGCATAAGGTCCCCTTTTTCCTACGCGTAAGTAAGGATCCTACGCATAAGCGTGCATCTACACGTATATCTCTCCTGTTTACGCATAAGCTACCATTTCTATGCCTAAGCCTTGATCAAACCTTCATTATGAATTGTTACGCGTGCAAACTTGTAAATAAATAAATCATAACGTCACGAAACCAATATTGTCACTAATAAACTTAAATGTGTAATGTGTTGTGAAAAATATGTGATAACATAAACTTTAAAACTTAAAGTTAACTAACTCACGAAACTTATCACGACGTCATTAGACTGTTGAACAAACAAGTGACTTTGGACTCGTAACAATCATTGACATATCTCATTCAACAAGTAGACAATAAAACCTTCTATTGACTAACATTATGTCTTTCTATATGTTGGTTCTTTTGGCTAAATGTGTTTCAGATCACGACATGGAAGCTCAAATGAATGTGGATGCACCAAACGTTCTCACCATTGCTGATATTTTCTTGCATAGATATCCAATGAAGATTGTAAAGAACAATCTCAGAGTTGACTTTGAAACTCTCACCTGCTCGGAATCTTCTTGTCTCATTGCGGTGGATATTACGAAGAATCATCCCTATCGAACATGCTCACCAACTCTTGCTTGTTCACGAGATCTACATACGACAATTCGGAATACAATGCGAGATGATCAAAGGACAAAATCTTTGTGATGGTGACGCTCAATCACAAGCAACTCACCATCTCTCCTGCAGACTTAAGGTGTCCTCCTCATTCGACATCATACCAACTGAATTCTCTGCTCAACCCATCAAGAGACATTCGCAATTTTGATTGATATTGGGTATGACGAAGCTTGAGGGGTTATTAATAAGCATTCTTACGTGGATCTTAAAACATTCCTCGACCTTGGAGAACCCTTTATATCATCATCACAAAATCCATTTCTCGTCGTGACGGGTGGCTATGAAGCGCCCCAAGCTCGTGAGAACGCAAATCTTTTGGCTCGATCAACATGAAACACAACGAAGTTGAAGCTCGATATGGGATGACATGATGACATTCCTCAAAAGCTTGGCTCAAAGATTCCTTATATTAGATATACAAAGCTGCTGATCCAAAGAGCACTTGGATACAACCACGATATCCCAAAAGAAACAATGACCCGACAATATTGACGTGTTGTCCGAACCCACTCTAACGATCGGTTTAAGGAGTCAACTACCAAGAAACAAGGTGTTGTGTTGTCGGATCTCCTTCTCTCGGATGAACTCAAAGCGACTCTACTCTTATAAAAGATATATGGCGGTTGTGAAAGAGCACAAAGTTGGCTTTCTTGATGAAAAATCTTACTGCACGCCTACTATAAAAGCGTAAGAGGAAGTGCGGGAAGTGCCGCAAGATCGAGAGCCAAGAAGTTCCCAAGAGGAAACCTCCAAGCAAAGGAAAGTTCCTTCTAAGGAAGTGTTCTATTCCCATTCCAAAGCTTGAACCGCAAAGAAAGCTAATGGACGAGGACTCGAGGGTACCGCATCGATGAAGAGATTTTCTACTCAAACACTAAAGATGACACTACAACGGTACCTAAACCTCCAAGTCCACCCAGACACTGAGCAAAGGGAAGACTCGGTGATTGAGCACGAAGAGGAAAGTTTAGAAGAAGAGACACCTTTGGGCGATTATAGGAGAAAGTTCAAATTCGTTAGACTCCAACACGTTGCGTAAAGAATTTGCTAAGGATCAAATGGGTGGCCGGAGGTCAAGTGGTGAAGTTCAACCTACACGGATCTGATGCGGTTAATCGACCCGATAGTGGAGGCTGGTGCCACCACTTTGGAGCAACAACAAAAGCGCGTGGAAGATTCTATTGAGTATGACATTGAAGAACCGAAAGCGAAAAGTCCGAGAAAGATAAAGATGTTGATTATGATATGTTTCTTACGGATAGTCCTACACGCTCAAAGAAGGAAACTTCTAAACCACCAAAGGACCCGAGTCTCCTCACATCTCATCATCATCGAATTCATCTTCTCTCCTCACCACCACCATCAAAAGATCAACCAAATCAACATCCAAATCGGTGAAGAAGCCAACCGCATCTTGGATCTCTCAAGCTAAGACACGAATCGTTAAAGGCATTAAGCAGTCGAAAGAAAGGCGTGCTCTACAAGAAGATGAATTTCTTCACGATCAAATCTGATATCTTCATGATGAGAACGACAAGATGCAAGTTGAAAGTGAATATGTCCGTAAGCTCATGAAAGATGATCTTCAAGGGAAAATGGACGAGATGATCAAAGGATACACTCACAAGTTCCTTCTTGACATCGTTCACGGAATTACAAAGGAGATGTTCACCAAACAACTCTATCTCAATCTCTTACACTGCCAAGCATGACTATGAAATCAACTCCAATGCATGTGAACATCAATCCAGTTGATCCCATAATCTTCTCGGATGTTGAATTGGTTAACCGGTGGTAGCTCAAATGTCAAAAGATCGCAACATTTGCCTCCTACAAAGGTAAACTGTTTGAAGCATCTTTGGAATACCAAATAAAATCAACATGCGAGAGAAGAAGTTGAAAGGCCTAAGCATCCACGCGACAATGAAGATAAGGATCGGGATAAGAATGGCGAGCATAAGCGCCAAGAAGTGCGGTGAATCATCTTCTATGCAACCTCCACCCCAACGAACTCCATTTCAACAAAGGTCTCCTCTCTCTCTTTTCTTGAAAAACCTCGGATTCTTCGAGTTACCACCTAGACTCGTAAAGCGGTGATCACTTTGAGTATACGGGTGGTGACGATGAGGAATTCCATGAGCCCCAACAATAACCCGCCTCTCTCGACAAAGTTAAGAAACTAGAATCCTCATACAGGCCTAAGAAAAAGAAGAAGAAGGCGCCTAAGGCTGACGTCGTATCATGGCTAGATGAAGATGTCAGGACCGTTTAACATAAGGATTTATGTGGTTTGGAGGTCTTGGTTGGTGGAAGAAGATGAAGATCTTCATCCTTTTTAGTGAGAGAAAGTAGAGAGAGGGAGGAGAAAACACAAGGTTTATTGATAAGAACAAAACAATACAACTAGTCAAATGATTCACCTCACCCCTCATGGAGAGTCATGAGGGGTATTTATAGGTTCTAACTTTGCCACATAAACGATACTAGTCCCTAAGGGCAAAGTATACTACGCATCTAGTCCAATTCATGTAAATGACGTTATCTTTAGAAAAAGCGAGGCTAACAATCTCCCTCCAAGATAGCGTCACACGTGAATGGTTACAATGAGACCTATAAATACAAAACAAAGTAAATTACGTAGTAATGAACAATGTTGACTTTCTTGAAGTGCGAGTCTCGTAGTCTAGATATTGAGGCAAACTTGAAGTTCTCCTTTCGATGACCTCGGCAATTGATCTTCTTGTAGCTCGAACTTCAACTATAACGGTCTAGTTAGGTTATTACTCCTCCTAACTAGTGAGCCTTTTTCTTTTTCGCTCCCTCCTGAACCGACAACACTCTTCCAACACGTCTTAATCTTGAGACACGCAATGGAGAAAGTAAACTCTTGAAGCACAATGGTTGTCGTTCTGGGAACATCATAACAACATAACTCACTTAGTATTGCATCCAAGTTGGTAAAAAGACCCGATGCACACGCGCTACTTCTCCTTCTTCAGTCTTAAGCAAAAATCCCTTCGTAATCCAATCACGGAAGATGAAATACCAACTTCTCCCTCCTGATGGTTGCGAACTATCGGAATCATCATAATGTTGCGTACATGTCGTATTACCTTCATAATGCAATATTAACATCATAGCTTGATCATAATTTCCGTGAGAATATGTCGCATAAATACTCTCAATATTTTCTCAAACCAACCTTTAAATCGAACCTCCTTTGAATTCACCGGCTAATTGTAATGACCACATATGGAGATAACCCGATACGACTAACTTGAAAAGGAAGCAAACATCCCAACTTTGTAACTTACTACTTGTTCTAAATTTTTGAACAATCCACAACTACGTGTGACACTGAGCACTACAACGTAACTCCTTAAAGTGATGGTTAAACACTGTGAGCAAACTCCTTACCAGTTATAACCAGATTGTCAAATTTCATAATGTGCTCCAACAAGTTATCTTGAGACATGCATCCAACCAACCATCGTCTCAAAGATAAAGAAGTCCACCCGTGAAATGTCACTTCTATTCCTCGTCAATAATACCATACAAAAACTCCGTAGCCATTTTTTCAATTATCGCTCAAGCCGTGAATATTGTATCCCTCCGTGAAAATTATCATTCCAAAAATACCAGCTCATTTTCCAGATATTAAAAAATTGTATCCAATTTTTGTAAAAAAATTGAATCACAATTTTATTTGATATATTTGATTTACGAGCACCACAACCTTTCCATATTAATGTTAAGTATGTAGGCCCAACATCAGTTGTAACAAAATTCATCAGCCCAAAATCCATTGGAGAAGCCCACGTCTGAAGAAGTGAATACCCGATCCACCCAAATACTACATAATTCCATATCCGGTTATAAGACAAAGTGATATTTCACTTTAACCTAAACCTAAATCACCCTTGTGATAAAAAACGCCTACCACAGATACTTTTCTCTTTACCACCAAACTCAGTTTTTATCAAAAACAAAATTGCCAAATCTCATCTCTTCTCCCATCTTCAAGTATTGCAATATCGAAAATCAAACATCAAACCCTTTCAAAGCAATGAACGAACTCTTTTATCCTTGATACTCATTGTGACGAGGCAAACCTAACATCACAGTTGACCACTTCGAAGACACAAGGAGAAAAACGACTTCAAGATCTTTTAATAAAAGGTCTCGGGTAGGTTTGATGTGTTGTAGATTACGTTTTCTTTTTCTTTTCATGAACGAATTAAAGAAACGAGATAACATAGTTGTTATACTCTTTCTTTGTCTTCGAATAATAGCACAATAAGATCGATGAAGAAATTGATTCATTTTAAATAATCTTGAGGAGATTAAAAAAAACGAATCAAAACTGAGATTTTATGAAATATTTTGTGTTTCGAATGAGTGGAGTTGAAGAGAGATTTGTGAGGGTCCTTTGGGTTGAGTCTAGTTAAGGTGAGGGTAGTTTCGGTTGGATATGTGATGTTACAGCATCTCGTTTTGGACCGATGATAATGTTGACTTGAGGTCGAGAAGTGTTTATTTTGGTAAATGGTATGTTTGTGGTCATGGTCTATGTTTACGCATAACTTCTTTTTCCATTTGTACTCGTAAAAAATTTCTTACGCGTAATCTTTCTTAGCTCGAAACCTTATGCGTAACATCTTGGTCTTAACCTTATGCGTAGCTTTACGCGTAACGTTATGCTTATGCGTAAGCATACGCGTAAACATATGCGTAGGCCATAGGCGTAAGCCAAGGCTTAAGCGTGAACGCATACTGGCGTAACTTTTTCTGGCGTAACTTCACGCATTCGCGTAACTCCACCGTAGATTCTTCTTATGCGTAGAAAAGAGGGTTTTGACCCTTTGACTTTTTCCGGCGAGATTTTCCGACCATGTTTTTCCGTCCATCTTCATAATAAACCCAGAAACAGCCTAAAAACTGCTTCTTTTTGACTTTTGACCATGAAAAGATGACGGTTGACCACATATGTTTCACGGATATTTGGTACAAAAAAAAAGACATAAAGGTAACTGTTTGGATAAGATGATAGACCAAGACAGATTTACAAGAAAGATTGTGACTTTTTGTGTAGACCAAAGATAGGATACCAAAGACATAAATAAAAACTGTTTGCCCATATAATACGGAAAAAAAAATTTCCGACCCACAAAATAAGCATAAAAACAGTCAAAAAACATGTGTAAAACCACAATAAATCAACAAACAACAACCTTGGCTCGTTATACCAATTGTCAGGACCAAAAATATATGATTTATGTGGTTCGGGAGGTCGGGGTTGGTGGAAGAAGAATAAGATCTTCATCTTCTTAGAGAAAGAAACTAGAGAGAGGGAGGAGAAAACACAAGGTTTATTGATAAGAACAAAACAATACAACTAGCGAAATGATTCACCTCACCCCTCATGGAGAGTCATGAGGGGTATTTATAGGCTCTAACTTTGCTAACATAAATGATATTAGTCCCTAAGGGCAAAGTATACTACGCATCTAGTTCAATTCACGTAAATGACGTTATCTTTAGAAAAAGCGAGGCTAACAGAAGATGACACCGATGAATACGACTGGTTTTCTACACTTGTTAATTCTACTCCCTACCCACCTGAAGGTCAAAATCTGGAAGACGGTAGTACATTGGAGCATGCTAAGTTCTTGCAAGAAAAATTCCGTGTGAAAAAGATGACGAAATCCGAGTTGAATCGAATCAAGAATGAAGCATTTCAACTGCTCAAGGACAGCTCGGAAAGTGCTATTGAAGTTGAGTATCATCTCGATAATATAGCACGAGCTATGTCTAACAACATGAATTGGCTCAACCTCAAGCAAACATTGACTTCACCAAACGGGACAACCCTCCATATTACATCGATCGGTCTAAACCTCTACCAACAATTGGCCAACCGGATCGACCTAGGATTCCATTCCGATATTTCTTCAACAAAGACTTGGAATTTCTTCTACGGTGGCGATGGTTCAAGGAAATACGCTACATCTCGACACTTCCATTCCGTGACCATATACTCTAGCGCATAGCCATCGAGGAAAGAGCTAACCACATGTTCTCCAACAATGTGGAAGTATATGACCGCGATGCATTGTATGGGATTCACCATTGGCGAGCGCCAAGCGAATCTACTATAGAAGCTGCCAGTTGAAGTCTCAACATGAAGTGTTGATTACTAAAGCAATCGTGGCTATTAAACATGTTGATCTTTAGTCTAAATGGGACTACACTTTCCTCGAGAATATCGTGGTCAAAAGGCAAGGCGAAAAGGATTATGCATTCTCTAAAGCGGACTTTGAGAATTTGTCTATCAACGACATTGAAGACATGTACCTTGCCAAAGTGCGTGGTCGCATGAGACAATTCTCGACTGAAGTGCAACGTGAATATATCAAGTCCTTGCTTATCTTCATCAGAAGAATAGTAATCAAAGAACGTGTAGAAGATCTCCAGCTTGCAGTTGAATCATATAAGACCCGTGTCAACTTCACTCCACCACAACTAGATCTTCCCGACATCAACCAGCTTTCACAATACACCCTCGTCATCAAACCATTCGGCATTGTTTATCGCAGTGAACTTCAACGAAATTGCTTGATGGCGTGTAGAGATCTTCATAAATTTGGGGATCACACATTGAAGAAGGTTAGGGATGGCTTCGCTTATCGGTTGAAGGCGATACATGAAGGCATTGGGTCTCCAAAGCGATGGAATTCTCATGACAGAAGGGATGTGAAGAGGATCATCACTATGATTGATTAAAGGTTGTATCGAAGGGATCAGTTCAGAACATTAGAGAGCTTTGTAGGTGCTCATCCCAGGATTGCTCTCACCGGCTATCAACGCCCTGTTCGCATTCCTGGCAAGCTTGATGGACTTCCTAGTACCTCTTGAACTGCTTCTATTTCATAATATTTTGGATGTGTGATTTAATTATGACAATGGCTTGTGCACATATAACGATGTACAACCCGTTCTTGTAATGAAAGGACCACGTAGTGCGCTTGATGCCACAATCCTTATAAAAGGAGCGAAAGCTTTTACTTTTGAGTAAAACCTATCAAACCTTTCACTTTTAAAGGTTTTGCTCAAAAGAACAAGTACTTCCCTTATGATTTTCAAAACCTAAACCGTTGATATCAATTGTTGAGGGAGTATTTGAATTAAAACTTTGTTCACAAATTGTTCACAAGTGGTCATCTTCCCAACACTTGAAATGGTCATATTTATTCTCAACTTTTCAAAATAACATTTTATATGCCATTTTTGGGGAGAAAATTATGTGATAAGAAATATGTTGTGTAAATGCAAATGAATCTTTGTGCTATAGACTTAACCAATGAATTGACGATACTTAGCGTTAGCAACTCGAAAAGACTTGTCGGGACGGGTAATAATTTCAAGCTAGTTCGCTAGTGATGTAAGCGTGTCCCAAAGGACTTTTCCGAATAGAATGTACCATTCGAGAAACTCTTGGTAGACATGAACTCGACGGGTTTGAAAACCTTTCGAGGTTTGTCTACACCTTCAAGGTAGTTATTAGAGCTAGTTGTCACCTAAAAGGCGACAATGTAACTCTTTAACTATGCAACGTAACCGTGTCTCATGGAGGATTTTCTATCTTGAGTTGATCAATTCATAAAGTGCACGCTCTTTCCTCATTGTGCGATTTCCGTAAAACTCTTAAGCACATGTGGAGGGGAGTATTTGCAAAATATCAAACTCTTACGGTGGTACAAAATGTTTTACAATCATAACCGTTGTGAGAGATTTTCTTGAAAATTGGTTTTATGGCAACATAGGTTAGTCATGGAGTTATAAGGTGACTAAGGTTAGGAATAACTGTCCTATGACCCGCCAGAGTCGGAGGGATCTACCCAAGGACATCACAAATAGTTAGAATCTAGAAGTCCTTAGGTATGATTGTAAAAGGAGAAAATGAGAATCGGAGAAAGAAGAGTTGAAGAATCAAAAGAAATGCAAAGAAAAGGGTGAAAAGAAATAGCCCTCCAGTTATTCAACTTAGGCGGACAAGGGTTCAATTCATATTGTTGGGAATTACAAGTTTGAGTTGATAAAGACAAAAAGAATGAAACAAGAGGGACTTAATATGACAAGAAGGAAACCTACTAAAAGATGGAAGGACTTGCTTGCAATGGAAGTTTTATTATTTAGTCCTTATCCTCGAGTATATAAAGAGGACATAGGTGTAGGTTTTTAATTAAGTCTTCCAATAATGTAGTCGACTAAAAAGTGTGTGTTTAGCCTAGACGTTAGGGAAGAACGTCTAGGGTATTAGTTTTAGATTAGTGTGTCCTAGGCGTATGTTCATGTAAAAGCCTAGGTTATTAGTTTAGTTAGTAGACGTGTTTCTATAAACGTCTAAGATTATTAGAGTATTAGTGAATGAAAACCTTGTTCAATAACAAAGTATTGTTTTGATTATTCCGCTGCGTACAATGTTATTAATCTTTGTTATCGATCCCTAGCTGAGCTTATAAACGATCTTAACAATTGGTATCAGAGAGGGGAGCTCTTGATATAGGGAATTACAAGGTTTTATGTGTCGAAGAATGATGAAAAAGACGAAAAATTCGGATCTCAAAATTTTCGTATTTTTAATACAGCACTGTTTTGAAACGGCGATAACTTTTTCGTTAACCGTTGGATCGTAACGAAATTTTTGGTGGACGTTCTCTATATGACAATCTAACTTTCCACCGGAGGGATCTTTAATTGGAGGTCTGAGTCGAAAGTTATAAAGCGTCGAAGTTGGCTGCTGAGAATGGTTTTTCAGATTTGATTTTTAAGGTTGTCGAAGTATACTGCTGTGAAAAGTTTGTCACCTCGTACTTCAATGATTGATTATTTAATTGGGGTGTCATGTATTGCATGATTGGTATTAAGTGGACACATTGATGAAGCAGCTTTGGTAAAGATACATAAAAGAAATTTATGGTCGACTTTTTGTGCCAACTGAATACAATATGGTAAGAATTGTTAATTTGTTCAGTTGTCTTTTGCATATGGATTTTGTTACCTCGTACTTCAATAAATTTGTGAATCGGTGCAATATAATAGTGGGTCTGAGCTGCTGTTGTTGAACAAATATGTTGGTGGGTCGTTCATCAATATTGCTGCTGTTGTCGTATATTGGTGGTTCACACATGGTCTCGTGGCGAAAGTTTGATATAGAGCCAAATTTTCTGTGATTCGTCAACTAATAATAGTCATTCGTTTTTATTATGATAAACTTTCACCCTTTTTAAAAATTAAATATCTCGCAAACCGTTAATCGTTCTGTGATAAAAATTATACCATCGTGGCGAAATTAAATTATCTTTCATGATACGCACTACTATATATTTTAACAACTTTTTTTCAAAATTTCGGTCAACAAAATCATATATGATTTGTGAAAATCATATATGATTCGATTTTCTGAATCACATATGATTTTCGAGAATCATATATGATTGTAAAATCATATATGATCGTAAAATCGAATCATACATGATTTTAAAATCATATATGATTCGTAAAAATCATATATGATTTTTCGGTCGGAATTTTGAAAAAATATTTGTCGAAAGTATATAACAATGCATATCTATAGAAAGATAATTTAATTCTCGTTATGATGGTGTATTTTTTGTACCTTGAAAATTTACCGTTTGCAAGATATGTTGTTTTAAAAAAAAATGTGGAATATGATTTAAATAAAAAATGAATGGCTATGATTGGTCCATTGGTTCTATGACAAATATGAGTTCTACATGGATCTCAACTCTGGTCTCGTATTAGTTGATACTTATATGGTACATGCATGATATTAATTAACTGTTGGTGTTTTGCTTGGTCAAAGAATTAATGTGACAGTGATGGGATAATTTTCGGTTGCAGTTAATATTGTTTGTGGTAAGTGATCAGATGGGTTAATGCAAAGTACTGCTATACACAAGTTCGAAAGTACTGCTCGGAGGTTTTGAAAGTACTGTCAATGCAAAGTACTGTTGAAATTTTTCGAAAGTACTGGTGATTTTTTAAAGTACTTCTCATTGATTTTAAAATATCGCTTATGCATATTTAATGAGCGTCTTGCTTCAAGGGCCGCCGTTTATCTGAAAATCTGCAGTTTATTTCAAAATCTTATGATTTTGATGAAAGTACTGCTCCTTCCCAACATACTGTTCATGCTTTATTACGAGAAGATTTTTGATTTAAGGGGAAGTCGAGCATATTGTTATGGTTTTTTTAGCGACACACAGAGGTTATTGTTCACACACACAGGAAGAAATTTATGTTCTTAAAAGGATTTTAAAAAAGGCTCGTTATGGAGATTTATTGAAGAATTGATTACGAAGAGGATTATTTATCACTTATTTGAAGGTGAAGTGGAATTGCTTGGTTTGTGTTCTTATCATCTAGCTTAATGAATCTAGCAATGTGTGATTTTTCTTATAATGCTCTATGCACACATTGTCTATCACTTAAAGGAGTTACATTGTAGTGCTCGATGTCTCATATAGTTGAGGATTCTTGTCAAGGATTGCGGTCTACTTATTTTTGTGGTTTGTATAAGTATGGAGTTCCGTGGATAGTAAAGATTTAAGACATAAGTTTGGGAAATTCTACTTCTTCATCAAGTTTGTTATATTTGGTGTTCTTCACACGTGATCATTACATAAAGCCTCTGATTTTGAAGAATCAAGAAGATGGTTAACATATGGTTTTTAGGGAAGCTTATTGTTAAAAGTTTAACCATCTACATGCATCACTCGAGGGAAGTTTTGATTTTACTATCATTGATCATTATTACTACTGCTAGTTGGAGTTTTCTACTGTTTTGGATCCATTTTTCTTACGGTGCGTAATGGTGGGTGATTTGAAGCATTGGAAGTCTTAGATTGGAAGTATGATATTGGTTCGTGGTGGTCAAGATCATTATTAGCATACGTTCCCTATTTAGATAATAACAAAAAGGGGAAGAGATGTTTGAGTGACATGGCATGGATTAAAGGGAAGGCAAAGGAAGACATACTTGTTTCATTTATGGCGAGATTTATTTATCTCAACTTCTGCTACTTCGTCTAGGGAAGTTCGTTCAAGAATGGTTTTGTCATTATCAACTAGGGGAAGATTGTTGGGAATTACAAGTTTGAGTTGATAAAGACAAAAAGAATGAAACAAGAGGGACTTAATATGACAAGAAGGAAACTTACTAAAAGATGGAAGGACTTGCTTGCAATGGAAGTTTTATTATTTAGTCCTTATCCTCGAGTATATAAAGAGGACATAGGTGTAGGTTTTTAATTAAGTCTTCCAATAATGTAGTCGACTAAAAAGTGTGTGTTTAGCCTAGACGTTAGGGAAGAACGTCTAGGGTATTAGTTTTAGATTAGTGTGTCCTAGGCGTATGTTCATGTAAAAGCCTAGGTTATTAGTTTAGTTAGTAGACGTGTTTCTATAAACGTCTAAGATTATTAGAGTATTAGTGAATGAAAACCTTGTTCAATAACAAAGTATTGTTTTGATTATTCCGCTGCGTACAATGTTATTAATCTTTGTTATCGATCCCTAGCTGAGCTTATAAACGATCTTAACACATATGCTACTGGTTGTCACTTGATGACACCGGTATTGAAGATTAAAAGTCGTCATGGACCCGATGGCGCATGCACTAAACCTTCTTAGCGACTCAAGTTTCTCTCAGCGAAGCTTGTTTCATTCTCACAGAAACCCTACATAATCTATCGGCTCTCTTAGAGATTGCGATATTGAAGAAGAAGACCCTCTCCCTAGTCTCGCTCGGAAAACCAAAACGCACTATTGAGTCTAGAGCCACGAGATTCATCAAAAGATCTCTTAGGTACACTTGACATTTCATCACTTGGTGTTCAATAATAAGAACATCGTTAGTACGTTATCGAGTCCTTCACGGATCTTAGAAATCATCGAGAACATTTATGAGAGGTTCACAATAGTGTTCCTCGGTGATTGAATGGAAACTCCCGCCGGGGTCAACATCAAACGACCACAAGCAGTCACCGGTAACTCCCGTGGATTACGCTTAGTGTGTCTCAAACGGTCTGATCGTGAGGTGATGCTTTGGTGTACCTCAACGACTCATCTGAACTGTAGATGTACTTGGTACATCGCGTTATCTCACTTGTGGGACTCCAGTTCAGAACGGCCTTTGTGAGAATTAGAGTTGTGTTTTCACACTATGTTGTTAACACTCTCAAGTTCAAACTTGTAAGTGCCGAATCCGTTTATTACTAACCGTTTTCATGTTTTCTTCTTATGGAAGCTCGGAGCGGAATGATCGTCTGATTCCTCACATGCTCATGCCAACATCATCACTAATGGAAGTTCTATCTAAAAGCAACACAAAAGTCGAATGATTCTTCGTCAAGCCAAAGAATCTACAATATTAAAGACTTAAAGAACTTCATCAAGATCGAAATCCAACGTCAAAGAGCGTGTGAGCATGTTGAAGAATGACGTGAGACACCGGAGCGTGACAAGGCACTGAGCGAGACTTGATGCGCACAACAACAACATACTATCACTACCATCACAAAGAACAATGATCAAAGAACAAAGTTAAAGATGACGTCAAAGCAAAACTGTTTAAAGAAAACAATTTCTCTACACTGGGGAGATTGTTCAAATCGAGGCAATTCTTCTCACAAGAAAGAAAAATGTCAGAAGACGTCAAAGCTACTATTACATCAACGCCTTAACCGTTCACATTCATTCGTCACCAACACTTAGGGGGAGATTGTTGGAATCACTCCTAAACCTAAATCAAGTGTTAGTGATTCATATGTAATAGTTAGCTTAAGTATGGCCTTTATGTTTGTTATTAGCTTAAGCTTATGTAGAAGGCCCATGAGCTTAGGCCCATGTCCAATAAGGAAAGGAAGGGAGTAGGAGTGTTTCCCTAGCTCCCCTTCCTATAAATACTCTTGTATAACCCTCACTTGAGGGTTGGTTGTTCAATTTATCTCTTTCACTCACTCTACGCATAACCGTATCATTATTTCGTGTGTGTGTGTGTTTGGTTTATTGTTCATCCGCCTCTCTATCTCTTCTCTTGATTCTTGTGTTGTAAAACTAGTGACCTAACATTACGCTTGTGTACTCCTGCGGTTTTGAACTTCACGTGTAATTTTGTAATATGATTAGACTTCATTTGAAATTTTTATTATAACTTTTATCTTGTTTTATGCTATTAATGCTCGTGATGGTATTTAGAAATAATTTGAGATTTATACAAAACAAGTCGTGAAAGACATGTCCCTGTGATTGCCTCAGAACAATCAAGTTTAATCACACAAGCTAACCACTTGTGAATGGTCAACCGTAATAAACTTAAAACAGCTCAGAAAGCAATGCAATTAAGATCTGGAGAGTATAGTGTTACCTCAGGTCGTTAAGTCCCACGGAGGATTAATGGTGTTTAACACTTTCAGATGTCGAATAATCACTAAGGATAGTGATCAGTAAGGATTTTGAGTGATAATTACACTACTGATTGATTGGAATTGATTTTGGATACAGAATTGTAAAGCACAACAATCAGATAAGACAAACGCAAATACGTACGTTTATTAAACTACGTAACGTACAAAATAAAACGTGAGTTTTAAAAAATAAAAGACTTATAAAAATTAAAATGATATTTTTACAATCCTAATAATAAAAGAAAATTATTAGAAAAAGAAAATTATTTTTAAAACTATTTATTTAATTATTATTAATTAAAAAACTATTTTTAACTATTTATAAATACCCTAAAATATAAGAAAATATAAAATAAAGCTATAAAAATGAAATTATGACTTAGAAAAATCTAAAATATTATAAAACTTATTTTAAAACTGAAAAGATATTTTTTATGCTTTTTAATTATTTATTATTAATTATTTAATACTATTTAACTATTTTAAATTCTAATAAATACTAAACAAGCTAAGAAAATTATGAAACTTTTTCTAAAAATATCCTATGATGACAGAAAACTAAGAAAATTATAAAAACAAGAAGTGCTTAATAATAAGCTGAAAAGAAAAATTAAAAAGCTAATTTCTATTAAATAAACGCTATCACTATTTTAAAAATTATGTTTTTATGGTTTTTATTTTTGAAAACTGTTTAACTACTTAAAATAAGAAACTTTTACAAAGACAAAAATTTTGAAACTTAAAAATAAGCTGTTTGATAGCTTAAAAGGTCAACAGTTAAGCTTATGAGCTTATTTTGATTCTTTAAGCTCAAACAAGCTTACAAGCTGAGACCAAAGATGAAATAAGATGAAAATAAGCTAAAACTACTTAAATAAAGCTAAAAGGAACAAAGAGACATACTGAGAAGCTTAAAATAAGCAAATAAGCACTTGGCTTATTTGAATTCTAAGACAGTTATGGGACAAAGTTTAAAGGACAAAACAAGTGGGGTCCACAGAGCTTAAGCTCTCAAACTTGGCTGAAACAGATATCCAGCTGGGTTGTGAGCTTAAAGAAACCAAGAACAACCCCTAGGGTCCACTGATGAGCTTATGACAAGCTTTTGAAAAAGCTTGTAGACACTGAGCAATGACTAAGTGTATACTGAGTCAGTGTGTACAAAAAAATGGGACAAACTAAAAGCTATAAGCAGGCTAATCAAATAAGCTAGAAATTGAAAACTAAACACTGTAACCTTGAGACAGCTAGGTGAGCTTCTCAAAAAGCTAAGGTACACAAGCTAAGCCTCACTAATAAGCTCTTGATGAGCTTGTGAAATAGGCTAGCTCAACTGTGCACAGGGGAGATTTTCAAACAAGGGTCCAAAGTAAGCTAAGAAATAAGCTGCTTAATTAGATAATTGGAAATTATAAAAAATACTGTGATTAAGATGAGCAGTTATATTTTAATATTCCAAAAGCTCAAATCTTGAAAGCTAATATTATGTCCTATATAAAATTATCCATTTTATTCAAAAACGACTATAACTGAAAATTTGACTTTTTAAATTACACTAAAGGTTTGACTAATATGAACTTTAAATCACTCCTACTTACTGATTATGATGTATTAAGCTAAAATAAGATGTAATTAAGCTAGATTAACAAGTTTTAAGCTACTGTGGTGATTTTTACTTCCTAAATCCTAACAGTGGACAAACAAGGTGAGATTAAAAAGGATTTTGACTTTTAACAAGTGAACACTGGATTTTATTGCTTCTTTGAGTTATTATGAACTAATGAGACACAAAACAACAACAAGCAATAACACAGACACTCTCTAAAACAGTAGTAACTCAGTTAATCCAAACACCCTTTATGAGACTGATTTGATGTTTTAATCACTAAAATAGATTTTTAGACCAAGGAATCAAGTGATTAACTTATACTAACTATTATTAGACAGAATTAAACTGAAATTAACATATTTTAAACACATAAACTATGAAATGCAAATTTTGAGCAATTGCTTACAAAATGAGTCCAAGCTCGAATCGAGAACCAAAAGCCAAGGACACCCTATAGCTTCCCGAAGCTCTAAACCAAGGAAATCTCAGATTTACCTGCTCCGACTTTGATCACCATCTCCATTGCTTTTTTATTTTTCACTAATTTATTTGTATTTTTGGTAATTTTTTCTTTTGGATACTAAACTGAGTTTTATGTGTTTCTAATAGCTTTAATAAGATATCTAGGAGCTTATGTGGGCTTATCAGTCCTTAATAACAACTAACAACAACATTAGAACACATTGAGATTTTAAGCTTGAAAATTGAACAAACTGAATTGGAACTTAAAACTTGAAAGTGCTTATTGAGAAAGATTCACAATACACTGAGATTACTTAAAAAGGTACTTGAAAGCTAAGAAATACACTGGAATTTGAAAAGTAATTAAAACGACATACATTAACTAAATTAAAAACTAGATAGATCACTCTTCTGCTTCTCCTCTCTTTATATTGATCTTTTAGACTCCCCACATATCTCTGAATCTTTCCCACTTCAAATCTTGGCCATTGATGAAGTCAAACTCATCCTAGCCGTTTAAATTGTTTTTGGCGCCAAAATGATAACACGTGGCTAGGGGCAGTTTTAGAGCAATTAAGGAACCTTGGTGTGTTGTGGAGGTGGAGGGGGACAATTTGGGAAGTAGATATGGAGCTAGGAGTGATTTGGCAGCAAAAACAGGGGTTGAGGTGAGGTTGGAGTGTTTGATGGTGGGGAAGCATTAAATGCTTGGTGGCTGGTATAGGAGGAGGGGGGATGAGCTGGAGAGTAGGTAGTGAGGTGGAAAAAGTGGTGAGGTGGTGGTAAAACCACTAGTTTTAGGTTTTACAGGTGAAGGTGAAGGAGAAGCACAGTGCTTCTGGTATTTGGCGCGTTGACTATTTTTGACCGGGTATATTAATAACGGGGTTGGGCTGGGTTGGATATTGGGCCAGCTGGGTTAAGGGATTGGATTTGGGTTTTAATAATACAAGTGGTCCGTTTGGTTTTGTAGCTATATAACACAAGGACCATTCATGTAATTCCACCAAACTTGAGGGGTTGAACCTGCCCATTTTCCAAAGTTCACACAAGGACCATTCCTGCCAAATATGAATAGTACAAGGACCATAGTTGATTATTTTCCATTTTTAAATATCCAAGGACTATTTTTGACATTTTTCAAACTTGAGGGACCAAAGTTGTAATTTTGCAATTTTAAATTCCAAGGACCAATTTTGACAACTCATGAAACCCTAGGGACTTTAAATGACATTTTTCTTTATTTTGATTTACCAGGGACTATTTTTGATAACTTTTGAAACTTGGGGGACTAAAACTGCCAATTATGCAAACTTGATACATTTTTCACCTGTTTTTTGGAATTTTTGAATTTAAAACACATAAAACACTTATTTGTGATATTTTTATCATTTTGATGCATTTCTGAGTGTTTTCAGATGTTTTTGGCATTCTAAACGGTACAAAAATGATGAGTATTTAGACACTCATCACCCTGAACCATTGAGATGAGACACGGTATGAAGATGGGTGGACTATCCATCAAACGGACTCAATTATGTTGATCCCAGTTGAGCAATTGATCAAGTTTATTGAGTTAGATAAGTCTAACACAAACAATAATATAACAAGCTGTCTTGAATCTAATATTAAACAATATGTGGAATCTAATGTTTAATGACTAAGAGAATACTTAAACACTGTTGGAATCACTCCTAACTAGTATTTCAAGTGTTAGTCATTGATATGTAATAGGTTGCTTAATTACGCTTTTATGTTAGTAATTATGGCAAGGCTTATGTAGAAAGCCCATGAGCCTATGCAAAAGCCATGTGGCTAAGGAAGGGACTAGAAGTGTTTCCCTAGCTCCCTTCCCCTATAAATACATTATATCCTCTCATTTGAGAGGTTGGTTGTTTACATATTTACTCTACGCGTAACCTTTTCCATATTATCGTGTGTTTGTGTGTTCATCCCTCCTTTTCCACCTCATTTCTATCATATTTATACTTGTTTTAACTTATGGTGACCTAACAGTGGTATCAATCGCCATCTAGTTGGGTGAAACCTTTTTGTTATTGAAGTTACGATTTGTAAGCGTAAGGTTGTATCGCTTTCCACTTTTCTCACGCTTAAAACATTCATTTTGTCACTTGTAAACTCAAGATTCTTATGGGTTAAGGTTTATTTAGTGTTAAAGTTTCTATTTTTTGCAAAAAGTTACAAACTTTACGTGTTTAGAGTTGTTTTTGAACTTGGTTTTGATTCGTATCATCAGTTTACGCTTAAGGAGAAAAGTAACTTTGGATCACCAAGAAGGTTCTTACTTCTAAACTTCTAAACTTTTAGTTTACGCCTAAGCTTACGTTTCACCTAAAGCTTACGTGTAAGAAGGATTTACGCCTAAGCTCTTGTTTACCCGTAAGTAGGAAGTTACGCGTAAGACTATCAGATTACGCCTAAGCTGTGTTTTATGCCTAAGTGTACTTCATCAACAAACATCAAGTTTCATTCGACTATAAATATCCATCATCAACACAAGTTTCAAGATGTCTCAACCACCATACTCTAACTACTTTCCTCATGAGTATCCTCAACAACAACAACTACAACAATATCCTCCACAACAATTTCAACAACCATCATCCGTTTATTTTCCTCAAAATGCACAACCTCTTACACCACAAATCCCTCAACCAAACCCTCATCAACAATATCAACATTGTAACTACTTCCAATATCAGTTTCCAGCTAAGTATGCTATGAATGTCACAATGCAGAAGGAACCTTCTTGGTTTGCAAAGATGTGTGAACCTTAAGCAGCCAACAATCCATTCATGAAGCTGGATCCCTTGATAGACCTCCAATGCTCACTCCCAGAAACTATGATTAATGGGTGATAAGGTATTTTAGGTTTTGTGACCTCAAGAAACCACATGGTAAGTTTTTGAATAAGGTCATCCTTGAAGGTCCTTTTCAGATGCCTACTATAACTATACCCGGAGATCCAACTGCTACTCCACCAAGAGATGATGTTACCAACATTCTCAGAGTAGATCAACTCACTACAGAACAACTTCTTCACTTAGAAGCTGATGAAATTGCAATGCAATATATCCTTTTGGGATTACCCAATCCGATTCTTCGTAGTGTTGATGCTCAAAAGACTGCAAAAGCTATATGGTAACAAATTCATCTTCTAATGGAAGGCACATAACTCAATCAAGAAGACATGGAATCAAAACTTTACTTATCATACTAGAATTTCATGATTGAACCAGGGGAATCATTAGAGTCATACTATCATCGGTTAACAAACATCATCGATGACCTGGACAAACATGGCATCATTATGCCAAGGATTGCAATCAATACAAAGTTCCTCAGCTGTCTTGGTCCTGATTGGGAAAAGTATGATACATTCATCCGTCAAGCTAAGAATCTTCATCAAGCAACATATGGATTGATGTATGACTACTTGAAGCACCGTCAAAAGGAAGTAGACAAAGACAAAATTCTCTATGGAATCCCTGCATCTCCAAATCTACCGGATAATCAAACCCTTGCTTTGTACACTCAAGCATGTTATCCTCAATTTCCAAACTTGCCAACTATCTTCACAAATCCACCACAACGTTCTGCTCAGATTACACCATATGATCCATCACAGCAATTACAAGAAACTCGACTAGTTCCTTACAACAACAACAATACTGATTCAGCACTTTACAGTGAAACTCCAGATGAGGATGCTGAAGCCTTCGATGCTTTGAATCAAGGATTTATAATGATTTATAGAGCCTTCGGGAGATTTGCTAACAAATCCAACAATCGTATGTGTACCTCATCAAACACAAGAAATCAAGCTGTTGTTAACAATGGAAGAGTTGAGGTTCAGAACCGTGCAAATGGTCGTCAGATGGGTAGTGGTCAAGGATTTAATACTAATGGAAGGAATAACATGGGTGCTCCACAACAACGGGTTCAAATGGTAGATCAGGGAAATGTTCAGACTGGGGTTAATGGTCTTCGATGCTACAACTGCAACGAGAAGGGTCATCTGGCTAATGCTTGCCCAAAGCCGAGAACAAGAGGTAGCGCTTATCACAAGGAGGCTTTAATCTTGGATCTTAAGGATGAAGGTGGTGGAACACTTACCAACAAGGAACAGAGCTTCATGGCTAATGCAAAATCTGATGATGACATGGAGGACTTGCAAGCTAACGCAGCTGTGATGTTGATGGCCAACATGCAAGAGCTCTACATGAGTGACACATGCCCAGCGTATGACACTAATGGCTTGTCTCAGGTACCGGATCCTAACATCTATCTTATACATGATCTGCTATCTCAGCCTGCATCTGCATCCGACGAGGCACAGACTGTTTAACATGAGCCTTTTACATCTCATCATGAAGAGAATCAAATGGATCCTGTAGTTACATTTGATGATCAAGATGACCTTATGGTTAATATTGATAATCAAGTTGACTCCGTGATTATATTTGACGGTCTAAATAATGAATATGTGGAAACTCACGTTGAACAAAATGAGCCTTTGTCTAATCCAGATCCCGGGCTCATGACCTTATTTCAGACCATTAGAGAAGTGCAATGAGATTAATAAGAATCTTCATGCTAAGATTGCACTGTTAATTAAGGATAATGAATGCTATAAGTTACAACTCAATAATTTTGAAACAAAAGAGAAACGTGAATATAGTTTTGAAGTCGCTTTTTCAAAATCATACCAAAATGAAAAATCTTTGGAAATAAAGATACGTGATCGAGTCAAATCCAAGAATGAATTGATTTCTCAAATAGAACAACAAAAATTTGATCATCAACATCAAATTAACGCTCTCCTTTCGGAAACTCAAAAAGCCAAGTCTGAGTTGTTAACATGTCAAAAACAGTTTTCTGAGTACAAAAAACATTCAAGGACAAGAATTGATCAGTATCTTGATGAAATTGTCGATTTACAAAATAAAATCAAATAATTTTGAAATGTTGTTTATAAACATGGTAAGTCAATCACAACAATTCAAAAGTTTACTTTTAAGCCAAATCCCGATGGAAATAGGCCAATTCTTGCTGATTACAAACCACGTTTTTCACATAGAGCATTTAAACCAAATCTTGAAGTGTACAGTGCAGAACATAGAATTGATGATTCCATTATGAGTGTTGTTGAATATAATCATGACGAGGAATCAGATGCTGATGCTGAGAGTCGATTAAAAATGGAAAATGTTGAATATAACAAACCATTTGATTATTCAAAAATCATATCTTTTGTTAAACAACAGGATAATACTAACACACCTTGGGTTATCACACCAATTCCTGAGTCCTCTTCTGATGTTAGTCCCCTAAACAATGTTGCACAAATTAATGGTTCTTAACTTCCTTCAGTGAAATAAAACCATTAACCGAAAAATGTCAAATTCTTAAATATTTTGATATATTCATGTCTGACATCAAACGTTTGGAACATGAAATTGAAGTTAATTCTGAAATAAAAGCTAAACATTTTTAATCGCCATATGCGCGAAATCAAAGAGATATTTTTTAGAAAAGGATTTTACCCCATGTCCAAAATTTACGAATGTGTGCAATATATTGGGAACGAGATCTTCAGACGGAGATTGGACTTATGAAAACAGTTTTCAAGAAAACAGAAACATCGATTTCAAATACTAAACAGTTAAAGAAAATATTGAGAAATCATGTTGATCGACTCTTGGAAGATGGTATCTGTGCTGATACCATAAATGTTTTGTTGTTACATAATGTTGCATATGCATTTGATTATATTGCTGTTGATTCTGTTGATTCTATTGATAATGTTGAGAATGTCGATAACATGTCTCAAATCGAGTCTTTGAAAGTTGAAAATGAGCGTTTGTTAAATGAGCCTTCGAATGTAAAACGTCGTCTTCAATGGTGTCAACAAGATTGTCAAAATAGAGAACTTGATTTGCAAAACAAAATCTACCAATTGCGCGCCACACCTTTTGAACCAAAACTTGAATAACTGGATGACGAAAACGTGTCTTTAAAATGTCAAATTTCAAAATATGAACAAGAAATTGACAAAGTCAAAACTAAATATGGTGTCATATTTGATTTGCTCAAAAATACTCGTGCTAAAGCTACAAAAGATCTTGATGATTCTCTTAAATACACCAAAGAAGTAATTAATGCTTGTGGAAATGTTCGCTCTGAAAATCAAGATTTGTTGCACACTATAGTTGAGTTGAAAGAGAAGTTAGGGAAATATGAAAAAGATAAGTCTAGTAACACAAATGTCCTTGCACCTAGAAGGTCTAAAATTGACACTAGGACGCCTAATGACAAACCACAAGATACTAATGTGCTTCCTTCCACTTCTACAGGAGTAGTTGCCTCTAATCCTAGCGTTAGCACTTCACAACTTAAGAGCACAAATAGGAAGAATAGGAAGTTGCAACGTAAGAGAAGATCAGTAAAGACCCCTGAAGTAGAAGAACACACTAGGAATTTGAATAAAACTCATGTTGCACCCACTTTAGACATTGCGTTAGACAAATGTAATAGAAAAAGTAATTTAACGAATGATGAATCTTTAAGTACTTTGAATATTTTGTTTGAATCATCTTGTATTGGTTGTCGTAAAAGCATGTTTTATGGTTGTCATGATAAATGTGTTGCTAAATCTATTTTATCTCGTAAGCGGAATAACAGAACTCAGATTACCTTTAGGCCCACTATTGCTTCTAAGTCTGTGCTAGGTAAACCGCCTTCTAGTGTTTCTGCAAATATCATTGATGTACCCATAGAACCCACCTCACCTCCTAGGAAGAGAATATCACCTAGTGCATTCACTAAGATCAAAGCACAAACTAGTTGGACTTGGCAGAGATGGTTACAAAATACACCAAGATTTAAATGGATTCCTAAAATCATAAATATGTGTGTTTCAACTATAACTGTAACGGAACCCTCTAACTCTTCGGGTTCCACCTCTACTTCTATTCCACATGTGTCATCTGTGTGTAATGCAGGTGATACAGATCCTCCTTTGGATTGTTGATAACGGATGTTCCCGACACATGATAGGCAATCTCAAACTATTATCAAACTTTGTTTCAAAGTTCATCGGCACTGTCAGGTTCGAGAATGACCACTTCGCAGCTATCATGGGATACGGAGATTACATTAATGGAAACATCAAAATTAGCATGGTTTATTATGTGGAAGGTCTCGGTTACAATCTTTTTCTAGTTGGTCAGTTTTGTGATGGAGATTTCGAAGTTGCTTTTAGGGAGAAAACTTGTTTCATCCGTGATATACAAGGAAATGATCTTATGTCTGGAAAATGAACATCAAGCCTGTACACAATCTCAATGCAAGACATGATTGCTTCATCTCCCATCTGTCTACTTTCTAAGGCAACATCCACAAAATCATGGCTATGGCACCGACGTCTTTTACATTTGAACTTTCAAACCATAACCAATCTTGCACGACACAAACTAGTTGAAGGTCTTCCAAGGTTTAGGTATTCAAAAGATCACTTATGCTCAGCTTGTGAACAAGGGAAAAGCACTCGTGCTCATTTTTCATCAAAGAAGGACCACAACTCTTAGCATGACCTTCATCTTCTTCACATGAATTTGTGTGGTCCGATGCGTGTGCAGACGATTAATGACAAACGCTACATTCTATTAATTTTTGATGACTACTCAAGATGGACTTGGGTTTATTTTCTTCGAAGTAAAGATCAAGCTCCACAAATGATCATCACCTTTCTCATGAAAATTCAAGTTCAGCTCTGGAACACAGTTAGACAAGTCAAAACAAACAAAGGAACTGAATTTGTGAACCAAACTCTTCGAGAATACTATGATAAAGTGGGAATTGAGCATCAGACATCAAATATACGGACACCAGAACAAAATGGAGTTGTCGAAAGATGAAACTTTACGTTAGTGGAAGCTGTAAGAACGATGTTGATCAATGCAAAACTTCCAGATTACTTATGGGCAGAAGTCGTGTCAACTGCATGCTACACTCAGAACCGTTCTATGATAACCAAACGCCACAACAAAACACCTTATGAGCTTATCTATAACAGAAAACTGAATCTCAAACACTTTCATGTATTTGGTGCTTTTTGTTACCCAAATAATGATCGTGATAATTTTGGAAAGCTCAAGGCTAAAGCTGACATTGGAGTCTTCATTGGATATTGTGAACACTCAAAGGGATACTGGATCTGGAATCGCCATACAAAGGAAATTATGGAAACTTTTCATGCTAATTTTGATGAGCTTACAGAAATGGCTTCTGAGCAAAACAACTTGAAACCCGGACATAACCTTCTCAACTTCCCCTAATCATCAGTTGATCAATCTTTTCAACTCACTCGTCGTCAAATGGAAACATTTTTTGATCCTTTGTTTAGTGATGATTTTGATCAACGTGCTCCAGATGTATCAAATGTTTCCGCTGCTCAACCTGATAATATTCCAATCCTTGATACACCTGAAACAACAACAACCGTTGCTGATGCTCTTCCAACTGAATCCACAACAACAGCTGAATAAACTGCTTCTAATGACACTGATCCAGCTGATGATATTCTTAATCAAGATGTACCTGCACCCGCGGATTATGATGGAAATGCATTCTTTAACCCTTTCGCTACTGAAAATGCAAACTAAGATGTTGCTGAATTTTCTACTAGCCATCTGAATCCCCCAAATCTGCACAATGTATACCAACATCAACCCTCCATACATCGATGGACTAAAGACCATCCTCTTGTTCACATTATTGGTAACCCGAATCAACCAGTCGTAACTAGACAACGCCTTCAGACTGACGGTGAACATTGCATTTATGCACTCACCGTTTGTCAAACTGAACCCAAAAACATCAAAGATGCAATGACCAAAGACAACTGGATTGAATCCATGCAAGAAGAGTTGAACCAGTTTAAACATTTAAAAGTATGGGAATTGGTTGAAAGACCAACAAGGGTCTATGTCATTGGTCTCAAATGGATTTGGAAAAACAAGTTAGATGCTGAGGGTACGGTTATCCGAAACAAGTCACGTCTGGTGGCTAAGGGTTATAGACAGGAAGAGGGGATTGACTTCGAAGAATCATTCGCACCGGTAGCTAGACTTGAGGCTGTACGGATTTTTCTGGCATTCGCGGCTCACATGAACATCACTGTTTATCAGATGGATGTCAAAACTGCTTTTCTGAATGGTAAACTGAATGAAACAGTATATGTTAGTCAGCCAGAAGGATTTGTTGATCTAGAGTTCCCTAATCATGTCTACAAACAGAACAAGGCTCTCTAGGTCTCAAACAAGCCCCTAGCGTGGTATGATAAGTTGTCATCCTTTCTCCTTGAACATAATTTTATCAAAGGATCGGTCGACCCAACACTGTTTATTCAATATCATGGGCACACATTTTAGTTGTTTAGATTTACGTGGATGACGTCATTTTTGGTTCTACCCACAAAAAGTACTCAAACGATTTTTCAGAACTAATGAAAACAAATTTTGAAATGTCAATGATGGGTGAACTTACGTTCTTCTTAGGAATACAAGTTCATCAATCACCCCGTGGTATTTTCTTAAGTCAGTCCAAATATGCTCTTGAAATATTGAATAAACATGGAATACAGAGTTGTGACACCTATGCAACACCAATGGCACATACCAACAAACTGGATGCTGATTTACATGGGAAATTAGTTGACCATACCGAATACCGAAGTATTATTGGGTCTCTCATGTATCTAACATTCAGTAGACCCGACATTGTATTTTCTGTCTATCTTTGCTCCCGTTATCAGTCAAGACCAAGTGAAAGACACCTCACTGAGGATAAAAGAATCCTCCGATATGTAAAAGGAACCATTAATTTAGGGATCTGGTATCCTAAGGATTCTGGTTTTGAACTAATAGACTTTTCAGACGCTGACCACGCAGGATGCTTAGATTCACGAAAAAGTACTTCAAGAGGTTTACAATTCCTTGGTGATAAATTGGTGTCATGGCAATCGAAGAAACAGGATTGTACATCGCTGTCCTCAACCGAAGCAGAATATGTAGCCATGTCTACGTGTTGTGCTCAAGTCATTTGGATGCGAACACAACTCAAGGACTATGGTTATGTATTTGACAGAATCCCGGTGTACTGTGACAACAGAAGTGCTATTGCGATCTCGTGCAACACCGTTCAACACTCGAAGTCAAAGCACATTGATCTTTGGTATCATTTCATCAAAGAGCATGTTGAAAAAGGTATCGTTGAATTATACTTTGTAGGTACAGAACACCAATTAGCTGATCTTCTCACTAAAGCCTTGCCTCTCGCAAGATTTCCTGATTTGATTCACCGAATTGGTATGATGTGTTTGAATCCAGAAGAACTGGATGAACTTTTAACACATTCTTAAAAACAGTCAAACACCAAAACCTCTTTTGTAAATATTTTTCAAAAACAAAATACAAAAATATAAAATCAGATAAAATCCAAAAATATTCTTCTATCTAAATTTCTATCAAAACCAAACATTGCAAGTACAAATCTTCCGTCAACACTGTGTTCCATCAAACCTTTCACCATTTTTCCCGAACAATTGTTGAGGGGGAGAAAGTATATATTTTTCAGTTTCATAAAACCTTGTACTTGCATGTTACCAAAAATATGTTGTTTCTTCAGTAATGATGGATATGTTTCTAGCTAAATACTCTCTTTAGACTCAAATGTTTTAAAATTTCACTATTTCTAAAGTCAAGTGGGAGTATCAGTGAGTTTTGTCTAACCAAAGTGGAAGTCAATGGGTCTTGGTTGAAAATGGTTGAGGTAGAGGGACTGATCTTGCCAATTTTGAAAAGTTAATTTTAACAAAACCTCCACCTAACAAATTTAATGCATTTACTTCTTTCCATTTATTTCTTCATCTACCAAGATCCACGCCTATAATTCGATTTTCAAATCCATGTTACCAAATCATAAACTTTAAGTTGTAATCATTTTTGATCAAGATTTTAAACATTGGTTTTTAATATCTTTCATATCCAACGATTTAAACTTCCTAAATGCTTGATATTGTGTTTACGCGTACGCGTATGAACAAGGAATTTGACAAAGTTTGTTTATGATGTTATGGGTTGTGTCAAATCTCTCACTAACCTGTTTTACACCCATTTCCATCATCAAAATCAACCCAAAAACACGAAATGATAAGTTTTTGAATTGTTAGGGTTTATGAACGATTTGGGGGTTTTCGCATAAGGTTGTTTAAATGCAATTAGTTAGTCTTAGTAGCTTTAGAACATGTTGAATTATACGATTTGTGCCTTGAATTCCACCCAGAATCATCAAAAAGTGTGAATTTAATTTATAGGGTTCTTAGGCTCGTTCACTGTGAATCTCTTGATTCATTGAATGTTTTGTGTTAAAACTTGTTGTAAGCTATTGATGCAGGTTTTACTGACCAGGTTTTTATATTTATAGTGTCTCGTTATACCTATGGTCTACCCTAATGCACTAACGGGCAGTATACCCAGTCGTGTGTAGTGTAGTATTTGGTAAAACCGAGGTCATCCCAAGAGCTATGTGTGTGGATCAATACTAAGTCTAGGTGTCACATATTTTAATATGATTTTGATAAGAAATTAACTAATTAAATACTAAATTAAATATAGGCAAAGGATGTGATCAATAAAGGAGAGTGGTGCTAACCTAGTTACTCATGGTAACTAGTAGTGTTTACGTCTAATTACTTCCAATTATTTCAGGTGGGGTCAAAGTCGAGAGGACAGCATTTGGTCAGTTCGCCCTAACCTATGAGCAAAGAGCCACCACTGGAGAAGTCAGGTGTCTCCTCATAAGTCCAGTTGTTCCTGGTCCCCTAAGCCAAGTCATTAAGTTCCGCTACATGCTAGACTTATAATAGTGAGTGCCCGGGCGCTAGCATCTTAAACACTCACCCCCTAATTCTTAAGTTCATCCAAACGGTAGGTGATCAGTTGGTCAAATCGCACAAGTAGAAAGGGTCATCAGTTGGTCATATCTTACCCTTCCCGTCTCATTCTACTCAGTTAGGGTCAGTTGGTCATATCTGCTAAGCAACTAGCCTCTACCACCATTCAAAACTACCGAAACAAGGGTAGCTACCAATAAACTATGCATGCATACACTTAGAAATAATTATACAGAAGCAATGTAAACGCAAACAAAATAATTAAGGAATCATAACTAGGCCAGCACCAAGAGGTGCTTAGCCGCTTATATTAACCATACAAATCAATTCAAGGTTTAATGTTACGAAATACATGAATCGAAAGTAAAGAAAAGATAAAAAGCTAACGCTTATCGTATGGGAGTGATTTCTCTCTTGAAGATAGCTCCGTATGCTCCTCTAGATCTGCCTTTGGCTTCGTCTCACGTTCTCTGGTTGTTGTGTGTGAAATGGGATGCTTTGAAATGCTGGAAATCATGAAGTATTTATAGGCCAGATCTTGGTTACGGCGTAACTAATAAAATAGTTACGCCGTAACATATAACTTCTTCGTAAATTGCACTAGAAATGCTGGTTACGGCGTAACTTTAGGAAGGGGTTACGCCGTATCTTCTATAAATCTTGGTTACGCCATAGTTGATGCATGAGTTACGGCGTAATTATCAGCGGCGCGGAACCTCATTTGACCTAATATGGTTACCTCTTAATCTTTGGGAGAGTTACGCCATAATCTTCTGATAAGTTGGTTTTCTGAGCCACACTTTAGTTACGGCTTAATGTGAGAGAGGATTTATGCCGTAACTTCTTCAAAGTGAGCATACTATGATAAATCTTCAATAAACTCTCCAATTCCACGTCTCTTTAGCTCCAATGCTCGTAATTTCTCTGAAAGTGAAATATAATGGAAAACAAGCGTAAATCCATATAAATGATATTAATTAAAAGCATTATTGGGGGAAATTGACACTTAATATTCAGGATAATTTGATGTTATCAAATATTCCCCCACTTGAACACTACTTGCCCTCAAGTAGACCTTATTAGATAGATTCCTAAAAGGATATCTCCCATTACATGGAAAATATAAGTTTACAAATCCCTTATGCTAGAATAAAACAAAGCCGAACACCTCACGAAATGGGAACGAAACACTCAAATTTCTCAACTATTCTAAGTGTCAATTTTGGGGTGATCACTCAATCGTACAGTCATAGCAAGTATTCTAACATGTCACGGCGAAGTGGACTAAATCAATGATACATGACCAAATTCATGGCCAAGACACCAAAGATTGCTCGCTGCATCACCTAGACACGCTTCATGACTAAAGGGTAGGATAAGAAATGGGATATATAAATGGTGTAAAATAAAAATCAAGCAGATTGTCTAAATCTATAACCAAGTCATCACCACTTACCGTCCGCCCAAAGTTCAAGCTTCGAAGTTAAGAAACCAGATCATGATATACTTAGTAGATGTGTCATTAGAGGACGTCATGATGGGCATACTACCTTTTCTCCAACTGTTGGCGTAAATACCAACTCAAATCTTCAAATGTGACCGATGTGGCCTCCTCGATACTAAATCTATAAAGCTCATAACATAGTTCTTATAACATCGCACTTTACAAAAAACTAAATAACATAACTATATATATATATATATATATATATATATATATATATATATATATATATATATATATATATATATATATATATATATATATATATATATATATATATATATATATATATATATATATTTTCAAATCACATCTTTTTTTTTCTTTTTCTTTTTTACATAAACATAACAACTAAACATAACATCCCCCCACTTGAGATGAACAATGGGAATTCGGGGGGTCTTCAATGATCTTTAAGAATATGTCGTCGACGAAAGCGTGATTCCTGAACCTTTCCACTTGAACCTCGAACTTAGGCAAATGATGACTTCCCAATCACAAATAAAGACTACAGGGTAGGCTAAGGTGTATGGGTGTATCGAAACAATATATTGGGTTAGCAAAATGAAAGGAATGGCTCAAATGGGTGTATCTAGGGGTATCTTGCACTAAAGGTGAGTGCAACAAAAGGGTTTCACATTGGGGTCGAGAAGTCAAGGTGACTAATCGATAGACACACAATGGTAGCTTATTTGGGTGATAATCCTATAATACTGCCTTCTTAAACTAAAAAGTCCAAATACATCGAGCTAACTCAACATACCTCGTCTATGGTCTCAAAATGATGCAAAGGCCAAGTTCTAAAGTTTACAAGGTACTGGCACATTCATAATTTGGTGAATTTGGGGTAAAATTTAGGAAACAGATAAGGCTAATCTCACCATATAATATCAAGGGTTGTATGTGCTCGGCTAAGGTCTAATCTAGTCAGGTTAAGAAAAACATGTCAAAAAATAAAAAATGGCATAATTTTTCAAAATAAACTAGAAAAACGAGGGCAAAATAAAGTTCAAGAGACAATTCTACTCCCGTCCCCCCACTTGAAATGTACAAAGTCTCTTTTGTACTAAGCGTTAAATAAAGGTGAAGAAAAGTAGAATTAGGCGAGAACTTCCCAAATTTGCTCCAAAAGAAAGAAGGCCCACGAAAAGAGTCGTGACTTCGTATAAGCATCCACGAGCAAGCTTCAATCCCTGAAATCACACTACCGTCAAGCATAATTCTAAAAAAGAAAATGAAAAATGAAAAATAAAACTAACTCACTTTCGTAGGAATCACGGTAGCATTTCGCATATGCAACAAGCCTTTTGAACCACTTGGTGTCCCAAGTGGACGAGTGAAGTCTCGTGAGGGTTTACAGGGAACACACCCACAAAGTTCATTTAAAATGCTAATACAAGGTTATTGTGTTTAAATTGAAAGAAGTAATGCAGAGGATAGTAACGTCGTAACTCCAGAAGGAGTTACGCCGTAACTAGGCAAACCCTGGCATACGCTGCAAAAGTGTAGCTACGGTATAACCACTGAGATGAGATTACGCCGTAATTGGTAATGCATCGATTACTGCGCAGGGGCACAGTCGGATCGACATGTTTGCAGTGACAACTTATCTTCTTTTCCTGCAAAAATGGTTAAAAACACAAAACCCAATGGAAATAAAACAAAAGAAAGGGATAATTCGGGTTGTCTCCCGAAAGAGCACTTTTCTTTATTTACGAGTCTTTAAGTTAGACTCAGAGCCTCGGGGCTTTATGCAGGGGCGAAGAACTCATCTCCCGAAAGCTTACTCACATCCTGTCCATAGTAAATTTTTGCTCGGTGCCCATTTACCTTAAAAAATTCCCCTTCCTTATTATGAACCTCAATAGTCCCATAGGGGAATACCTTACTTACTGTGTAGGGGCCAACTCCACTAGATCTCATTTTTCTAGGGAATAATTTGAGTCTTGAGTTGAAAACGAGTACCTCTTGTCCTACTTCAAATTTTTATCCTTAATTCGCTTATTGTGCCATCTTTTGGTCCTGTCTTTGTATGCTTTGGCATGATCGTATGCTTCGTCTCGTAATTCAGCTAAGCGATTTATTTAGGAAAATCAGTGTTCCTTGATCACATCTGCCTCTAAATTAGCATTTTTGAGAGCCCAATATACTTTATGTTCCAATTCTACGGGAAGATGACAGGCTTTTCTGTAAACGATCTTAAAAGGGGTGCTTCTAATTGGAGTTTTGAAGGCTGTTCTGAATGCCCATAAAGATTCGTCGAGTTTGTTGGACCAGTCTTTTCTGTTACTGCTGACGGACTTCTCTAAAATTCGCTTGAGTCCCCTATTGGTGTTTTCTGTTTGCCCATTAGTTTGTGGGTGATAAGGTGTAGACATCCAGTGGAGTACCCCATATATTTTGAGAACTTTCTCTATAATAGCATTACAAAAGTGCATCCCTCGATCACTTATGATGGTCTTAGGGATCCCAAACCAGGAGAATAATCTTTTCAAAAAGCGAATGACACTTCTAGCATCACATGTTTGCAGAGCTTCAGCTTTGACCCACTTTGAAACGTAATCGACAGCTACAAGGATATAACTTTTATTCTTTGATGGGGTGAAGGGTCCCATAAAATCAATCCCCCAAATGTCAAATACTTCACATACCATTGATAACGCTACACGCATCGTTCAGGGTCAAAGGAACTTCCTTTTCGTCGAGCAAGTTTTTCAACACCCTAGGCAGTGAACCTAATCGTTGTAGTGTAGTATTAGGGTAAGCCACGGGAATGGATATCGTTCTCTAGGGGAATAGGAATGCTAGTGAGAAGTTACTACGCTAAGGTTGGGGTTGAGGAAGATTATTTTTTATCTTTTTTATGTTTTTAGGAAATGGAAAGGTACGAATCTCGGGGTTTGGATTTGGGGGTTGGTATTTCTACCGATTACTCTATTTGTCTAATTATCTAATTAACTAAGTTGAGAGTAGTCTATGTCTAATTATTGTGTGCTCGTATGATGGTTTAAAGATGTGTTTACTTAGGTTTTATTACCCCTTAATTATCTCCTATTTATGGTTGAATTGTCACGTCCTTATTCTTAATCGCGTTGGGTGTCTAAGGTCGTAGGGTATGCGTTTATCCCTAACTCTTTGAAACTACCAAAGATTATCGCCTACAAAGTCTCTAGGATTTATAAACTTTAACTCTAAGGTACTCTTCGGATGGTTTAGCCTACAACAACTCTAGGTGTTATAAACTAATGTTCACAAATATTAATCAAGCATTAACTATACAATGGATGACCTATTGCATTACTAGATAATTAACAATTAAGATAAGAGACAACCAATCAATATTCAATAATTAAGTTTCATATACCCTAAGCAAACACACAAGTAAATTAGCCGGACATGGGGAACATGCAAGCATACACACAAGTAATTGAAGACATAATTAAATTATTAAAGTAAAACACTTATCTTGACGTAAGATAGGGTTTGGAATCCTAAAATACTGTACAAGATAGCCTTGGTTCGGTTTAGGTTTTTACTTCAAAAGACTACACACTGAAAACTAAAAAATTCGGATTCTATATATAAGATTACATATGCGACGGCGTCACCTTTGATTTGTGACGTCAGTCGCCGTTATTAGGGTTTCATCTTGGCCACATTAGTCTTGACGGCGTCACCTTATGCTTGTGACGTTGTCCCTTGATCTCGGCGCCGTGCGGATCAAATCTAGGTAAATGCGAGTTGCGACGACCTACTATTTTAAAGCGACACCGTCACTTGTAAATAAACAATTTGGCTCTTGAGCCGTCACAAAAGTGATGCGACGGTGTCGCAGGTAACACCGACGCCGCCCCTTCGGGTTCAAGCACTGAGTGTCTCGATTCTTGGCTTTGGCCATTTTCTTCAGATATTCGCGCCTTTTCGTCCGAATAAGTGTCATTCCAACATTTTGCCTTCAATATACCTAAAAGTGAAAAGGAACGATATTAAGTAATAACGGATACAAAAGTGATCAAATAAGGGCTTAAACGACCCTTAAAAGGTACATTTAAAACCTTATCAAATATCCCTACACTTGGTATTTGCTTGTCCTCAAGCAAATATGCTTTTAGCCAATTAATTTATAAGTTAGGAGTCTTGAAGCATTGGTTTAGAACAATCCACAACACATATAAGCCCTACAAAAGTCATAACAAGCATGGAAATTACATACTAGCACCTCACATAGGGTGTTTGGATACTCACATCTCTCGGGTGTATATGAAATATAACAAGTTGGAAATGGAAGATAAACACTCATTAACCGGTCCTAGTACATAGATTACCATAGGCTTGATACTAGATCAAACCTCCATCGCTTTGGCGTAAGTACCTAGGAAAGACTATCAAAGAGGTCTTTTAAAGGGTTGTAATTTTAGGCTTACGGTAGGGAAACAAAGGGTTTTGTGGGATAGGCTATTTAGTGGTGGCAAGTCAAAGATGTTTATGTTACAAGCATGCGAAGAATGGCGTGGCTAAGCCAAGACTCGACACTCTAGACTCTAAATAACTAAAACAAACAAACATAAATTAAAGATAGATGTAGGATGGTAGCCCGTACCTTTTTTTTTTCAACACTCTATTTTTTTTTCTTTTTCTTTTTTTTCTATTTTTTTCGATTTTTTTTATACACTTTTACTCTACCATCCTCTATGATAACATCAAATTGATAGGGATTTATAGGCACATCCCTACACTTGAGTTTTTATTACTCTAACACTAATTTGACCCGAATTAAAAAGATCAAAACACTTGGAGTACATTATTACGCAAATAAAGGGAATTTGAATTTAACGTTCCCTTCCCGTCATTTCATAAACTTTAACTTTTCCCATGAGTCCCAATCGTCCCAAAACTGTATACAAAGGATATGACTCGACTTAGCAACTTATGCAAGCAACTAGATAATTGAACTAAGGGTTTATGGTGATAACAATAATGCACTAGAAGTGAGTGCATACAAGGGAGGCTAAGGCGATTTGGGTGTACATTTGGGGGTGGGGTGTAAACAATGCTCTTTATTGATATTCTGGAAAACCGAAACATCACGAGAACCGCGAAAAGGATAGGCTCTGAGGGGTTAACTAGGGGTATCGTGTACTAAAGATGAGTACAACACAAAGGTGTGGGGGAATTACTCAACCGATGTGGAAGAAGTAATTATATTATGGGTATTAAATAAGGGTTATCCTAATGCCTCTTATCATTTAGTTATTCCTAACTACACAAGTGTAGTCTTACTAGCGATCTCGGGATGCATCACAAAACAAGTTCTAGAATCTATTATACTACCGGTTCACACACTAAGCATTAAAGATGAATGTTTTAATTCCTACTAATCTAAGGGTGATCCTCACATTTTGGTGGAATTTAAGTGGTAAAGGGTTTTTGTGCTAGTCATATAACTTCCTATCCGTGAGACGATTTGTTAAGACTAATGGCCCACTCCTATATGTCATGAAAATTTTTAAATTTGGTGCCAAAATTACCCTAACCGACATTTTCTCATGGTTTATTACACAAATGCAATTGGACAAAGCAAACATTCAAGGATAAGCATAGTTTCAAAGTTCCGCTTTATTTTCCTCCCTACATTTTAAACCGAACATTGTCCCCAATGTTCCCGAAAGTATCAAAGTTATGATAATGGAAGGTAATAAAGATTAAAGAAAATAGTACTCCTTGATTAGCTCGGTAGGATCCGTGTAAGTGGTGGTTACATCTTTCTTCAAGAAGAACGTTTGCGTGAAAAGCTTCTTCTTATCTTATGTATCTTCTTCTTGATAAATTAAACCTGCACACTTGAAGAAAACAAACGAAACCTTCGCGTAAAATCGGTGGTAATAATATATATAAGACTCTACTAAACTAGGATATAATGCTTGTGGAATGGATGTTTCTGAAATTTCGGAAAATTAAGACCGGAAAATTCCAAAAATTATAAGTAGCTCGGAAAATGAGAAAAAGTAATCGATTGTTTTGCTCCTTCCCGACGCCGTCAGTTGCGATCTGACGCCGTCAGTTATCCCGACAAAAAGCGGTGCGATTTTACGAAAAAAATTCGGAAAATTTACCTCTTTAGAATGGAAAACTTTCCGCAAAACATCCATTATGACTCGATACAAGCATTTGACTCGAACAAACACACATGTATATCTTTTAATTAATTGTAATTGTCATGTTTACGTTCCTTTTGAAAACATGTGTAATCCTCCCTACACTTATCCGTTATGTAAAATACCTTTATATGTAATTAAGACGAGGTTAAAAATAAAATAAAGCATTTTTACAAATTTAAACATGAGAATAAACAATACATAAAAGATATATGACACAAACAAGCAAACAATTAAGCATGGGTTGCCTCCCACGAAGCGCTTTTCTTTATTTATGAGTCTTGAAGCTAGACTCGTAGTCGTGCCCCTACGTGATCTCGTTTTGCATTCTCAATGAGAATTCTATCATGTTGACAAATTTTTCATCGACTCTATACCTAGGCCCTAGGGTCAAGCAATCCTTATAATAAAGCCTCCTTCTTTCCTACATGAATTTATAACCCTTTTCAAGATCGTCCTTGCTTTTGTCCTCAAAAGCTCTAATGTTATCTCGTTCAAAAAGGGATAGATGGCCATATTCATTTGTCTTCCAAGGCATCCTATAAGTGATCTCATCATTTCCTTCCTTAAACCTAACCGTTCCATCATACTTGTTATGGCTCATTTTGGATGTTTCAACAAACGGCTTTCCTAGCACTACTTGGGATAAGCTATAGTCAATGACGCATCCTACATCTTCTAGGACCACAAAATCAACTAGGTAGGTGAAATTTCATATAAAGACATGTACATCCTTGACTCTTCCCACAAAGTTGCAAACTCCACCTGGATACTTAGGGTCTCTCCTAATCTTAAGTCGCTCATTCATAATGTCATTATAAACAGCAGATGATGTCACATTAATGGGAGATTCCGTATCTATGTAAGCATGTTCGACATTCCTATATCCGATCATACAAGGAATTTTCAGGTTCCTAGGATTTCCTCTCCTAATCTTTGGACATATCCTAATGATGGGTGATTGGGGATTATTGATTATGTACTGGTGATAGGCAACCACTTCCTTAGTGGGGTAAAGATTAAAATAAGCACTATCCTCCTCATTCACATTTTTATTTACTAAGCCATCTTTCGAATTACTGTTGATCATGGAGCCAACTACAGAGGCGATGACCACTTTCTCAACAGCTTCCCTAATTGTGCTATCAAATACCTTCTGCAAATCTCGAAGGTCGGTGTTTCTACTCACATAACGGCTTCGGCGGTTGTGTTGGTCATTGGTTTGGGTTTTGAGTGAAAGTGATTTATTTGGTGGTGGGTTGATGAATGGTGGTTGGTTATCACCTTCCATGATGAAAAGTGATGGGGTTACGAACAAAGGTCATGAAGAAGGGGAACTAAGAGGAAGCTAAAAATGAGGAAAAAAATTACTTGATAGGAATCAAACAAAGAAACCTAAATGAGGTGGACTCCTAACTAGCTATTCTATTCCCCGGCAGCGGCGCCAAAAACTTGATAACGCTACACGCGTCGTTCGGGGTCAAAGGAACTTCCTTTTCATCGAGCAAGTTTTTCAACACCCTAGGCAGTGAACCTAATCGTTGTAGTGTAGTATTAGGGTAAGTCACGGGAATTGATATCGTTCTCTAGGGGAATAGGAATGCTAGTGAGAAGTTACTACGCTAAGGTTGGGGTTGAGGAATATTATTTTTTTATCTTTTTTATGTTTTTAGGAAATGGAAAGGTACGAATCTCGGGGTTTGGATTCGGGGGTTGGTATTTCTACCGATTACTCTACTTGTCTAATTATCTAATTAACTAAGGTGAGGGTAGTCTATATCTAATTATTGTGTGCTCATATGATGGTTCAAAGATGTGTTTACTTAGGTTTTATTACTCCTTAATTATCTCCTATTGATGGTTGAATTGTCACGTCCTTATTCTTAATTGCGTTGTGTGTCTAAGTTCGTAGGGTATGCGTTTATCCCTAACTCTTTGAAACTACCAAAGGTTATTGCCTACAAAGTCTCTAGGATTTATAAACTTTAACTCTAAGGTACTCTTCGGATGGTTTAGCCTACAACAACTCTAGGTGTTATAAACTAATGTTCACAAAGATTAATCAAGCATTAACTACTCAACGGATGACCTATCGCATTACTAGATCATTAACAATTAAGATAAGAGACAACCAATCAATATTCAATAATTAAGTTTCATATTCCCTAAGCAAACACACAAGTAAATTAGCCGGACATGGGGAACATGTAAGCATACACACAAGTAATTGAAGACATAATTAAACTATTGAAGTAAAACACTTATCTTGATGTAAGATAGGGTTTGGAACCCTAAAATACTGTACAAGACAACCTTGGTTCGGTTTAGGTTTTTACTCCAAAAGACTACACACTGAAAACTAAAATATTCGGATTCTATATATAAGATTACATATGCGACGGCATCACCCTTTGATTTGTGACGTCGTCGGGTCGCCATTATTAGGGTTTCGTCTTGGCCACGTTAGTCTTTGACGGCGTCACCTTATGCTTGTGACACCGTCCGTTCGATCTCGACGCCGTCTCGGATCAAATCTAGGCCGTCGAGTTGCACCTACTATTTTAAAGCGACACCGTCACTTGTAAATAAGCAATTTGGCTCTTGAGCCATCACAAAATTGATGCGACGGCGTCGCGGTAACACAGACGCCGCCCCTTGGGCCCAATGACTGAGTGTCTCGATTCTTGACTTTGGCCATTTTCTCAGATATTCGCGCCTTTTCGTCCGAATAAGTTTCATTCCAGCATTTTGCCTTCAAGATACCTAAAAAGTGAAAAGGAACGATATTAAGTAATAACGGATACAAAAGTGATCAAATAAGGGCTTAAACGAACCCTCAAAAAGGTACATTTTAAAACCTTATCAACCATAATGTTGTTAAGTGGCATCTGATTGCAAGAAGAGATGTTCCCTGCCCTTTGACAAGCGTCACAATCTCTCACATCTTTTGCGGCATCCTTGAAAATTCTAGGCCAAAATAATCCTGCATCATAGACCTTTCAAGCAGTATTATCGGCCCCGTAATGTCCTCCAGCAGGTCCGTTGTGACAATGTTCAAAATTTGTTTCTGCTCATTTTCGAAAACACATCTACAAATAATACCATCTGGGCATGATTTAAATAGGAAAGGATCATCCCAGAAGTAATATTTAATATCTGAGAAGAACTTTTTCTTTTGATCATAAGTTTTATTGCTAGGTAATACTCTGGCCGCTAGGTAATTAGCGAAATCTGCATACCATGGTTTGGGATTGGGATCTTTAATTCTTACTGCCATAAGATGCTCATCAGGGAAGGAATCACGAATAGTTTCTTTATCAAGTTCTTCAAGCTCAGGGTTCTCTAATCAAGAGAGGTGATCAGGTGCTAAGTTTTCTGCTCCTTTCTTATCTTTGATTTCAATTTTAAATTCTTGTAGCAGCAGCACCCATCTTATCAGTCTTGGTTTGGCATCCTATTTATTGAATAAGTACTTCAATGCAGAATGGTCAGTGTAGACAACAGTTTTTGACATTACTAAATAAGATCTAAATTTATCAAAGGCATAAACCACAGCTAGGAGTTCCTTTTCAGTGGTTGTGTAATGCTCTTGTGCCTCATTTAAGGTTTTACTAGCATAATAAATGGGTTTGAATTTTTTATCCACCCTTTTTCCTAAAACAGCTCCCACAGCATAATCACTAGCATCGCACATAAGTTCAAAATCGTTGCCCCAATCAGGAGCAATAATAACACGGGCAGTAGTCAATTTTTCTTTTAAAATATCAAAAGCTCTTTTGCACTCATCATTAAAGTCAAATTTTGCATCTTTCATGAGAAGTTGGGTCATAGTTTTAGCAGTTTTGGAAAATTCTTTTATAAATCTCCTATAAAACTCAACGTGCCCAAGAAAACTCCTAATTCCTTTTAGATTGGTCGGATAATGGAGTCGAGATATAACATCAACCTTAGCTTTATCAACTTCGATCCCTGTTTGTGAAATATTATGCCCCAAAACAATTCCTTCTTTTACCATAAAATGATATTTCTCCCAGTTAAGAACAAGGTTGGTTTCTTCACATCTGGCAATCATTTTAGATAAATTATTAAGACAAGATGAAAAAGAGTTACCGAAAACCGAGAAATCGTGCATAAAGACTTCCATAAAATCTTGGCAAGTATATGAGAATATTGCCGTCATGCACCGTTGGAATGTGGCAGGGGCGTTGCATAGTCCGAAAGGCATTCTTCGGTAGGAATATGTTCCGTAAGGGCAGGTGAAAGTAGTTTTTTCTTGATCCTCCGGGGCGATTGGAATTTGAAAATATCCTGAAAATCCATCAAGGAAGCAATAATACTCATATATAGAGAGCCTTTCTAACATCTGGTCGATAAATGGAAGGGGGAAGTGATCCTTTCGCGTTGCATCATTTAATTTTCTGTAATCAATGCACACCCTCCAGCCAGTAACTGTCCTAGTATGTATCAGCTCATTATCTTCATTAGTGACAATGGTCATTCCTCCTTTCTTTGGCACAACATAAATAGGACTAACCCAAGGACTGTCAGAAATAGCGTAAATTAGACCTGCGTCTAGGAGTTTAATGATTTCGTCTTTTACTACGTCTTAAACTTTTGGGTTTAATCTTCTCTATGGCTGCACTACTGGTTTGAAATCATCTTCCATCAATATCTAATGAGAACAGTATGAAGGGCTGGTCCCTTTTATGTCAGAAACTTTCCATGCAATAGCCCCTTTGTGCTTGCTTAAAACTTGTAATAGCGACTTCTTTTCCTCGTCCGATAACAAAGAAGAAATCACCACAGGAAAATTAGGGTCATCATTAATGAATGCATATTCTAAATGAGGAGGGAGATCCTTGAGTTTGGGGGTAGTATCGACTTCTTCCGGGGTGTTTGCTGAACATAATGTTTGGTTTTTCACAGCGTGTTCTTCCCATTCGCCTTATCCATCGTTAGACATGCCATCATTATCTTCGAACTTCAATGATTTCAAAGGGTCAGGTAGAAAGCATTCCCGAGCATGTTTCGAGTATTAGCTTCGATTAGGTCGAGATCGTCAAGGTTGTCGTCGATGAAAGAAGCATATCTCATTGATTTTTCAAGGTCGAAGGTAATCTTATTATTTCAATTTCGGAGAAATCTTCTTGTTAAAGACATCAATCATAGCATGTGTTGTGGCAAGAAAGGGCCTCCCAAGTAAAATTGGGACATCATCCTCTTCCATTTCAAGGACCACGAAGTCGACCGGGAAGACAAATTTATCAATCTTGACAAGGACATTTTCAGCAATTCCTTTAGGATATCGAGTTGTTTTATTAGCTAGCTCAATACACATTCTAGTTGGTTTCAGGTCCCCCAATTCCAAGCGTGAGTAGAGTGAGAATGGCATAAGACTAATGCTCGCCCCTAGATCGGCAAGGGCCTTATCGAACATAATACCTCCGATGGTGCAAGGTAAGGTGAAACTCCCTGGATGTTCTTCTTTGAGAGGCATGTCTTTTATTAGGGCGGCGGAACACCTTTGATTCAAAGTAATCTGCGTTCGATCAGAAAGTCTTTTATGGGTGAAGAGATCCTTCATGAATTTAGCATATTTAGGCATTTGCTCAAGGGCTTCAACGAGAGGAATATTAATGCTGAGTTGTTATAATTTTTCCATGAATTTCTTAAAATAATGCTCGTTCTTGTTCCTTCTTAATTCTTCCCGGAAATGGTATTGGAGGTATGTAGGGACGAACTTTTTCCACGGTTGGTTGAGTGTCTTCGGTTTCCTTGTTGCTGTTTTGAGGCATATCTTCATTCTGATTATTCGAGCTTGAAGGGTAAGCTGGTTCCTTATAGTTTAATCCACTTCTGGTTGTTATAGCATGAGCTAGATCCCGAGGATTTAGTTCAGTTGTGCTAGGTAGTTCCCCTTCATCTCTCATTCTGACAGATTCTGCGAGCTTTCCGACTTGATTTTCTAGTCTTCTTATAGCAGCTGCTTGAGTTCTTAGTACATGGTCGTAATCTTGCTGGATATTCCATACCAATTTTTCATTTTCTTCTTGCTTTCTGCTGGATTCCTTAACAAGCTTTTTTACAGCCTTTTCAAGATCCGTTACTCTTCCTTCAACAGGTTTATCGAACTTGTGTTTAACCATTTTTACTTCTTGATGAGGATTGCATATCTACTTCAAATTCCTCCAAATTCTTGATTACCGATTGTAGCTCGATTGGGTCTTCATTCCAAGACGACGAGTGGAGAGCCACTTCTTCAACTCTTGTCCATCCTTTATCAGCAGTCATTAAGGGAATAGGTTCTTTTGAGTCTAATAATTGTTGAGTTTTGATATTCAACCCGTTGTAAATTTTTTGCAGTTTCTCGTGCTTGTTGAGTTTATGCTCAGGACACTTGAGGATGGCTTCGTTGAATCTTTCCCAAGTTGTAAACAACGGTTCATCACTGAATTGGCTGAACCTCCTAATTTCATCAATTTGCTGGAGAAGTTTTGCAAGGGTTCGGTATTCTTTAAGAAAGGCTCTTTAAATGCACTCCATCTTGTGATAGATCTAGATGGTAGATTCTTCAGCGAATCTTTAGCTCTTCCCTTGAGGGTAAAAGGAAATGCCCTCATCATAACATGGTCTCTGGAGACCCCAGGTGCATGGAACAAATCGGCGATCTCACATACTTTCGCGATGTGTTCGTGTGCTTCTTCATCCTTGTTTCCATAAAAGCAGCATCTTTTTAGCTCTTCTAGACATAGTCCCCAGAACTCGAATTTTACATTTTCTTCAAGAGCTGGAACAGTGATTCCCTGTTTAACTTTAGAGGTGGTGAGATAATCATTCATGGTGAGAGACATAATATCATAATAAAATTAAAAGCTTAATAAAAATCCTAATATAACTCCCCGGCAGCGGCGTCAAAAACTTGATGCAGGTTTTAGTGATCAGGTTTTAATATTTATAGTGTATCGTAATACCTATGTGTTAATACAAATATCGTCATTAAACGTTATTTATATTTTTGATCTTTGCATGATGAGTCTCTAAATACTCATCATTTTTGTACTATCTAGACTGCAAAATCATCTGAAAACACTCAAAAACGCATCAAAATGATGAAAATATCACAAATCAGTGTTTTATGTGTTTTAAATGCAAAAATATCAAAATCGGATGAAAACGTATCAAATTTGCAAAATTGGCGCTTTAGTCCCCAAGTTTCACAATTTGTCAAAACAGTCCTCGGTATATTAAAATAAAGAAAAATGTCATTTAAGGTCCATGGGATTCTAAAGTTGTCAAAACAAACCTTTGAAATGAAAATTTGCAAAATTACAACTTTGGTCCCTCAAGTTTTAAAAAATGTCATAAATGGTCCTTGTACTATTCAAGTATGTCAAGTATGGTCCTTGTGATATGTTTGGAAATATGGCATGTTCAATCCTTATGTTTGGCCGAATTACATTTTTAGTCCTTGTGTTATTACTTATACCATATGGACCCTTGTATTATCCTTTGGCCCAAAATAAACAAAAAGCCCAAATCCAATCCAATACAACCCCTGATCCCCCTTTGGCGCGTTTTTCTCATCCCCCTCCCAACTGCTCTGCAACAATCACCCATGCCCTCACCTCCACCTCAACATCTCACTCCCTTGTCCCCTCCACCTCTACACAAAACAAAAACCATTAAATGATCCTAAACCCTTAACACTCAATCCCAACAACTGTCAAAAAGTTTTTCCCGCCAAAACTAATCTACGGCTAAAATTTCATCTAGTGATCCTATGGCTGCAAATTCAAGTGGGATTCATTCAGAATGCATGTGTGAGAAGTTTGGAATATAAAAAGAGGCAAGAGGAAGGCTAGGGGGAGTTAGTTAGTTTTTATATTTTCTCTAATGTCGTTTTTTTTTGTAGTTTAATCAAAATAGTGTAATTTCAGCTTCCATGTATCAATTTCAAGTTAACTAATCATTGTATTAAGCTTTTGAAGTTTTCAATCCAAGTTTTAGATAAATTTCATGTTTCACATCCATCGTTGAAAATTTCATTCTCAAATTCTTATGTTAAAGCTCTCAGTAGTTTGTATTTGATCTCAAACAAGTTTATATAAGCTTATGATAGCTTTGTATAAGCTTATATTCAAAGTTTAAGTCATTTTGTTACAAAGTCAACAAAAGTCAACTGTTTAAGCTTAGCTGGATTTGAGCATGGTTTGGTGTTTCAGACATCTGATATGGGTTGGATTAGGTTCAATTAGTGTAGTCATGGGTTTGGTTTTGGTCTGCAAGCAATTTGGATACACATGAGTGAGTTTCTCAGTTTCCATTTTTGAGCCATTTTGCATATTAAACTTGTATATGTATTTGTGTTTGATTTTAGTGCCTACTTGCTTCTTCAGTGTTAATTAGGTTATTTAGATTTGGTTTGATCCTTATCACATGTTGGTTCATCAGTTTGCTTAGTTTTTAGTCCAAACAGTTAGCAAAAGAGGTGTTTGGTTTAGTTTGGTAATCTGCATAAATGGAAGGTTCAGTAGTTAATGACTGTGGTGGTATGTTTGTTTAGTTGTAATTAACTCATTCAAGTCCAAAAAATTGCACTAGCAACTGTCAAAGTCAAAATTGACTATTAAATGGTTTAGCAGCTAATCTGTGGTGTTTTTAGAAAGCAAATCATTTGTTTCATGTTCAAAATCCATAGATAAAGCTTTTATTAACTTCATTTCATCAATGTAAACCAAGATCAGTCCCTAGATTTGAATCAAAACTCAAAAAGGTCAAAGTTTCATTTGTACTTAAAAAGTCAAATTGCATAAGTGTCAATTTGAGCCTATCTAGGAAGATTTTTAGTTTACTCATTTCTAGGTCATTTCAAGTGTGACTTGTGGATTTTAAAAGTTTACTTGGTCTAGTTTCTTGTTGTTATTTTTGAATAATTTTGTGAATTTTCTATAAAGCTCAAAAGAGCTTGTAAAAATGGTGTTGAATCCATGCGAGAACCCGCTGACCGCACAGGGGTTATGCAGTTTTGCATGGGTCGCAGATCTCATGTGAGCTCACCTAGGTCTGTAACTTGGTTTATAAGCTCTCACCTAGGTCTAGTGTTAGTTCCAATAATTGGTTTTCTGTTTCCAGCTTATTTAGGTGCTTGTTTTTAAGCTCAAACTTGGTGCCCTTGTCACTATTTTCTGCCAAAATCTCAGTTCACCAAATCATTGCATCTTGATATCCAGAGGTTTTAGCTTATTGATTTGTGTTGCATTTTGGTTATTTTAGCATATTAGACCCTCTGTTTCAGTTTGGTGCTTGTTGTGCTCATCTAGCTTATTCAAAGTGCTTATTTCATAAGCTCTTCCACATCAGTTCCTATTTCTCACACATAGCACCTTGTTTTTCTATTTTCGTTTATTCCTAGTATAATTTTAGACTTTTCCTGAAATTTTCAGATTTTTCCAAGTTGTTTTGCTATTTTTCTTAATTTAAATTAGTTTTAAGCACTTTTAAATAGCATTTAATACAAAAATTAAGAAAAGTTCCAAAAATAATTTTCATTTTTCTTAAGTTTAGATAAATGTAAAAGCTTAAAAGTATTTTTCCATAATTTTCTTAGTTTAAAAAGTATTTTCTAGCATTTTAATTAGTTTTAAATAATAATTAATTAATAATAAATACATAAAAGTCTAAAAATATATTTTCTGTTTTAAAATTAGTTTTATCATATTTTAGATTTTCTAAGTCTTAATCTTGTTTTTCTAGTCTTATTTCATATTTTCTTTTATTTTAGAGTATTATTAAATAGTTTAAATTAGTTTTTAATTAATAATAATTACATAAATAGTTGTAAAAATAAATTTCTTTTTTCTATAAATTTTCTCATATCGTTAGGTTTGTAAAAATGTATTTCTCATATTTTTAGGGTTAATATTGAATAAGTTTCACGTTTTATTTTGTACGTTTACGTTATTTTTTATTTAAACGTAAGTTTTTAGTTTTAGGTTTTAAACGTTCATCACTTTAAAAATAGTGATAGCGTTTATTTAATATATTTTATCTTTTTAATTTTCTTAATTTGCATTTAAGTCGCTTTTATTTATAAACTTTTTCAGTAGTGTAATATTCGATCCTAATCCTTTCTGATCGCTATCATTAGTGATCATTCTATCGTCTGATCATGTGTTTAACACACCATTGAGTCTCCGTGGGACTTAACGACCCAGAAATTCACTATATTCTCCAGGACTTCATTGCATTTGTGTCTGAACTGTTTTAAGTCTGTTTGACTTGACGGTTTTGCGCGAATCATTGCCTAAGTTTTGTTAACGACAAAAGTAAATTTAATTTATAAAAGCTTAAAGCTTGTCAAGTTTATTAGATATTAAAACAAGCTTTCTCAAACAATATATTCATCATTCAAGCATTTACATTTATGATTAGTAACATCTTGATATGACTCTAATCATTATGTATGATAGTAGTTTGTAGAATGTGTTAGGTTCTTAAAAACCAAACACTACCTAAGCATTTGCATATTTCTATTAATAGTAATACAACATTTGACATCATGTATTACATCATGGAGATCATTGGAAGATTCCATTAGATATTTTGTGAAGATTTGTACTCTTCATATCTTGCACAATCTTACTTAGATAGAGTTGACTTTAGGCAAGATTTGATATCTTGATTGTCGATCGGGCGGTACCATTTTGGTACAGGCGAAACCCTTTTAAGGGGTCCGCGGTCCGTGGACGCTCTGTCCAAATTGGCTATAAATAGCAATGCCAAGCCAAGTAGTTTCTCATCCCTTTCTAACATACTCTCATACATATCTTCTCTAACCTTTCTAACTCGGTTTCATATCATATTAGTGATCTCTTTTGTAGCAAAGAAGATCAAGTCATATTCAAGCTTCAACGAGAAGTTGGAAGTCTTGTTTGTTTAGTGTTGTATGATCTAGTATTGATCCATACTTCATTGTTGTATCAAACCATCATAATCTTGTGAGTGTGAGTGGTTAGTATTTTAGTCCTCAAAATACATTGTGTGTGGGAGTAGTTGTACCCTTGGAAAGAACTCGACATCTAGCTTAGTGTCGAAATAGTGTAAGCGAAGTGTAAAGGTTTTCTCCACGGTGAAAGGAGCTTGTTGACTAGTGAAGTTAAACTCTCGAGTATGAGACTCGGGAGTGGAGTAGGGCAAGGAAAAAGAGTCCTTGTAGGCCGAACCACTATAAACAACTTGTCGTGGTTTGATCATTTCTTTCCTTATTTACTTATTACATATTGCTTGCATATTTCATTAACATACTTAAGATCAATATCCATTGATCTTTCAATAAGTTTCAAAACAAAGTTTTAATCGGTAAACTATTCAACCCCCCTTCTAGTTTTCTACAATTGGTACCAGAGCCTCGTTGCTCAAGAATTTCTAAAATAACTTGTATTTTATAAACTTGAAACGATCTATGGATTCTGAAAACTTTAAAGAAGGGCAATCTATGCAAAGACCACCACTCTTTGAAACCAATGGATTTATCTATTGGAAAACCGTTTGAAACATATGTAAAATCAAAAGATATAGATCTTTGGTTTATTATTGTTAAAGGAGATTTTAGTTCTACAACAAAGGATATTTCCGTTGATGAACAAAAGAAATTAGTTGCTAAAAATAATGAGGCTAAAATGATGCTTTACAATGCTTTACCTAGAAAAGAATATGAAAGAATTTTTATGTGTGAAACCGCCAAAGATATTTGGGAATCTTTAATTGTTACACATCAAGGTAATTCACAAGTCAAGGATAACAAAATTGATCTTCTTGTTCAACAATATGAACAATTTGTTATCCCTGAAGATGAAACCATTGATTGTGGCTTTGCTCGTTTTAACACTATCATTACATCACTTAAAGCACTTGACGAATCTTTTCGTAGTAAGAACTTTGTCAGGAAATTTCTTAGAGCACTCCATCCCAAATGGAGAGCTAAAGTGACCGCTATTGAAGAATCAAAAGATCTCTCAATAATGTCACTAGACGAGCTAATTGGCAATCTCAAAGTTCACGAAATGGTAATGGAGAAAGATTCGGAGATCATCAAAGGAAGAAAGGAGAAGATCAAATCCGTTGCTCTTAAAGCAAAGGCGGAATCAAGCGATGATGGTGAATCTTGTTCCGATAGTGAAGATGAGGAATATGCCATGGCCGTTAGAGATTTCAAGAAGTTCTTTAGAAGAAGAGGAAAGTTTGTAAGACAACCTCGAGAAGAAAAGAAGCCATTCTGAAAAGATCGGGATGATAAGAAGATTAAAGGTGAAAGAAAGTGTTTTAGATGTGGTGATGCAAGTCATCTCATAGGAGAATGTCCCAAGCCACCTAAAAGCAAAACTCAACGAGCTTTTGTAAGTGGTGCTTGGAGTGATAGTGAAGACGATGAAGAATCAAGCAAGGAAGAGATCGCTCTAATGGCACATGAGTCAAATGAGGTACTTTCCGACTCTTCTTATTCTTCTATAGATGATGATACCTTGCAAAAACAATATAATCAATTGTGTGAGCTAAGTCTAAAAATCATAACTAAAAATAAATTTCTAAAAACCAAAAAGGAGTTTTTGGAAAATGAGTTATATGAATTAAAAGAAAAAGAAAAACGTCTTGAAAAAGGGAAAGCAAATGACGATGATTGTAAATCATGTCAAGAGCTTAATCTTGAAATAGAAAAACTAAAGCTCACACAAGAAGTTTTAATAGAAAATAATTCTAAGTTTAAAAGGTTTAACAAAAACATCGCTCTTGCCGATGAAATAGTTAAAATCCATAAAACACCAGGAGACAGGAATGGGCTAGGTTTTAATGAAGTATTAATCTCAAAGAGTCAAAACAAAGCGGCGAAAAGGACGAACATTCATCAAAAGCTGTTGTAATGAAGACGGACCAGACGGAACCAAAATAAGGGTTCCGTCCGTTGTGCAAAATGGTACCTTGGTACTTCAGTGAGCAGAATGTTCGCAATACGGACCGTACTGAATTTGTTAAAATAATAAAGAAAACCAATGATAATGTTAAACTAAAACCAGCCATTATATCAGGAGTAGGACTTGTTAAAAATGAATTTAGATCAAAAACTACTCAACAACGATATAAAACTTCTTTTGCCAAACGCCCCTTTCCTAAAAGCAACCACAACGTTCAACCTAACTACCAACACAATGGTTGGAATCAAAACATTCCTAGACCATATCAAACTCCAGATTACATGCCATGGAACCCTTACCCATCATTTCCATACATGAATCAAATAAATGGTATGTTTAACCCAAACGGACCCATGAGATATTGGGGACCAAATGTTTGAGTTATTTGCTTCTTAGGTATGCTTGAAAGTTGGATTGCAACCTGATGAATGGATAAAAGATAGTGGATGCTCACGACACATGACGGGCAACAAAAGTCTCTTCTCATCATACCAAGAGTATGACGGAGGTAATGTCACTTTCGGTAGCAATCTCAAAAGCAAAATCATTGGCAAAGGTACGATTGCTCATAACTCTCTAACTATTGAAAATGTTGCTCATGTGGATAGGCTAGGATTTAATCTACTTAGTATTAGCCAACTATGTGATAAAAAGTATAAAGTACTATTCGATGAAAATAGTAGTAAAATACTAAAAGATGGCATCACCATAGCTAAAGGAGTTAGGAAAAATAACATATACGTCATGAAAATAGATAAAACATATAATGACAAACTTTGCCTAACAACATTAGACGATAGCTCATCTCTTTGGCATAGACGCTTAGGTCACGCTAATATGAGACTTATACAAAACCTATCTTCAAAAGAGTTGGTTAGGAATTTACCAAAACTAAAATATGACCAACACTTTTGCGACGCTTGCAAAATTGGTAAACAAACACATAGTAGTCACAAATCTAAAAATATGGTGTCCACATCTAAGTGTCTAGAATTATTACATATGGACTTGTTTGGACCATCCGCTATAAGAAGCTATGGAGGCAACTTATACACTTTGGTCATAGTAGATGATTACTCAAGGTTTACTTGGACGTTGTTTTGAAAATCAAAATGAAGTTTTTGATAAATTTGAAATACTTAGCAAGAAAATTCAAAATCTTCTTGGTGTCAAATTGTGTCGATCCGAACGGATCATGGTCGTGAATTTGACAACGAAACTCAATTTGGAAACTTTTGTGATACAAATGGTATAACACATAACTTTTCCGCTCCACGAACACCTCAATCAAATGGAGTAGTAGAACGTAAAAATAGAACAATTCAAGAAATGAGTAGAACAATGCTTAATGAACAAAACATTCCTCAAAAGTTTTGGTGTAACGCATGATTGACACTTCTACATACATTTTAAATAGAGTCCTATCGTCCTTTCCTAAACAAAACACCATATGAACTTTATAAAGGTAAAAGCCAACATTAGGATATTTTAAAGTCTTTGGTTGTAAATGTTTTATTCTTAATACTAAGGATTATCTCACCAAGTTTGACCCAAAGTCTTATGAAGGTGTGTTTCTTGGTTACTCTCAAACTAGTAAAGCTTACATTGTCCTAAATAAAGAAACAATGATAGTCGAGGAATCGTTGAACATAACATTTGATTTAAAGTCCACCTCCTCTAAGACATCACCTTTGGTAGATGATGACTTAGTTGAAAGTCAAATAATTGAAAGTCAAATTAATAATAACAAGGAAGATGAACCATTAAATAAGGAAATTGTCAACATAAAAGAATCTAAAAGTCATCCATTAGAAAAGGTCATAGGAAAACTTAATCAAAGAACCTTAAGATCACAAGCTCAAAATCAAAGTAATCATTTTTGTTTTGTATCCACCATTGAACCAAAACCATAAATGAAGCAATAAAAGATGAATCATGGGTAATTGCCATGCAAGAAGAATTAAACCAATTCGTTAGAAATGATGTTTGGAAACTAGTTCCAAAACCCAAAGATCAAACTATAATTGGAACAAAATGGGTCTTTCGAAACAAAATGGACGAAAATGGTGTAGTATCTAGAAACAAAGCTAGGCTTGTTGCACAAGGTTATATTCAACAAGAAGGAATTGACTATGATGAAACTTATGCACCGATAGCTAGACTTGAATCTATTAGAATATTACTTGCTTATGCATGTGCTTATGATTTTAAATTATTTCAAATGGATGTTAAAAGTGCTTTCCTTAATGGGTTTATTAACGAAGAAGTGTATGTTGCTCAACCTCCGGTTTTACCGACTTTGAGAAACCACATCATGTCTTCAAACTCAAGAAAGCATTATCGGCCTTAAACAAGCACCTAAAGCTTGGTACGACCGTCTTAAGACTTTTCTTATTGATAACAAATATACTATGGGATTAGTAGATAATACTCTTTTACTAAGAAAAGGAATCGCAAATTATTATTGTTCAAAATATCGTTGATGACATTATATTCGGATCAACTTGTCAAGAGCTATGTGATGATTTCTCTAAAATCATGCATGACGAGTTTGAAATGAGTATGATGGGTGAGTTAAACTTCTTTCTAGGACTTCAAATCAAACAACTAGATGATGGTATTTTCTTTAACCAATCTAAATATATAAAAGACATGCTTAAGAAATTTGGTCTTGAAGATTCCAAACCAACTAAAACACCCATGTCCTCGGACACTAAACTCACCAAGGACGAAGAAGGTGAATCCGTAGATAACACTAAATATAGAGGAACGATTGGTAGCCTACTCTATCTTACGGCTAGTAGACCCGACATTATGTTTAGTGTTTGTCTATGTGCTCGCTTTCAAGAAAACCCAAAGGCATCACACTTAGAAGCATTAAAAAGGATTTTTAGATATATTAAGGGAACAACGTGTTTAGGATTATGGTATCCCAAAGGAACGGGTATTGAAACCATAGTGTATGCCGACTCGGATCATGCCGGTGATTATGTCGATAGAAAAAGTACAAGTGGTATTTGCACTTTTGTTGGACATTGTCTCACCTCATGGTTTGCCAAGAAGCAAACGGCTTTAGCCATCTCTACTACTGAAGCCGAATACGTCTCAGCCGGAAAAGCATGTCAACAAGCTCTTTGGATGAAGCAAGCTCTCGTAGACTACGGAATTCATCTCAACGACATTGTGATACTTTGCGACAACAAAGGAGCCATCGATCTCAAAGAAGAATCCCGTTCAACATGCTCGTACAAAACACATTGAAATCCGTCATCACTTTCTTCGCGACAATGTTCAAAAGGAAACATTTCAATCGAGAAAGTATCCTCCAAGACAACATTGCCGACATCTTTACTAAACCTCTTAAACGAGAACCTTTTAATCTTCTTAGACTTGGTTTAGGGTTAATGGAACCAAACATGTAGGATAAACATAGCCTAAAACATTAGAATAGTCAAACCAAAACAATTTTGTCTTGTATCGCCTCAGTAGCCACGACACCAACGACAACACGGACGGAACCAAAATTTGGTGCCGTGCGGTCCGTGGTGTCTCTGAACAAAACGACTTTATACATAACATCTTCTTCCTCACAACCCACTTTACCAAAACGTGTAAAACTTAAACCAAGCTCATTATTGTCATCTTCCCACTCACTAATCACTGAAGATAACATCATTGTAAGTATACTAACTACATTTCATCTCTTAATTCTGAGTCTAGGATTCTTATTTATGCACAAAACTATCACAAATCATTACATGGGGTTTTATGTATGCTTTTATACCAAATATGAATTCAATTGGCAAATTGCATAACTAGTCATTGAAATTAGGTACTACATTATCATATTGCATAAACAAATCATGTTTCTCACTAATTGATAGATAATAAATATAAGGCCTTATTCAAACAACCAAACACCCCATGTCAAAAGTTTTGAAAAGCTTCTCACTTGTAGGAAAACATTTTTCATTGCTAATACAAATAGAAACGTTAGAATTTTCATCACTGCATGCTCTTGAATACTAAAGGTATTGCATAACTAATATGCACTCCGGGTATATTCAAATGTAGCCACATTGAATTAGGAGCATTTGGGTTATCTCATGGTATTTGCCAAACACTCCACTAAAACCATTTTGTGCATAAAATGAGTCGAGATAACCGCAACTCCAAATTGTTTTCATATAGGCACACACTAGAATTAAAAACGTTAAAATTTATTTTCATTATTCTTTAACATGTTAATTCTGGTCCTTAGGAATAATCATGGTAGCCGCAAGATTCTATGATCACAAAGACACCCTTAACTACATTCCCAAACACCACAAAACCAAAGGACTCACCAAGGAACAAGTAGAAATATTTAGGGGTCTAGAATCAAGGTATTTCCACGGTAGAACCATTCACTCATCCTTCCTTGAGCATACCAATCTTCGTGAAGAACTAGCCGCCATTCAATTCGATTGTCTTCTTGACATTGATGAACCAATTTGTCCTAGGTTCGTATTAGAATTCTATGCTAGTGTGACCGGTTTTAGTGATGAAGATGATGAGTTTTGTCTTAGCTTTAGAATTAACCAAAATGACTACACCATCACTTTAAGTGAATTTGCTAGAGTACTAGGAATTCCCAACCGAGGAACTTGTGTCTACACGGATAAGTGGTCACTCACCGCTCTTGATACAATCAATGACCGCTCTTCCCTACATAACCCGTTTAGCCGATAAGGATGTCATCCGTGAACACCTTTTAACCCAAAAGGTGATACAACCCGAGTTACCGAAGGGAAAAGAGGTAGACCGAGATCCATATGGAATGGAGCTCAATGAACTTAAGCACAATTTAAGAAATGGGAGGAGTTACTTAGAGCAAACGTCATTAGCACCATAGGAATAGGGATCACATAAACGCTTGTCTTTGCCACATGCTTTACAACTTGTCCACCCGACAACCATTCAACTTAGCCTACTACATAGCTAGGAGAATGATTGATATTCCAACTCAAGGATCCGTTGCTCTTCCATACGGGATGCTTCTCACCCGTCTCTATAGAAACTTCGCCCAATTCCACCAACCCCAAAGGGATGCACCTTCACTATGATCTCATCCCTCACATCTTTGTACCTTTGAGTGATGCTCGAGTTGCTAAGACTAAAGGCAAGAGAACTAAACATCCAACTCCTTCATCATCATCATCAAATAGCTCCGAGGATGGTCTTCCAAGCTCTCGTCTTCCACCTCAAGAGTATTACACATCTCTTCCCGAGATTGAGAATGAATCAGCAGAATTCAAACAAACTAAGGGAATGTTCAAGTGCCTTGGTAGGATGATGAACAAGATTTACAAGAAGTTGGACAAATAAGGGTACTTTAAGGAGTGTTTGGAACAATGCTTTATCATTAATGTTTGATACTATTTAGTTGTTTTTATTATGTAGGATGATAATATAACTTAAAACAATGGTGTATGCTAACAATCTCATGCAGGGGGATAGCACAAGTATGCTATCAAATTTTACCCATTTTCACTATATTGTGAAAATCAATAAGCCTTGCTCAAAATCTATGCTCCTCTATGTTTAGATATGTGTTATTTACTTTTCCTAACTAGAAATGTTTAGTATAACACTTTTAAGAAAAATTTCGGGTTTCGGAATTTGCCCGACACCTAAAACGAACTCGTCCAATTTTCAAGACCTCCACGGATCCGACGGCACCAAAATTTTGGTACCTTCCTTTATATCTTTTGGTACCGCCATACATCTGAGGCGGACGGACGGCACCCTTTTAGGGTACCGTCCGTGTGTTATTTTGGTGCAGTAGATTCTCCGGTAATTTTCGAATTTCGACTCTTTCGTAATTCCAAATTATCTTCCATCACTTATAAATCAATCTTAACTAGTTTATCTTGTTATTAGAACTAGTATTATTCACTAAGGTATATAAGAAATCCATTTCCACCAAAATTCAAAAATTTGAAAAATCCACCCAAGGAGCCCTTTTGCATAAAGGAAGGAACCAAATTTTTGGTACCTTCAAATCCGTGGGTAATCCGAATATTAGGAAATTCCACTCACTAGAACACATTTATTGCATATCTTTTCTTCTTCACTCCATCTTCTTTGTATGGATTGACTTGGGTGATATGACTAGCATTCAACCCACTTCCAAATCATTAGGAACCTCATCTCTTCAATGGTTCAACATCAAATCAAACCTTTTCTCAACAATTTCTTACCTCTATAAATTGAAAGGTTTTACCATGATCATCCTCACACCTTCTTCATTCTCACTACTATCTAGCAAATCAAAACCCAAGTTAAAAATGACTAAATCATCACCAAAACCTTGCAAGAAAACCGCTAGAATGAGCGTAAGGCCTTGTTGTTTTGTAAATCTTAGCTCATCATCCGAATCTTCACCACTCACAATCTCATCTCCCATTAGAGATGATACACACCTTACCTTAGCTACACCTACTTCATCACACATTGTGATCACCACTCCACCACCATCAAAAGCACCTACTTCACCTCCACCGGCACCCATCCAAACATCCAAAACACCCTCACCACCTTCACCAAGGTCTCCACTCTCACTCCCATGGAGTTATTTTCAACTCCACCAACATCACCAAATCCTTTCCTAGAGGACTTGGAAGACTTGCCTCCTAGGCCAAGTCATCCACCACCATTGCCATCCTTTGGCACCATTGAGCGAATCGCTCATGAATCACCTCGGTCATCCATTGACCCAAACGCCCATTAGGGCCAAGACCTCTCCTTTTCCACCCCATTCACAAGGACATTCATGGTCCTTTATACGGGGATCATCCACTTCCATCATCAATGTCCCCTCATATTGAGGACATTCCGGAGAGCATGTGGGATGACAATCCAACTAGAGAGGAGATTCAAGCCGAACTCCACAACCTCCACCAATTCAAAGGCATGGTGGATTCTCACTTAAGTGAGACAATGCAAATGCAAAGTGCTTTGCTTGCATCCATCATGACCACTCCAACCATCCCCAACACCACCACAACCTCCGCAAACTTTCTACCCTCCAAGGCATGGTTGCTCAACTTGTGAGCAAACGGGTCAAACCGTGGAACGGACCCGGATTATGGTCCATGACTTCCACGAAGAAATGAGGTTCATCCTCAACCACATTCTTGAGCGTCTCAACGCTCTTTCCCATCCACCATCCCTTTAGGATGGTTTTTAGAATAGTCTTTTATTGGTTTTGTTTTTAGGATAATTTTTATTTCCTTGTACTAGAAACACATCATTGTGTTCTCTTTTCATGATCTTTACTCATGAAAAATTTTAACTAATGAATGGTGTTTATTATGTTGTTGGTGTCATTACATAGTGTTTGGAAATGCTTGTGAATGATCATTATTACTAACAATTTTTTTTGTAGCTTTATTTTCACAATCCATGTATCTTCCCATTAAAGCACCCAATTTAGGGGAGCTTTGAACAAGAGGAGATAATAGCTCGGGCTCATTACATTCCAAGATAGCCTCTTCTTTTGTTGAGACAAAAGGGAGGAAATATAGAACTTTGAAATTATTTATATTTGACTTTTCCGAAAAGTCAAGCTGCATACATTGACTTTCTAAAAGTCAAACAGAACTCTCATTGATAATACTTGACTTTTCTTAAAAGGTCAAAGCGCATACTTTGACTTTTCGAAAAGTCAAACATCATGCATCAACTAGTGAATTCTTTGACTTTCATAAAAGTCAAATCTCATACACTTGCATTATCATTTCCTTTTCAAATTCTAAAACTAATATTTTTATAACTCTTGTACAAACTTGTTTCTTTTATAAAAATAAAATTTATATTTTGTCCTCAACAAAAAGGGGGAGATTGTTAATACAAATATCGTCATTAAACGTTATTTATATTTTTGATCTTTGCCTAAGTTTTGTTAACGACAAAAGTAAATTTAATTTATAAAAGCTTAAAGCTTGTCAAGTTTATTAGATATTAAAACAAGCTTTCTCAAACAATATATTCATCATTCAAGCATTTACATTTATGATTAGTAACATCTTGATATGACTCTAATCATTATGTATGATAGTAGTTTGTAGAATGTGTTAGGTTCTTAAAACCAAACACTACCTAAGCATTTGCATATTTCTATTAATAGTAATACAACATTTGACATCATGTATTACATCATGGAGATCATTGGAAGATTCCATTAGATATTTTGTGAAGATTTGTACTCTTCATATCTTGCACAATCTTACTTAGATAGAGTTGACTTTAGGCAAGATTTGATATCTTGATTGTCGATTGGCGGTACCATTTTGGTACAGGCGGAACCCTTTTAAGGGGTCCGCGGTCCGTGGACGCGCTCTGTCCAAATTGGCTATAAATAGCAATGCCAAGCCAAGTAGTTTCTCATCCCTTTCTAACATACTCTCTGTCACACCCCAAATTACTGCTTTTGCGTGAATGGAATTTCGGGATTGATCGTCATAGCATCACAATCACGGTTATATTGAACGACCTAAAGTGTCGTTTGAAAAGAACATCGTTTGATTTGATAAAACAATCGAGTTTACAAAGTAGGTCCCAAATGAAAACCAATTTGTGCGGAAATAAGTTTGTTACAATACAAACGATGTTTTAAAGTAAGTAAAACCCAAGTGAGACGCGTCGTCATCACGACCCATGATGTGTCCCAATGCGTGCCATGAAGTGAATGCCTTAGATACCGAGATTAAAACATGCTAAAAGTGTCAACACAAAGGTTGAGTGAATTCATAGAGTTTGTTTTGAAATGTAAAGCCTTCCAAAATCGTTTATGCGGCTAAGGCATTGTAAATCGTTGAAATGTAAAGACTTTCAAAATCGTTTATGTAGCAAAGGCATTGTAAATCCACTCGGCCCAAGTCCCGCCCATACAAAACTTGCAACCTGTGTGTCCACAACCCACCGCCCGAATGTGTGTAGTTTATGTTCCAAACATATGATGTCAAATGAATTCACACTAGTACCTAACACGACATAGAACAATAGCACTTAATCAATAGGACCATAGCACATAATCAATAGTACCTAACTCAATGTATATCAAGAGTCAAGCGATTTAGAACGTTATCTGACGTAGTACCATAGCACGCAAACAAGAACAATTTATATAGTATAACCTTTGATTTAGAAACAATGGTACTCATGATAAATTTAAAGTACTTATGAACGCAAATGAAAACAGTTTGAGCATGTATCTCCCCAAAGCAGCTTATGAAAACAAGTAAAAGTAGGGGCTATGAGACTCACTTGGTAAACCGACGAGATGACAAGAGTGAGTACACCGAGGTATAATGAGATGCGTTATCCGCGACCTATGACAAATGATATGATATGTCATGAGTTGCAATGTAATGCTATGCATGCACTTCGTATGTTATTTATACCATTTACGAGTTTTGAAAATATTACTCGTCGACGAAAAATACTCTTTTGACGTCTTGACCCTTCAAAATGACTTTACATGTTTTACGTCAAAATTTCATCCTACAATGGTTTTATAATGATTTTGGTGAAATAAACACTTTTCGTCGCAAAACAATGTCGTCGGAAAAACCATGAAATCAACAAAGATGACTTTGGAAAACTAGTCAGTAAACGTTGTACGTCGATCGTTAGAGAACGAACTCGACGGTTTTGGAAAGTTTGTATCGATATCTAAAAGTTTCAGTTCAGGAGTTTTCGTCAAAAGGTCTCGATCATAAAGATATCAAAGGCTAAAGTTGGTGATTTTAGCTAATTGTGTGCGAAAATAAGTTTCGCCAATGTTTGAACATCCGTAATTAAATCACTATAACTCCGCTTGACAAACGGCTTTTGTTTTGGAAAATATGGCCGATGAACTTGATTTTACTAGAAGACACTTCGTTATAAAAGTTTTGCATCATAGTTAAAAACCGCCGCAAACATGGACGATATAGCTAATGAAATACTTGTTACGTCAAAAATAATATAGTTTTCGAAATTAATATTTACGGCAACTTGATGAAAGCGTGCATATATTTGTCGCTTTAAATCCGCTTTCACGTAAAATATGTCCTTAGCTTCGTATCAAGTAAACTAATATATTTTGACTAGTCGAAATAATTTGTGAAGCTTAAGGCTCGTTTTTGACCCAAAAACACTAAAAACTGCATGCTGTCTTTTTCAGAAAAATATACTTTTCGTCGCCAAACTTTAAAAATTCACCACGGCTTCGTTATAACTCCGTTTTTGTCCGTTCAAAAGGCCACGGATTCGTTTTAAAGTATATTTTCTAAATATGAAGGCCAAAACTTCGTACCATCAGTAGGTTTTTCCAGAATTTCGTTTTAAGGACAGACCCTTATTAATACTTGTCGAAAATAGTTTTTATCGGACAAAACCTATTCTAATCCCTTCAAATCAACTCCAAAGCTAATCTAATCCTACCATACACCTTCTTAGGGTGTCATGGGTTCCTAATCACCATCAAGACCAAAGAATAACTTGGGAATAATTATAGGATGACCATATTGTATATATAACTTAAAATCAAGAAATAAATGGTATAAACTACATAACATGCATATAAGCTCCAAAAATGAAAAGAAACTTATGAAAATGATAAGGAAACATAAAAATGACAAGAATATGCTTACTAGTGCAAGTGAAGAGGTGTAGGTAACAAAGGATTAAACTTAAATATCCTTGGTTTTTATTTCAAAACCATGAAAAGGATATGATCTAGGTTGTTTAAACACTTGAACTTGCAAAATTTGATGATCCCCTTTTGAAAACCCTCTATGGCCGGTTGTGAAGGAGAAAACAAGGAGAGAAGAAAAAGTTTTACTTGACTTGCATTATTGATGAAATGAAATGAAATTGAGGTGGAGTGTGGACTTATACAATCAAATGAGAAAAGTTTTACCAACAATAATGTTAACCCCCCCCCCCTAGAACCGGATTTTGTGGGCTTGTGTTTCCCAAATATTATTTTTTTTTTTTCTATTACTTGTATAATTGTTTAAGTATAATGTGCAAATATTGGACAAAAGTATAAGTAATTGTAAGAAATATGTACAAGTATAGGTAAATGGGAATTTTTGGTGCAAGTAAGATTTTAATAGTTCAAAATAGATTGTATTGAGATAATAAAATTGTAAAATACTTTCCTTGTGAAAATTGAGTGATAAAATAATTGTCGTACAATTTTTAAGAAAACGACGTAATAATTTAACTTTAACGATTTAAGTACCAAATAAATTTGAAACATTAGGAAAACTAAAAATATAGCTTTTATGAACTAAATGTAAGTTTAAAAATACCTCGGGATCATTTTTGAAAATAACGGGTTAAATATACAAAATAAAAACTCACGCGATAAAAATTATTAATTATAAAAATTACGCGTTGAAGGTGAAATGAAATGTCGTGAATGAACTAATGAGGTGCAAATGTTGTCAATGAAATGTAGACTAACCATAGTCCATATGAAATGTTCGTGATGTCATGATCATGAATTCGCCGCTAAACCTCCAAGGTTACGCGAATTTGAAACAAGTAAACCAAGTTTACTAAGATGTTGAAATGATGAGACATGAACGGTGTCGAGAAATGACCGAAAGTACGGGTTGTCACATTCGCCCATCAAAAAGGAATTCAGTCCACGAATTCAATCGTTGTTAGGTCTAACGAGTTTAGGGTTTGAGGTAGCAAACTTTCCCATTCCGAGCAAAACCCTCAAAAGACTTTTTGGTAACCGATTTTACTTAATCTCACAACTCATCAAACAAGAACTGTCATGAGATTAGGCTAAATCGGTTTAGGTAACAACTTGTTTCTAGCTCGATCTTTGCAACTCATCAAACAAGAACTCGTCACGCGGATCAAAGCTGAAACAAGTGGTTTGAAGAAAATCTTTTGAAAATTTGGCTCGACACTGAATTGCTTACTCATATAAGCCTACTACTCCCTTCATTGCATGATTCTTCCTGAATTAGACATAGGTGATCAGGCTATGTATAATTTAGGAGTAACTATGCAATGCTTGGACTAATCGACTCATATGTTTGTTTGGTGTTGGGTCAACTGTTGTTAAAAATTGTGATGAACATCGAGGAGAGAAGACATGGAGAAGTGTCGTTAAAATGATAATTAAGGTAAAAAGAATTAAAATCCTCGTAAATGATATCGAATCGAAAGGAAATAAAGTACGATAGATGAGAATATATTACAACAAGTGGTTAGCAAAAGTAGTACATCTTAGGTCATAAAGTTTCGAATACGATGAAAGACATAAACTTAGTACGACATAATACATAAGGAGAAATAAGACTATTAGTTTCCGAACTTCTTCAGTCTTCCGCGTCGTTGATACCTTGACGAGCTCCTTCTAACATATATACATTCCCATGAGCACCTTCGACTTGTTGACCTTGGTTTTGAGGACATTGATTCCGATAGTGTCCTTGTTCCCCACATCCGAAGCACGTAACTATGGCTTTACCTTTACAATCCCTGGCTAGGTGTCCTACTTTGTGACAGCTAAAACATATACCACATGGACCATTATGATGTAGCGTGCATTGGTGGCATCGCGGTAAGTTTCCTGCATAAGCTCTTCCCCTTGTTGGTGCAGCAACATAGACCCTCGCGACTTCTTGTCTTCTATTATGTTGTTGGTGATGGTTAGTGTTATGGTTTTGGTTGTCGTTATCATAACCTTCCGGTCATTTTCCCATTTTCTTTTGTTGTTGTTGATTTGGTTATCGTCGTTGTTGTTGTTGTTTTGGTCATTGTTGTAGTTGGTGCGGTTGTTGGGGTTGTTATTGTTTCGGTTGGTGTTGGTGTACTTACCTCGCTTCACCACTTGTGCCATCAACTTCGAGTAACTCGAATAGCTTCCTCGATTGTTTGTGGATCAAAAGATGTCACATCTCCTTGAATGACCTCGAAGTCCTCCAATAAAAGCCTCTAGCAACTTTTCATTATCAGAAACCATGGACGGGCATAACACAGCCAATTCTTGGAATCTCCGAATGTAAGTGTCAATATCGTACCCAATGGTTACTAACTCATAGAACTCCGTCTCCAACTTTTTGATTTCCGTACGTGGACAAAACTTCTTAGTCACCAAACTCTTGAATTGCTCCCAAGTGAGCTTGAAAGCATTCTCCATTCCAATCGGTTGAGCATATGAATTCCACCATGACAACGCTCCATCGAGTAAAGTGCTCGTAGCAAACTTAACTTTACTATCATCCGGACAGTTACAAAGCAAAAATACCGATTCCAACTTTTCAAACCATCTAACCATAGCTGTAGCTCCCTCGGTACCTCGGAACTTAGTGGGTTCACCACTTTTGAAATCTTTGTACGAACATTTCTTAACTCCGGATCCTCCGGCATTTCCAGTAATAGTAGCAAGCCTTGCGGCTAAAGAAGAGTCATGACCTCGGCAGCAGCAGACCACCGCTTCCCTTTCAGTTCTTAAAGCATTAGCAATGCTATCATTCACCAACTTTTGAATTCTTTGCTTGGGTCATTTCAAGCTGTAGCTTTCTTGTGCCATATCTTCTTCAAAGCAAGAGAAAATGTGAGACGTAGCAAAATCCGATGTTAATAATAAACGCCCAAAGAAATGTGATAAGAAATGATAAATTTGAGGTTATGATTCAAAAATGATCGATGTGTTCCGAAAAGATGGGTTATGAGGTGTTGTAAGTGCTTCAATGTATGATGGTTTAGAGACTTAATGTGTGAATAAAGTGTAACTCGACATGTTAGTGGTGAAACAAAGGAGTGAGAGTGTCTTCGCCCTATTTAAAGTTTATCCCGGCATTCGACGTTATCGGTGATGAGTCGATTGATGTGAAAATTGTGATAGGGAATGACAAGGAATTCTCCACGTTAGAGTATGGGGAAAAAAAATAATGGGATGGGTATTTAAGGGCATCCATGTGACAATCGTTGTGAAATGAAAGTAAATAACTCGAAAATGTACGTAAAAACCGCATGTAAAGTGAACATTCACTTATGATGAAATGATGAGATGCTATGATAATGTAGTTATAGTCTAGGGTCAATGATGCAACCTAGTTCTCTATAATCAAGCTCGATGCCAATCATCACACCCCAAATTACTGCTTTTGCAATGAATGGAATTTCGGGATTGATCGTCATAGCATCACAATCACGGTTATATTGAACGACCTAAAGTGTCGTTTGAAAAGAACATCGTTTGATTTGATAAAACAATCAGAGTTTACAAAGTAGGTCCCAAATGAAAACCAATTTGTGCGGAAATAAGTTTGTTACAATACAAACGATGTTTTAAAGTAAGTAAAACCCAAGTGAGACGCGTCGTCATCACGACCCCATGATGTGTCCCAATGCGTGCCATGAAGTGAATGCCTTAGATACCTGAGATTAAAACATGCTAAAAGTGTCAACACAAAGGTTGAGTGAATTCATAGAGTTTGTTTTGAAATGTAAAGCCTTCCAAAATCGTTTATGCAGCTAAGGCATTGTAAATCGTTGAAATGTAAAGACTTTCAAAATCGTTTATGTAGCAAAGGCATTGTAAATCCACTCGGCCCAAGTCCCGCCCATACAAAACTTGCAACCTGTGTGTCCACAACCCACCGCCGAATGTGTGTAGTTTATGTTCCAAACATATGATGTCAAATGAATTCACACTAGTACCTAACACGACATAGAACAATAGCACTTAATCAATAGGACCATAGCACATAATCAATAGTACCTAACTCAATGTATATCAAGAGTCAATCGATTTAGAACGTTATCTGACGTAGTACCATAGCACGCAAACAAGAACAATTTATATAGTATAACCTTTGATTTAGAAACAATGGTACTCATGATAAATTTAAAGTACTTATGAACGCAAATGAAAACAGTTTGAGCATGTATCTCCCCCAAAACAGTTATGAAAACAAGTAAAAGTAGGGGCTATGAGACTCACTTGGTAAACTGACGAGATGACAAGAGTGAGTACACTGAGGTATAATGAGATGCGTTATCCGCGACCTATGACAAATGATATGATATGTCATGAGTTGCAATGTAATGCTATGCATGCACTTCGTATGTTATTTATACCATTTACGAGTTTTGAAAATATTACTCGTCGACGAAAAATACTCTTTTGACGTCTTGACCCTTCAAAAATGACTTTACATGTTTTTACGTCAAAATTTCATCCTACAATGGTTTTATAATGATTTTTGGTGAAATAAACACTTTTCGTCGCAAAACAATGTCGTCGGAAAACCATGAAATCAACAAAGATGACTTTGGAAAACTAGTCAGAAAGCGTTGTCGTCGATCGTTAGAGAACGAACTCGACGGTTTTGGAAAGTTTGTATCGATATCTAAAAGTTTCAGTTCAGGAGTTTTCGTCCAAAAGGTCTCGATCATAAAGATATCAAAGGCTAAAGTTGGTGATTTTAGCTAATTGTGTGCAGAAAATAAGTTTCGGCCAATGTTTGAACATCCGTAATTAAATCACTATAACTCCGCTTGACAAACGGCTTTTTGTTTTGGAAAATATGGCCGATGAACTTGATTTTACTAGAAGACACTTCGTTATAAAAAGTTTTGCATCATAGTTAAAAACTGCCGCAAACATGGACGATATAGCTAATGAAATACTTGTTACGTCAAAAATAATATAGTTTTCGAAATTAATATTTACGGCAACTTGATGAAAACGTGCATATATTTGTCGCTTTAAACCGCTTTCACGTAAAATATGTCCTTAGCTTCGTATCAAGTAAACTAATATATTTTGACTAGTCGAAATAATTTGTGAAGCTTAAGGCTCGTTTTGACCCAAAACACTAAAACTGCATGCTGTCTTTTCGTAAAAATATACTTTTCGTCGCCAAACTTTAAAAATTCACCACGGCTTCGTTATAACTCCGCTTTTGTCCGTTCAAAAGGCCACGGATTCGTTTTAAAGTATATTTTCTAAATATGAAGGCCAAAACTTCGTACCATCAGTAGGTTTTCCAGAATTTCGTTTTAAGGACAGACCCTTATTAATACTTGTCGAAAATAGTTTTTATCGGACAAAACCTATTCTAATCCCTTCAAATCAACTCCAAAGCTAATCTAATCCTACCATACACCTTCTTAGGGTGTCATGGGTTCCTAATCACCATCAAGACCAAAGAATAACTTGGGAATAATTATAGGATGACCATATTGTATATATAACTTAAAATCAAGAAATAAATGGTATAAACTACATAACATGCATATAAGCTCCAAAAATGAAAAGAAACTTATGAAAATGATAAGGAAACATAAAAATGACAAGAATATGCTTACTAGTGCAAGTGAAGAGGTGTAGATAACAAAGGATTAAACTTAAATATCCTTGGTTTTTATTTCAAAACCATGAAAAGGATATGATCTAGGTTGTTTAAACACTTGAACTTGCAAAATTTGATGATCCCCTTTTGAAAACCCTCTATGGCCGGTTGTGAAGGAGAAAACAAGGAGAGAAGAAAAAGTTTTACTTGACTTGCATTATTGATGAAATGAAATGAAATTGAGGTGGAGTGTGGACTTATACAATCAAATGAGAAAAGTTTTACCAACAATAATGTTAACCCCCTAGAACCGGATTTTGTGGGCTTGTGTTTCCCAAATATATTTTTTTTTTCTATTACTTGTATAATTGTTTAAGTATAATGTGCAAATATTGGACAAAAGTATAAGTAATTGTAAGAAATATGTACAAGTATAGGTAAATGGGAATTTTTGGTGCAAGTAAGATTTTAATAGTTCAAAATAGATTGTATTGAGATAATAAAAATTGTAAAAATACTTTCCTTGTGAAAATTGAGTGATAAAATAATTGTCGTACAATTTTTAAGAAAACGACGTAATAATTTAACTTTAACGATTTAAGTACCAAATAAATTTGAAACATTAGGAAAACTAAAAATATAGCTTTTATGAACTAAATGTAAGTTTAAAAATACCTCGGGATCATTTTTGAAAATAACGGGTTAAATATACAAAATAAAAACTCACGCGATAAAAATTATTAATTATAAAAATTACGCGTTGAAGGTGAAATGAAATGTCGTGAATGAACTAATGAGGTGCAAATGTTGTCAATGAAATGTAGACTAACCATAGTCCATATGAAATGTTCGTGATGTCATGATCATGAATTCGCCGCTAAACCTCCAAGGTTACGCGAATTTGAAACAAGTAAACCAAGTTTACTAAGATGTTGAAATGATGAGACATGAACGGTGTCGAGAAATGACCTGAAAGTACGGGTTGTCACATTCTCATACATATCTTCTCTCTAACCTTTCTAACTCAGTTTCATATCGTATTAGTGATCTCTTTTGTAGCAAAGAAGATCAAGTCATATTCAAGCTTCAACGAGACGTTGGAAGTCTTGTTTGTTTAGTGTTGTATGATCTAGTATTGATCCATACTTCATTGTTGTATCAAACCATCATAATCTTGTGAGTGTGAGTGGTTAGTATTTTAGTCCTCAAAATACATTGTGTGTGGGAGTAGTTGTACCCTTGGAAAGAACTCGACATCTAGCTTAGTGTCAGAAATAGTGTAAGCGAAGTGTAAAGGTTTTCTCCGCCGGTGAAAGGAGCTTGTTGACTAGTGAAGTTAAACTCTCGAGTGTGAGACTCGGGAGTGGAGTAGGCAAGGAAAAAGAGTCCTTGTAGGCGAACCACTATAAACAACTTGTTGTGGTTTGATCATTTCTTTCCTTATTTACTTATTACATATTGCTTGCATATTTCATTAACATACTTAAGATCAATATCCATTGATCTTTCAATAAGTTTCAAAAGAAAATTTTAATCGGTAAACTATTCAACCCCCCTTCTAGTTTTCTACACTATGGTCTACCCTAATGCACTAACGGGCAGTGTACCCGGTCGTGTGTAGTGTAGTATTTGGTAAAACCGAGGTCATCCCAAGAGCTATGTGTGTGGATGAATACTAAGTATAGGTGTCACAGATTTTAATATGATTTTGATAAGAAATTAACTAATTAACTACTAAAGCAAATAAAGGCAAAGGATGTGATCAATAAAGGAGAGTGGTGCTAACCTGGTTACTCATCCTAACTAGTAGTGTTTACGTCTAATTACTTCCAATTATTTCAAGTGGGGACAAAGTCGAGAGGACAACATTTGGTGAGTTCGCCTAACCTATCAAACAAAGAGCCACCATTGGAGAAGTCGGTGTCCCTCATAAGTTCGATTGTTCTGGTCCCTAAGCCAAGTCATTAATTTCCGCTACATGCTAGACTTATAATAGTGAGTGCCCGGGCGCTAGCATCTTAAACACTCACCCCCTAATTTTTAAGTTCATCCAAACGGTAGGTGATCAGTTAGTCAAATCGCATAAGTAGAAAGGGTCGTCAATTGGTCATATCTTACCATTCCCATCTCAGTCTACTCAGTTAGGGTCAGTTGGTCATATCTCCTAAGCAACTAGCCTCTACCGCCATTCAAAACTATCGAAACAAGGGTAGCTACCAATAAACTATGCATGCATACTCTAAGAAATAATTATACGAAAGCAATGTAAACGCAAACAAAACAATTAAGGAATCATAACTAGGCCAGCACCAAGAGGTGCTTAGCCGCTCATATTAACCATACAAATCAATTCAATGTTTAATGTTACGAAATACATGAATCAAAAGTAAAGAAAAGATAAAAAGCTAATGCTTATCGTAGGGGAGTGATTTCTCCCTTGGAGATAGCTCTGTATGCTCCTCTAGATCTGCCTTTGGCTTCTTCTCACGTTCTCTGATTGTTGTGTGTGAAATGGGATGCTTTGAAATGCTAGAAATCGTGGGGTATTTATAGTCCAGATCTTGGTTATGGCGTAACTAATAAAATAGTTGCGCCGTAACATATAACTTCTTCGTAAATTGCACTAGAAATAATGGTTACGGCGTAACCTTAGGAAGGGGATACACTGTATCTTATATAAATCTTGGTTACGCCGTAGTTGATGCATGAGTTACGGCGTAATTATCAGCGGCGCGGAACCTCATTTGACCTAATATGGTTACGTCGTAATCTTTAGGAGAGTTACGCTGTAATCTTCTGATAAGTTGGTTTTCTAAGCTACGCTTTAGTTACGGCGTAATGTGAGAGAGGAGTTATGCCGTAACTTCTTCAAAGTGAGCATACTATGATAAATCTTCAATAAACTCTACAATTCCGCGTCTCTTTTGCTCCAATGCTCATAATTTCCCTGAAAGTGAAATATATTGGAAAACAAGCGTAAATCCATATAAATGATATAAATTACAAGCATTATCGGGGAAATTTACACTTAATATTCAGGATAATTTGATGTTATCAGCTATCCTTTAGATGTCTAAGATCATGCAGATACAATCTTGATGATTTCCTATGGCTAGATTTGTTACGCGTAGAATCTAGGTTTAGGGTTTTAGAAATTCTTACGCCTAAGCTGTTCTGTGCATAACTTGTTCAAACCTATGTCTGTTTTGTGATTCTGGAAGTATAAGGATTGTGTTGTAATCATATTGTTATGTTTAGCTGTTACAGGTTGATTACACGTAAATAATCAGATTAAGGTGTTCATGATGTGTTACGTGTATGGATAACCTTATGTGTAAAGGTTATGCATAAGAGCAATCTTACGCGTAAATCTTACGCATAAGGGTCTACAGTGGGACTACGCGTATCCTGGAAGGATATGCGTAAACTTGGATGTTTGCACCTAAGGGCTACTCTTACGAGTAAACCTTACGCTTAACTCCGTTTGCCAAAGCTTACGTGTAAGCATATAAGCTATGAGTATGCCTTTACGCGTAAGAAATTCTTACGCCTAAGGGTTGCCCTTATGCTTAAGCTTACGCCTACGCCTAAGGTCCATTGTTTATGCATAAGCTCACATGCTTACGCTTAAGCCAACTTGTCACGCTATTTTGAAATGTTACGCGTAAAATACTTGTAATAAGTTACTCATAAGTCACAAAAACCAAAATGTTACTTGTAAGCTATCAAAAGATAAAATGTTGTGTGATTTAGTGAAATTTGGACATTAAAATTCAATATTAGCATACTCACGTAACTTATCACTTCAACTTTAGACAATTGGACTTATGTGACTTTGGACTCGTAAGATTCATAAACATGATTGTTAATACAAATAAGTCGTAAAAACGTTTATTTATATTTTACCATCTTCTAATGTTTTGTCGATAACAAACGTAAAATCATTTTAACGAAACAAAAAAAATACGTAAATGGTTTGAGCCAATAGTTTTTCTAACACACTTATGTTTTCACATAAAACACTAAAACAAGTATAAGTGATTTTATGATTTAATTATACATATGTACAACAACTAGTGTTTACATATTGGGCAAATATATATATAACTAGTATGTATTATAATGGGTAAAAACTACAACCCATGGAACATATCCATAACCCATGGTATTGACCCATACCCATTTGACTAGATGCATTGCACCCATTAGGTACATTGTATCTAAAGAAATAACCATGGATCAACCCATAACCCATGACCCATGACTCATAACCAAAATACCCATGGCAAAGAGGAGTGTCCCACGGATCCCTCACATTACACTAGACGGATCCCTTGAGGGTGGGATCTGTGGGATCCGTGGAACAGTAGCTGTTTCTCCTCTATAAATAGTGAGCCATTTCTTCCTTTTGGGTTGCTACTCTCACAGATACTTTCCCCAAGTATTGTAACTCTCTAACCACTGATCCTAAGGGATCTTTCTATGTAGTTTATCTTTTGTTTTTGGTGTGATTCTCTAGGTTCCTCTTAAAGGCGAGATCACCACTTCTTGAAGTCGAGCAAGCTCAAGTCCATGAGTTGCCATGCTTCGTCATCATCAAGACTACTGAGGTTCTCTTGTTGATAGTTCTTTCTTCCTCCATAGAAGTGTTGTGTCGAAGGCATTAGTGAAGGATGCCAAAAGAGTCAAGACGAAAGCATTAGTGAAAGATGCTTAACGTCCGTGTCAAAAGCATTAGTGAAGAATGCTAAAGGTGTCAAGACGAAGACATTAGTGAAAGGTGCCAAGCGTTTGTGTCAAGGGCATTGGTGAAAGATGTCTAGGAATCAAATCAAGTGGCATTAGTGAAGAATGCCAAGGTCTTATAATTGATGAGGTGCATCATTATACAAATAGTGATAGTTTGTTTCCAAGGATGTTGATATCCTTGATGGCGTTGTGATAAGGAGTGGGTCTCCTTTGGGATTAGGTGTTGTGTAGTGTTGGGTAGTAGTTCCTCAGTTCTAATGGAACTCGGTACTTAGCCTAGTACTGGATAAAGGGTAGGTGACGTTGTGGTAGGTGTGGTTCACATTGGTGAAAGAACCTGATGGTTAGCCTAGTACCGGAAAAAGAGTAGGTGACGTTGTGAAGGCTTCTCCGCCATAAGAAGTTGGTGTCGTGTAGTGATTACGAACTCTCGAGTAGGTGACTCGGGGAGTGGAGTAGGGCAAAGAAGGTGTCCTTGTAGGCGAACCACTATAAATACTCGTGTCGTGGTTATGTGCTTCTTACTCTTTATCTTTCATTACACTTTTATATATCTATCTATCAACGTCCAACATACACATCTAAAAAGATTGACATAAGTCAATCCAAATATTTCAAAACAAAGTTTTAATTGGCAAAACTATTCAACCCCCCCTCCTTCTAGTTTTCCACAATTGGCATCAGAGCTTCGTTACCAAGTTTCTTAGAGTATGTTTTACTTTAAAATTTTGATACGATCCGTGTATGTTTGAAAACTATAAAGAATGATTTTTTTAAGTCATGTTTTAAAAATCATTATAGTGTTACTGTTGGACAATGATAGAATGGTCTAATGTTTTCCTTGTTAAGAATTCTCCATACTTGGATTGGGGCATACCAAGAAGATCATGAAGAAACTATCTAAATATTTCTTTTCGTAAAAAGAATGTTTAGCATTGTTTTCCTCATACATTGTTCTGGAGATTCTGAGAAAATCACAAAGCATTTCCTCTAAATATTTCTTTCCTTAAAAAGAATATTTAGCAAAGGTATGATTGTTAATAAATTACATTTTTTTTATTAAAATCTTAGTTGTATGATTAATCTTTATTAGTAATTACTTAAGTAGTTATCTATATTAAAATTATCATCAAGAATGGTATTCTTCGATTGATTTATATATATACTACACTACTAATCTGTAATAATGATATATCGGTTATACGATAACCTCAATCATTATTCATCACAAAAGGATTATTGACACTTCATCTATGTCAATGAATATCCATGTGAAATTTCTTATATTATAATAAAATGGGATTTTATCATAATCTTTGAAAAACCTCCCAAGAATTTTGACTAATTCATAAAAAGGGAATCTCGTCAAATAGGATTAGTATCAAACCGTCAAAACCCCAAATCATAAGTTATAGAGCTTAAACATCAAACTCTAGGCATTTTAGAACTCGCAAACCAAAGTTATCAAGGAATGCTTAAACTGATTTTTGCCGTCATGCCGGATCCCTGAGCTTGAACTAGCCGGATCCCTAATGAGAGGGATCCGTGGGATCCGTGCAACAGAAGACAACATAAGTTAGTAATGATCACTGTGGAAGTTCTACAACCACTTTCCCTTCAAAGACTCACGAATAAAACCCAATTACCGTTCACAGGAGCAATTTGATCATTTCCTTCAAGCATAACAATCTCTTATGTAAGTATAATCTTCACTACATTGTTAATTTAGTTTCTTGATTTATAGAATTACAATTTCTTCATTTTTAGAAGTTGGGTTCAAATGGGTTTATCATAATTTGTTACCACATTGTTTTATAAGATAATCCAAATCAAAGAATTAACATTGTTAATACAAATTAAACTCATTTCTTGAATTCAATAAAAATGATTTGAGCGAAATTGTGATCAAACCCTTTAAGATACTATTCATAATTAACACCACATTGTGGTTGTGTTGTTTAGGAACAATCATGCCAAGTAACCGACAACAAGACTATCAAGATACCGCCCATTACATCCCAATGTACCATAGAAAAGATGGACTTAGCCCGGAAGATAGGAAAGCTTTCAAAATGCTCGAAAAGAGAATTTTTCATGAAGGTCGTGTAGTAGAACCATCATTTCTTGCTAACACCGACATAAGACAAGTTTTTGGGACCATTGGCTTTGATTGTTTATTGGACAAAAACGAACAAATTTTCTCGGTTTTCGTACTCAAGTTCTACAAGACAATGAGGATAGTTAGAAATGATGATGGGTCCATCTCAATTTTCTTCGTTATAAATGAGCATGAGTGCACCCTTTCGCTTGTGGAGTTTGGAAGAATACTAAGGATTCCATATCAAGGAGTTTGCATGTTTTCCAATGAGTGGTCTTTGGCTGAGATACACGACATGGTTGATCACCATGAAATCTACCACATGACAATCTCGGAAGCAACCACGGTGAGGGACACCATGTTTATGCCAAGAGCATCCCCATCGAGGGTCACTAGGAATTCAAAAGTGATCTATAGGGATCCATTCCAAATGGAACTCTCCGAGATGTATGCCATGTTAGGAAATGGGAAGTTGTGGTGAGGGAAAATGTGTTGTGCTTAGGAGGGAACAAGGATCACCCCAATGCATGCCTAAGTTTCATGATCTATTGCCTAGTGACCGAGACTCGCTTCAACCTTGCATACTACATGATTAAGAGAATGGCAAGTGTAAAAAGCATGGACAAAATGGTGCTCCCGTACGCAATGCTCATAACCCGTCTTGCAACGTTCATCTTTGCATTAGATCCTTCTCCGCAATCCTATGATCATAGCTTTTGCAACAAAGTTATGGTGTCATTGACCGAGGGTAGAACTACAAGGTTTATGGTGGAAGGCAAAAGGCCTTACCCACCCACGGATTCCTCGAATGAACGGGAGAGGCAAAGGGAAGGTGAAGGTAGTAGAAACCCACTCGGAAACACCGATCTTGACTCTTTGGATTTCATCAATCAATTGTTGGACATTCCGAGCCCATCACAAGAATGGCAACAAACCAAGGGAATCTTCAAGTGCTTCGCCAACTTCTTGAAGAAAAAGAAGTAGAGATGGTGTGATAAAGAGTGGAGGAGGGATGAAGACAGGGAGTAGTGGAGAAGTCAGGTAAGGTCATAGGACCTTAATTTGTGGAAACAATTAGAAACAATGGTTTGTAACATCTAAACAATACTTATGTAGAGTAGGATGTAGTATGTAGCTATTGCCATAACCTGGCATTGAACAATATTAACTTAGGAATGTGTAGGATGAGATTTTACGACTTCTTGAAATCATTCAAGTAGTCGTCGTCACTCATTTTTAGGTACCTTTAGTTCCCCTACATTTGCTATGCGTTATACTTAATGTGTTCTTGCATTTAGTCTTTGTAGAAACAACTAGGAGAAGCATTTGCTAAGAGTGCAAAATTGCACATTTGCTGAAAGCCTTCTGATCTGCAGTAGGCGGATCCCAGCGTTATAACTAGCCGGATCCCTCCCAAAAGGGAACCGTGGGATCTGTGACTAAAGATGAGGAATACAGACTCACTTGCATCAAAAACATCTCACTAGATCACCTCACACTAGTCAAACATAAGACCTTAGAACCAACTAAGTCTTCCTCAAGCATTTGAAAGCTTCACACTCACCCATAGCTTACCTAGGATCTATTTCAAAGTGTTTTTGATTTATCAACTCATCAAAACTCACCATATTTCTGCTCCAACTTCTCAAAACACTTAGTTTGATATTTATATCAATTTTAGCAAATTGATTTTAGTCACTTTTAACTCTAAAATAGGCTTAAAACTATTTTTTTCCCTTATTTTTCAAGAATTTATCAAATTTCTCTTGAACTATCATCTGATCTCTAGGACTAATTACCACCACTTTTCTATCTCAAATCAAATGGTATCCTTCTCAAGTACTTAGTTAGACTATCTAAAGTCCACTTTCCTACCCAAAACCATCATTAAGCACCCTCACCCCTTATGGTTGAGCATTTAAGACATCCACCACTCAAGACATCAAAGGAAAGTCAAAACCTAGAGATACATAGGTACTAGACCTTACAAAAAGCATAATCATCTCATCAAGTATCTGTCTGACAGACGGATCCCTGGTTTATAACCAGACGGATCCTTGGTGAGAGGGATCTGTGGGATCCGTGTCTGTAGAAAGACTTTAATCAGCTTTCCTCTTCAAATTTAAGCCACCTTTTGGTTATCTAACCACTTTTAGTTACCATTTAATGTATTCTTAGAGCTGAACAATATCCTAAGTGCATGCTTAATCCTCTTAGTGGTCAAGAATTTAATTCCCTAATTCAAAATTATCCTTTATAAACCAAACACTCTTAAGGTTAAGTCATCACTCTCACCTAGCTCTCAAAAATCATTAGTTAGAAGCTTATATTGCATCCTTACCATCACCATGATCAAAGCACTTAGCAACAACTCTTCAACCAAAGGCTCATCCAAAAGAAAGGTTCATATGATTCATGAGATTTCATCCACCAAATTATCTCCCGTAAGAGATAACAATGCTAGAATCCCACCTCAACAAACCCATTCAACAATTGCTAAGACAACCGCAAGAATTAGCATAAAACCTTTTGGGCTAGAAAAAGGGTCATCTAATTCAAAACCAAACATAGCTAGCTCTAGCAAACCGTCTAAGCCCTCATTCCTAGAGCATGGATTACACTCATTCAACGAGCCTCTTTCTCACCTAAATCTTTATTCATTAGAGCATTTACCACCAAGAACTTCCCATTCACCAACTTTCTCGTTAAATAGGAAACCACCTACAACACCCACTAGTCCATCATGGGAAACAAGGAACCACCAAGGACTTGATCATATGGAGGAAGTTCCATTACCACCACCCTCATTTTTAGTAGAACCTCATCCTAGATCTCTCAATGAAACTCCACTAACATTTGTAGAGCCTCCTCAAAACATTCAATCTCCTCTGGTTCCTAATCAAGACAATAATTGCTCTAATTGTCTAATCACCCAAGGACTTGTTCAAGAAGTACGAAATGAGTTGCATTTCATGTTTAATCATCTTCTTGAAAGATTAGACCAAATCAACAAGTCTACTCATCCTTAGACTCAAGCACATTGTTGCTTCTTAAGTTTTTAGTCACTTATTAGTACTAGTAGAAATATGTATTACATGGCTAAGTCATTCTCTTACTTTTAGAGATTTGTTGATTATCTCTTATGTTTTTATTGAATTATAGTTTATGTGCCATATTGCCTTGAGTATATGTTTGTTGCTTGAATACATATCTCTCCTTGATGATAACGTTATTTGTTACATCACCATTGCTGAAATTTGTTAACAGATAGACGGATCCCTGAACTTTGCTAGCCGGATCCCTCCAATGAGGGAACCGTGGGATCCGTGCAACAGAAGACCAATTTTCTACAAACTTGAGTCTTATTTGCAGGAAATTATGCACTATATACTTGTTTTCTAGCCTTTATTTTGTAGATTTTCAAAATACACATGAAGACTTTGACACCCTAAGCTAGGGGGAGCTTTGCGTCAAACCATACATTGCAAAAATATTTGCAATATAATCCTTATTTGGATTACACTTCATGACATCCCATTGCAAAGTTGCAATCTTCAAAGGGGAGCATTTTCGTCACAAGGACGAAACCATTTGCAAACAAAGTTGCAATTCATTAGCTTATTACTTCTTATTTACTTGACGCTCTCACAAAGGGATGGACTCGTCAAGGGGAAGTTAAGACGAGAACTAATCCCGTCACTTGCTCTCTTTACATTTTTTCTCTTTTACATGTTTTTCTTAAAACAATGTGTTAGTTTCTTTTCGATGCTCATTTTGTTTCGACAAAAAAGGGGAGAAGAGAGTAAAAACTCTAATTCAAACTTTTACGAATTTTAGTTTTTCCTTAAAATAATTTTATGTTTTGTCATCAACAAAAAGGGGGAGATTGTTAATACAAATAAGCCGTAAAATGTTTATTTATATTTTACGATCTTCTAATGTTTTGTCGATAACAAACGTAAAATCATTTTAACGAAACAAATAAAATACGTAAATGGTTTGAGCCAATAGTTTTTCTAACACACTTACGTTTTCACATAAAACACTAAGACAAGTATAAGTGATTTTATGATTTAATTATACATATGTACAACAACTAGTATTTACATATTGGGCAAATATATACATAACTAGTATGTATTATAATGGGTAAAAACTACAACCCATGGAACATATCCATAACCCATAGTATTGACCGATACCCATTTGACTAGATGCATTGCACCCATTAGGTACATTGTATCTAAAGAAATAACCATGGATCAACCCATAACCCATGACCCATGACTCATAACCAAAATACCCATGGGCAAAGAGGAACGTCCCACGGATCCCTCACATTACACTAGAAGAATCCTTTAAGGGTGGGATCCGTGGGATCCATGGAACAGTAGATGTTTCTCCTCTATAAATAGTGAGCCATTTCTTCCTTTTGGGTTGCCACTCTCACACATACTTTCCCCAAGTATTGTAACTCTCTAACCACAGATCCTAAGGGATCTTTCTATGTAGTTTTTCTTTTGTTTTTGGTGTGATTCTCTAGCTTCCTCTTAAAGGCGAGATCATCACTTCTTGAAGTCGAGCAAGCTCAAGTCCATGAGTTGCCATGCTTCGTCATCATCAAGACTACTGAGGTTCTCTTGTTGATAGTTCTTTCTTCCTCCATAGAAGTGTTGTGTCGAAGGCATTGGTGAAGGAAGCCGAAAAAGTCAAGATGAAAGCATGAGTGAAAGATGCTTAAAGTCCATGTCAAAAGCATTAGTGAAGAATGCTAAAGGTGTCAAGATGAAGGCATTAGTGAAAGGTGCCAAGTGTTTGTGTCAAGGGCATTGGTGAAAGATGCCTAGGAATCAAATCAAGTGGAATTAGTGAAGAATGCCAAGGTCGTATAATCGATGAGGTGCATCGTTATACAAATAGTGATAGTTTGTTTCCAAGGATGTGGATATCCTTGATGGTGTTGTGATAAGGAGTAGGTCTCCTTTGGGATTAGGTGTTGTGTAGTTTGGGTAGTAGTTCCTCCGTTGTAATGGAACTCGGTACTTAGCCTAGTACCAGATAAAGGGTAGGCGACGTTGTGGTAGGTGTGGTTCACCTTAGTGAAAGAACCCAGTGATTAGCCTAGTACCGGAAAAAGAGTAGGCGACGTTGTGAAGGCTTCTCCGCCATAAGGAGTTGGTGTCGTGTAGTAATTACGAACTCTCGAGTAGGTGACTCGAGGAGTGGAGTAGGGCAAGGAAGGTGTCTTTGTAGCCGAACCACTATAAATACTCGTGTCATGGTTATGTGTTTCTTACTCTTTATCTTTCATTACACTTTTATATATCTATCTATCAACGTCCAACATACACATTTAAAAAGATTGACATAAGTCAATCCAAATATTTCAAAACAAAGTTTTAATTGGCAAAACTATTCAACCCCTCCCCCCCCCCTTCTAGTTTTCCACAATGATTACTTCAATTAAATAATTGGACAACAAAATCAAACTTAGACTAACATAATGTCTTTCGATATGTTGGTTCTTTTGTCCCAATACCTTTCAGATCGCAAAATGGACGTCAATCAGGAAAATCTCAATGCCCCCAATGAACTCACGATGGCATATATCTTTGTTAGGTTCAGTAATACCCAAACCCCTTAATCTAGGATTTGAACAGAAAATACCCCAAGTGTTTAGACCATTAAACACTAACAAGTCACTGAGTGCATAGTCTCTCAGTGAGTCATCTTCAGGATACTGAGTAAGAGACGAAGAAGAAGTCTCTCTACTTAGTAAGGCGGAACTTAAAGGGTGAAGACTGAGTCAAGAAGAAGATGATGGATTCAGTGAGTGATGACAATAACTCACTTAATCCCTAAACTCCTCACCAACTACTTACACTGAAGACAATGAAGACTGAAGAATGAGCGGGACAAGGCGGGATAAGTTTGAATCAGATAAGACGAAGTCCGTATCAACCAAAGTCAACTTTCCCAGAATGACAAACTATCAGGCTCAGTGTCATCACCGACTTATGGAAAGTCGCTTGTCTCTTACTTGATATAGTCTTTAGAACCGAGACAAAATACATCGTATTTTGTCTTCTTCAAATGTCGGTTTGTCACTTAGGATAGAGTTAAAACTCATACTTGTATAAATAGAATAAGAGATGGAGTGAAAGATTAAGCTTGTGAATTGTAAAACATACACACACAAGCCATCTTTCACTCCTCCAAATACAACTCGGTCCCCGAGATAGCTCGATGGTTCCATAGTAGTTGTGCTCTGACTTAGCCCGAGCTTAGTGAGGAGTACCAACCCTTTGTCATTTCAATCCCAAGTACTATTCCGCAAGTACTTGGGTAATGTATTCTTTTTGATTCATTTCTAATAAAGAATATTATGTTGAAAATTATCAGTGTGTTTTTACTTACATTACTTTCAGTCATTATTCACTATTACTTTGTTTTACGTACTTAAACTATTTTATACAATAGTGAATAGGGAACAACAAGTGGTATCAGAGCTAGGTTGATTATAAAACTTTTTTAAGCCACTCTAAAATGTTTTTAAATCAGGATCCTTATGGCTGAAATTGATGTACCCCAACTAGTCGACAAAAAGGGTGGAGCTTATTCAGCTGTTGCCCCTAGACTTGAAGTTGGTAAATTCAAAAATGGAAAAAGCGATGCTTTGCTATTTGATCGATGGAACCTTATTATATCAAGTGTATAAATGAAGGTCCATTTATCCCAAATCGCTAAAGGTTTGCCTAAACTCAAGCTCAGTGGACTCACGATGAGAGGAGAGTGGTCAACCAGACCAAAGACTCAAAGGTATCATCATATCATGTCTTCCCGATGATATTATGGAGTCAATTATAAGTCGTAGTACTGACTAAACAAACCTGGGATGACCTGGTCCACAATCATGAAGGCCCATCCGATACCAAGGAAAACAGGATAATGGACACGAAACTTGAGTATAACACCTTCGTGGCTAAGGACTCGTAAACTTTGTCTCAAACTTACACCCGGTACAAAACTCTTTTAAATGAACTGCTCATCGATGGTGTTAAGTTGACCAAACATGAAATCAATGTTGGTTTTGTCAATAGTCTCCCGAGAAGTGGTGAATTTCTCTCGGGGACTTAGGAATGCTAATCATATCCGTAACCTTGAACTTCCTAAAATTTATGGAAATTTGTCTATGAGGAAAACCTCATCAACAGACGATACCCAAACTTAAAGAAGTCTCAGAAGTCAAGAAGTCCCCGACCACCACTTCAACACTAATATCAACCGCTTTTATTCTAATAGTGTGGTTCAAGATTTTCGTGAAAATTCGATGATGAGCCCGATGAGAGATCAAGTGAGGAGTACCTAAATGACCGAACATTGAATTTCGTGAAAGGGCACTCCTTGCTAACTCTCAAGTTTTATAAAAGAAACAAATGTTTTCAAATGCTAAAGCAAATGAGGACATCGAATGCTTTAAGTGTCACAAAAGGGTCATTTTGCAAAAGACCTGCTTTTCAAAAACAATTTCAACCTCTTACAAACCATCAAAGTCAAATCGGTCCTCAAGCTTTAGCAAATTTCAACCAATAATCTATCGCCTCATCAAAATTTTCAAAACAACTGATCAAAACAAAGCGTAGATTTTGAAGCTAATTGCAGAAAGTCAAAGCTAAGCTTCCATTGCTTGAGGCCGGTCCTCGAAACAACAAACAATGTGAAATCTTTGCAAGGTAAAACAAAGGCCTTGTTGTCGAAACCTTCGACTAGGATGAAGAGCCGCCTCATCCGATGATGAAATGGTGCATGTCACATAATCGATGGCCCTCTCAGAAGAGGACAAGCTAGCTGTTGGGAAGAATCATGCCAGGAATGGAGAGTGGGTCAACATCACAATGAATAATGTAAAAAATTTACTTTCTATGGGTGATGACTCGGATTGGCAGTCTTATATGAACTATATCAATGTTGACCTTAAGTTTGTTGAAGAGCAACAATTAAATCTTTTTTTCAAAATATAACAAGCTAAGTGTAGAGACGAACAGCTTCTTTTTAAAAAAATAAGCTTGAGGCTATCACTTTGCAAATTCAAAACACTGAATTAGTTAAAAGAAATCAAACTCTTCAAGATGAACTTAAGAAAGAAAAGGATATCATTGCTAGTTGGACTGCTAAGAATCCAAGGGTATTTGATGTTGTGGGAGCCCCCAGTAGCAAAAATAGAGTCATAGGTGAAGATCATCTCCTTAACTCTCACGACAAAGACCGCCTCCCAAACCATTTGTGTCGGTGGCATGATTACCAATGTGTTGACTATCCCCAAGCCCAATGATTGGATTGAACAGTTAACCCCGAGAGTAAGCTTCCAAATTTCGATTCGGAAGAATACTAGAGCCCGAAAGCCAAACTCTTAATAGCATGCTTGGACTCCCGATGTGCCTAGTAGTACCGAACACATCTCCGAGTCTCAAGCGTAATCTAATGCACCACTTCCACCCCGAAACCTCTTGTGGTGCTACACCAAGCTCGAGCTTAATCCAATGCAATTCAATCCTCACTCACTAAAAGAAAGGTCGGACTTGGTAGAACCATCCCGAAAAGACCATCAAAACTAATTCAACAAGAGTCTACTCCCACCGAGACTTCCACATCCTCTCGTCCCTACCGGTGACCAAATTTAGCAACCGATCGAACTTGTAAGAAAGCTAACGGATAAGATGGAATCCATTGAAAAGTCCTCGAATCAATCAAGGAAACAAAGTTAGCCTCTAGTTCCTCATAGTCAAAATCCACCACCAAACCCAAGCAAAAGTGTGATATATGCCACTATACCAGCCATACCACTGACAACTGTTATAGAATCCTTTTTGTATGATTTGCAATAAGGATGATCACAGAACTTCGATCACTTACAATATGTAAGTTCACTCAAGAAAGCAAACTATACCAAAGTTGGTCATCAAGATGCTTCAACCTCCAAATCGCTCAAAAGTTTAGAGCAAAACCCTTCCTCCTTGCCCACACTATGGCTTTAATGATCATCATCCCGATGATTGTCTCATGAACATATGTCGTGATATTTTGAAATCCATCTCATGAGACATCCCAAAGATGACAAAGGTCATCCAAGCAAGGAGAAGTTCCAAGAAACCTGCATCATCGAGTCATCCTCGTCTCCAAATGCAAAACCGTGGTAGCACAATGCACTCAACCACCGATCATGAGTCAATTGCAAAATTTAAGCAGACATTTAGACCCAAGCCCACTAGTATGTGGGTCGCAAGAGAAACTAATCCAGTTTGCTATTTGTGCATAGACACGCCAGGAGCCTATTTGGCATCTAGATAGTGGATGCTCAAGAACCATGATCGATGTTAAGGAGTATCGCACAAGTATGTAAATGAACCAGACCCAAGGTAGTATTTGGTGATAACTCATCATGTCCCACTGAAGGTTATGGTCAGTACACTGCAATGGAATAGTTTTCTCTGGAATAGCTTATATCAATGGTCTAAAATACAACCTCATCAGTGTCAGTCAACTCTATGATGCTAAGTACATTGTGCAATTCAATGACAAACAAGGCACCATTTTTAATGCCAACAAAGAAGTTGTTTCGATAGCTCCTAGAAGAGATGATGTTTATGTCTTAGACATGTCAACACTCTCTCAAGATGGAACTTGTCTCTTTGCCAAGGCCACTGAGACTCAAATGGTTGTGGCACAAGAGACTCTCACACTTAAATTTAAAAAACATCAACAACTTGGCAAAACAAAATAAGGTCCTTGGCTTACCATCACTGGTTTTTGCAAAAGATAAACCATGCTTAGCCTGTGAAAAAGGAAAACATCAAAGAGCATCTTTCAAAACCAAACAAAATTTCTCAATCAAAAGCTGCCTTCACCTCCTGCATATGGATCTCTTTGGACCATTCTATCCTAGATCAATCCAAAATGAGAAGTATACATTTGTCATTGTTGATGAATTTTCAAGATACACTTAGGTATACTTTCTTTCCAAAAAGAGTCAGGCAGCTGATACTATAATGTCATTCATCACGAACATTGAAAACCATAATGACATTACTGTTAAACAAATCAGAACTGAAAATGGTACTGAGTTCATAAATGAAGAGCTTGAGAATTTCTGTGATGAAAAGGGAATCTCCCAAAACTTTTCATCTCTTTACACCCCTGAACAAAATGGGGTAGCTGAAAGTTAAAACAGAACTCTCATTGAGGTCGCTAGAACTATGTTAAATGGCTCACCCTATCTAAATATTCTTTGACAAGCGGTAAAAAAAAACTGTTACACTCAAAACAGTCAATCATTGTCAAAAGACATAACAAAACCCCATATGAGATATTCAAAGGTAGACTTCGATATCGATTACTTTCATGTGTTTGGATGTCCTGTGTTTATTCATAATCACAAGGATCATCTAGGCAAGTTTGATGCTAAAGCTGATGATGGATACTTTCTAGATTACTCACTGATCTCCAAAGCCTTCAGGGTATTTAACACAAGGAGACAACAAGTTGAGGAAACCTTTCATGTCACTTTTGATGAAAGTTCTGAAAGCATCAGGTTCACCAACACCTCAGTGGAGGAAATAGGAATTGATAACTCATCAAGATATCCTCTTGATGAGTATGATAATGAAATCAATTCCTCATACCAAGCTGATGCTGACATCTCATATTATGTCTTACTTCACAACCTTCCCCTTCCAACTATCAGTGAATTCATTGATAACCAATCAGTCTCCACGAGGATAGGTAACACTGAACCAAATGTTTAGGAACCCGTGATTCAAGAAACCCAACCCGAACAAGACATATCAATAGATGATCTAAATGATTATGTGGCTCTGCACCTAAACTCACTCCCCGAGTTTCAAAGGACCTCTTCAAGCTCAGATCCTAGACCACAAAGTAAGTAGACAAAATCTCAGGACATTGAGCTTGTAAACATCATTGGTGAACCCACTGAGGGCATGCTTACAAGAAGCATGGCTGCTAAACTAACTGCAGCTTCAATAAATGAATGCCTATATGCTGATTACCTATCAGAAATTTTTAGGTCACCATGTTTGTAACAAAAGCATCAATATGTAAGAAAGATAGATAAGATGTTCGGATGAACAATAAACAAACACACACACAAATGAAATGAGAAATGTTAAGTGTAGAGTGATATTGAAAGTGAACAACCAACCTTCAAATGAAGGTTTACATGAGGTATTTATAGGAAGGAACTAGGGCAACATGCAAGTTCCCTTCCTTTCCTTATTAGGATTGGGCCAAGGCTTATGGGCCTTCTACATAAGCCTTAGCATTATAACAAACATAACGGCCTAATTAAGCTAAGTATTACATATTAATTACTAACACTTGTAATCTAGTTTAGGAGTGATTCCAACAATCTCCCCCTAAGTGTTGGTGATTAATGATATGAGTAATGACATTGTAGGTGCTGATGTAATAGTAGCTTTGACGTCTTCTGACATTCTTCTTTCTTGTGAGAAGAAGTGTCTTGATTCGCACAATCTCCCAAAGGTATAGAAATTGTTTCCTTTGAAGTATTCTCGCTTTGACGCCTTTGATTTCTTTGTTCTTTGATCTTTGTTCTTTGTGGTGGTAGTGATAGTATGTTGTGGTTATCGCATCAAGTCGGCTTCATTGCTCCAAAGGTTCCACGCCTTTCTCCAACATGCTCACAAGCTCTTTAACGTTGAATATTCAAGATTGATTTAGTTCTCCGAGTCTTTAAACTTTGTAGATTCTTTGACTTTGACAAAGAATCATTCTGACTTTGTGTTGCCTTTTGAGAGAACTTCAATTAGTGTTGATGTTGGTATGAGCATGTGAAGAATCGCACGATCTTTTCCACCCGTGAGCATCCATAAGAAGAAAACATAAAACATGGGATAGAAATAATCCAACTTACAAGTTTGAACTCGAGTGTGTTAACAAAGATAGTGTGAAAATACGTCTCTAATTCTCACTAAGGTCGTTCTCGAACCGGATTCCTACAAGTGAGATAACGCGATGTATGAAGTATACCTACAGATTCGGGTGAGTCGAGGTACACCAAGCATCACCCCATGATCAGAGACCGCTTGAGACACACTAAGCGTAACCCACAAGGAGTTACCGAGTGACTCGCCGTCGTGGCCGTTTGATGTTGACCCCGGCAGAGTTTCCATTCAATCACCGAGGATCACAGTTGTGAACCCCTCATAAATGTTCTCGATGATTGCTAAGATCGTGAAGGACTCGATAATGTATCACTTGTGTTTTTATTGTTGAACGACAAGCGATGAATTGTCAAGTGTACCTAAGAGATCTTTTAATGAATCTCGTGGCTCTAGACTCAATAGTGCACTTTGGTTTTCCGAGCGGAGACTAGGAGAGGTCTCATTGCTTTAATACCAAAGAATCTCTAAGAGAAAGCCGATAGTTTTCGAGAGTTCCTGTGAGAATGAAACAAGCTTCGCTGAGAGAAACTTGAATGGCTAAGAAAGTTTAGTGCATGCGCCATCGGGTCCATGACGACTTTGATCTTCAATACCAAGGCCATCAAGTGACAACCAAGAGCATATGAATTGAACCAGGTGTCTGCCCTAAGTTGAATGATCTGGAGGGCTATTTCTTTTCACCCTTTTCTTTACTTTTCTTTTTAATTCTTTAACTCCTTCTTTCTTCGATTCTCATTTTCTCCTTTTTAATAATCGTACCTAAGGACTTCTAAATTCTAACTATTGGTGGTGTCCTTGGCTAGATCTCTCCGGCTCTGGCGGATCATAGGACGGTTATTCCTAACCTTAGTCACCTTATAACTCCATGACTAACCTATGTTGCCATAAAACCATTCTCATGAAAAATCTCTCAAAGTGGTTATGATTAAAAGCATTTTTTACCACTGTTAAGAGTTAAGGATTTTGCATAAATACTCCCCCTCCACACGTGCTTGAGTATTTTGACAGAAATCGCACGGTGAGAGAAGAGCGCAAGACTTTTGAATTGATCAACTCTAGATAGACAATCCCCGCGAGACACGGTTATGTTGCATAGTTAAAGAGTTACATTGTCACCTTTTAGGTGACAACTTGCTCTAATAACTACCTTGAAGGTGTGGACAAACCTTAAAAGGTTTGTCAAACCCGTCAAAGTTTATGTCTACCAAGAGTTTCTCGAATGGTACATACTACTAGGACAAGTCCTTTGCGAGACACGTTTACATCACTAGCGAACTAGTTTAAAATTATTACCCGTCCCAGACAAGTCTTTTCAAGTTACTAACATTTAAGATCTCGTCAATTCATTGGTTAAGTCTTTTAGCACAACGATTCATTGGCAATTCACAACATATTTCTTATCACATAATTTTTCTCCCCCTCAAAAATGGCATATAAATGTTATCTTTGACAAAATTTTGATATCGAATATGTCCGTTTCGAGTTTAGAGGAAGATTACCACGAAGAACAATTTTGTAAACAAAGTTTTAAGCAAATACTCCCCCTCAACAAGTGATATTAACTTTTGAGGTTTTGAAAAACATAAGGGGATGTACTTGTCCTTTTGAGCAAAACTTTGAAAGTGAAAGTTTTGATAAGTTTTACTCAAAAGTAAGAAGCTTTCGCTCCTTTTATAGGATTGTGGTACTGATGCGTACCACAGGGTCCTTTATTTACAAGTACGGGTTGTACACTGTTATGTGTGCACAAGCCATAGTCATATATAAATCACACATCCAAAATATGATAAAGAAACAAATCAAGGGGTACCAGGAGTCTCGTGTAATCCAAAGAATAACTCTGTGAATGCGCTCGGGGTTGGTAGCCTGTAAAAGATATGCTTGGATGACCGCCTACAAAACTCTCCAAAGTTCTGATTTGGTCCCTTCTGAACAACCTTTCATCAATCCGCGTGATGATCTTCTTAACATCCCTTCTATCCCTTGAATTCCATCTCTTCTTCGACCCTATGCCTTTATGAATCTCCTTTAACCGATAAGCTAATACGTCCTTGACTTTCTTCAATGTATGATCCCCAAACTTGTGAAGCTCTTTGCACGCCATAAAGCAATTGTGATGTAGTTCACTTCGGTAGACTACCCCAAATGGCTTCTTGATGAGGGTGTACTGAGCAAATTGGTTTATGTCGGGAAGGTCTAGCTGAGGTTTTGTGAGGTTAACATGCTTCTGATATGATTCCACGGCAAGTTGAATGTCTTCTACACGTTCTTGGATCACGATGTTTCTGATGAAGATAAGCAGAGACTTGATGTACTCGCGTTGGATAGTTGTAGAGAATTGTCACATTCGTCCTTGTACCTTTGCAAGATACATATCTTCAATGTCGTTTAGTGACAATCTCAAAAATCCGCTTCACAGAAGTCATATTCCTCTTCGCCTTGTTGTTTGACCACAATCTTCTTAAGGAATGTGTAGTCCCACTCGACGACATGGTAACATGTTGAATAGCAATGATCCGCTTATCACCGAACACTTCCTTCTTCAACTTTTAAACCTAGAAGCTTTTGTAGAATATTCTTCATCGTTCTGGCCAATGATGAATCCCATACATTGCATCAAGGTCATACTTCTCCACTTTGTTAGCAAACTTGTGTGTGGCGTCTTCCTCGATGGCTATGTTGTTAGAGTATATTGCTACCGGGAAAGGGAGTGTGAGTGATGTAGCATATTTCTTGGAGACATCGCTACCGTGTAGAAGAAAATCAAGGTCGTTGTTGAAGAAATATCGGAATGGAATCTTGGGTTGATCCGGTCAGCCAATGGCAGGTAGAGGTCTAGTCCATTCAGTGTAGTATAGAGCTTTATCAGGTCTGGTGAAGTCGATGTTTGATTCAGGATTGAGCCAATCAATGTTGTTAGACATGGCTCGTGCAATGTTATCAAGATGATATTCGACTTCAATTGCACTTTTTGAGTTGTATTTAAGTAGTTGAAATACATTGTTCTTTATTCGATTCAACTCTGGCTTAGACATCTTCTTTACATTGAACGTTTCCTGAATAAGCTTCACATGCTCCATGGTATGGCCATCTACCATTTCTTGACCTTCTGGTAAGGAGGGGGTGGCATCAACAAGTCTAGAAAACCAGTCGTATTCTTCGGTTGTATCGTCATCTAGCCATGAGACAACATTGGTCTGAGTCTTCTTCGTCTTTGGCTTTGATGAGGACTCTGGTTTCTTTGTTTTGGCGGGAGAGGTGGGTTGTTGTTGGGGCTCTGGGATCTCTTCATCGTCACCACCAGTGTATTCGAAATGATCACTGGTTTTCTCTGTTGATGGTGGTAACTCGTAGTCCCGAGGTTTGTCTCATGTGCAGAACGTGGAGGAGATCTTCTTCGTGGGATTCCTTTGAGGTGGTGGTGGCATGAGGAGGATTCACCGACTTCTTTTTACGTTTCGACTCTTTGTCTTTATCCGCATCATCGTCATCTCTTGGACGCTTTGGTCGCTCACCGCCGCCTACATGAAGTTTTGAGTTGGTAATCCAAAATCGTCAAAGCAGTTTACCTTCGCCGAGGTAAACGCTGCGCATCGCTTTGACATTTGAAGTACAAGCTTGAAACCAATTCTCCATCGGAGAAAGTCAGAGGCTCAGTTGGGTTGATTGTAATTGTTAAAGGCGTTGATCTTATTGTTTGCTTGGCCAACTGCATGAGATTCGGATAGAGTTGTCTGGTGAACATTTCTCTTGTCACACCTGGAACAATGTCGAGAAGGAACTTATGAGTATATTCTCTGATTGTCCTGTTCATCTCCCCTTGGACATCTTGATTGAGAAGCTTCTGGATTTGTTCCCGTTCACTCAACATCTCGTATATCCCGGTTTGAAGAAGGTTAACTCTGTCAGCCAGTTGATTGAGTTTCTTGTTGACAACATTCTTCTTCCTTACTTGCTTGACAACTTTAACAATCTTTGTCTTTGCACGGGATGCCCAAGTGTCTATTGGTTTCTTTATCGATCTGGATGCGGATCTAGTTGAAGCTTTGGATGGTGGAGGTGATGAGTGAGAAGATGAGTCTGATGATGATGAGACATGAGGAGACTCAGGGTCCTTTGGTGGCACGGAGGTATGTTCCTTGCTTCGTACGAGACTATCTAGAAGATAGTTATCAGCTTCCTCCTCAGCCTTTTTCTTTTCTGCAGCCTTGACCCTAGCTTCTTCATCTGCATGAGCTTGAGCTTCCTTTTCTGCTTTTTCTTTAGCTTTAGCCTCATCATCTTCATCAGGAATTTTCTCAGACTTCTCCTTTTCTGGTTCCTCAAAGTCTTAGACGATAGAATCCTCAAGTTGCTTTTGTTGTTGTTCGTGGGTGGTGGTACCAGTTCCCTTATCGGGTTGATTAACCGCATCGGAAATTGGTGTAGATAGTACACCACCACTTGACCCTCCGGGGCCATGAGTTTGTTGCTGTTCAAACTCTTTGGCAACGTGTTGAAGTCTGAGGTTCTTGAGCTTCTTTCTGTAGTCTCTGTCTTCATCCAGTGGCTCAACATCGGAGCTCTCTGAGTCCTCATCCATCAGTTTGGGACTTAGAGGTTTTTCAACTGTTTGTGTATCATCAACAGCTGATTCTGAGTAGGTCACCTCTTCATCTGATTCTGTGCCCTCTGAGTCCTCATCCATCAGTTTGGGTTCTGGCTTAGGATTTGGAATAGCAACCGCTGATGGTACTTTCCTTTTCTCGAGGATTTCTTTGGATACTTTAAGGGACTTCGGTGCTTGTAACACTTCATGCACCGCCTCCTTCCTAATAGGTGTACCGACGATTTCTCATCCATGAATCCCACTTTGCCTAATGCAACCGCCTGATAACGTGTGTACGATTGTAGTCCCTTGATATCGCAGTGAGAAGGCAACTGTAATACCGCACCTTGTTTCTTCGTTGTTGAGTCCTTAAATATGACAACATTGAGTGTGGGCTCAAGCAACACGGAGTGATGTTTGGGGTCATCAAGTCTTAGGGAATATCAGGATTATTCCCTAGAGCCCTTTGGATCAACAATTTGGTGTATCTGATGTAAGGGATCTTGGTGCCAGGCTTTTTAAGGTATGACATCATGTCGTCCCAGATCAGAGCTGCAAATTCGATATGATTCATGTTGACCATGGCCCAAAATATTTGTAGTTCCATGAGCTTTAGATGCTCAAAACCATGTCACGTCCAGAAACTGACTTGGCAATCCTGATGTAGAGGGTTCTCCATGGCTGAGGAATGTTCTTAAGATCAACAGACGAATGTTTTGTGATGATCCCAGCAGCTTCGTCATAGCCGATGTCGACCATGAACTGGAGAGCGACCTCCTCAGAAGGAGTAGCAGAGTAATTGGCAGGCTAGATGGTAGGAAGAAGGAGAATAGCCTTTAAATCTGCAGGAGTGATGGTAACTTGTTTGTTGTTAAGTGTCACCGTCACAGCACTTTGACCTTTGACCTTTTGTATTCTATGCCAGAATTGGTGAATATAAATCTCCGGCACTGTTGCAGAGTTTGTGAGCATATTCTTGTAGGGATGAGTCTTCAGAATATCCACTGCAATCTGACAAGAAGAATCGGAACAAGTGAAGTTTTCAAAATCGACCCTGAGGTTGTTCTTTCAAATCTTCATAGTGTAACCGTTGGGGAAGATGTCTTCAATTGAGAGAGCATTTGGTGCATCGTTTTCCATTTGGACGTCCATATCGTGATCTCGAAGATATTTAGCCAAAAGAACCAACATATCGAAAGACATTATGTTAGTCAAAAGTTGATTTTATTGTCTAATTATTGAATATGATATGTTAATGATTGTTACGAGTCCAATGTCACTTGTTAGTCCAATAGTCCAAAGACGTCGTGATAAGTTTCATGAGTAGATTAACTTTGAGTTTTAAAGTCCAAGTTTTCACTTATTTTCACAACTTATTAAACATTTAAGCTTATTAATGATATTTTGGTTTCGTGACGTTATGATTTGTTTATTTACAAGTTTGTACGCGTAACAATTCATAATTTTGGTTAAAATATGGCTTAGGCGTAGGATTTGCAAGCTTATGCGTAAACAGTGAACCATACGCGTAGGCATAAGCTTATGCGTAGGATTTTAACTTACGCGTAAGAAATGTTACGCGTAGGAAAAAGATCCCTTAGCATAAAGCTTACGCGTAAGCGTATGTTGGAGTTTACGCGTAAGGTCTACTCGTAAGGGTAAACCTTATGCGTAAGACTCGATTTTACGCATATCCTTCACGTGATACGCGTAGTCTCTTTGTAGAACCTTACGCAGAAGGTTACGCGTGAAGATTTCTCTTACGCATAACGCTCACGCGTAAGGTGATCCTTATGCGTAGGAGCACGCTAACCTTGATTCTGAATATTTCACGAGTAAGAACTTGAAACAAATTTATCATAACACATTCATTAACATATTATTCAATACTTTTCAGTTTTCACATGTTATCTCAATCAGACACAGTTACGCGTAAGATTAGCTTACGCGTAAAACTTAAACCCTAAACATTTAAGAATTACGAATAAGGAATCTAGCCATTGGAAATGCACCAAATCATTTTTGGGATATCTAAGAGGTCATATGACTATGTTACAACAAGTTTTAACATCAAAGACCTAATGGATCAAAGCTACCTAACTCGTATGAACATAAACCCTAATTCTTAATTTTCACCAAATTAATGTTTCTGGGTATGTTACAAGCACGGTTTTGGACAATTAAACATGTCTAAAGCATAACACAACCATCTTATTAACCAGAAACACTCTCATATGAAAACACCCAAATCATGCGTATGAACCCTAATTTTGAAAATAGTCAATTCATGTTTCTGGGTGGATTTGTTTGATAGAAATGGTTTAGGTATGATTATTTAAACATTTTAACACCATTTTTATCATCACAAACACACAAATGATGATCTTGTGTTCATACGCTTATCCGTAGAACACAAGAATCATTCAAACTCAATATTTAGCCGTTGGATTTTCAAATAAATCAAAACCAATGTTTGTTTTAACACCAAGAATGATAAACCACTTACAAATTTGAGATCAAAAACACGGTTTTGAAGATTGAAGGATAGGCGTAGGATGAAGTGATTGAAATATTAAATGAGTGTATTAAATGTGAAGAGTTAGTAGGTAAAGTGTTTTTGTTTAAAATTAGTTTGGACTTTTGACATCTTTAGTCCCTCCACCTTAACCATTTTCATCCAAAGCCCATAACTTTCATTTTGGTTACGTAAGGAATGATATTTGGAAGGAAGCTAGATGACACTCCCCCTCGACTTAAGAAATAGTGAAATTTTGCAAATTTAGGTCCGGGGAATGTCAATAAACCTAAAATGTGACCACCATTATCAAAGAAAAACAAGCGAGATAAGGTAACATGCAAGTACAAGGTTTTATGAAACCGAAAATATTTATTTTTCGCCTCAACACTTGACCGAGAAAATACTTAATTTTGAAAGAGTAAAGTGTTGACGGAAAATTTGTACTTGCCATGTTAAAAGAAATATAGATAGAAGAATATTTTGTAGTTTTATCGATTTTATATTTTTGTATTTTGTTTTTGAAAATATTTACAAAAGATGTTTTGGTGTTTGACCGATTTTAAGAATGTTTTAAAAGTTAAATGCAGCCCATCGAGTCAAACACCGCATACCAATCCGTGGACTAACTCAATAAACCTAGCGAGAGCCAAGGCTTTGGTGAGAATATCTCGCCATTGGTATTCGAGACCACAAAGTATAATTCAACGGCACCCTTTTCCACGTGCTCCTTGATGAAATGATATAGAAGATCGATGTGCTTTGACTTGAATGTTGAATGAGTTGCACGAGATCGCAATAGAACTTCAATTGTCGCGAGACATCGGGATTCATCAAATGCGTAACCATAGTCTTTGAGTTGTGTTCTCATCCATATGACTTGAGCACAACACGCCGACATGGCTACATATTTCGCTTTTGTTGAGGACAACGATGTACGCCCCGCTTCTTCGATTGCCATGACACCAGTTTATCACCAAGAAGTTGTAGAGCTCCTGAAGTACTTTTCCGATAATCTAAGCAACCTGCGTGATCAGCATCTGAAAAGGATATTAGTTCAAAACCAGAATCCTTCATATACCAGATCCCAAGTTAATGGTTCCCTTTATGTATCGGAAGATTCTTTTAGCCTCAGAGAGGTGAGTTTCGGTTGGTCTCGACTAATAACGGGAGCAAAGATATACAGCAAAGACAATATCTGGTCTACTGTCTGTTAGATACATGAGAGACCCAATGATACTCCGATATTTTGTAGGGTCAACCAATTTCCCATGCAAATCAGCGTCCAGTTTCTTGGTATGTTCCATTGGTGTGGCATAGGTGTCACAGTTTTGCATTCCGTGTTTGTTTAAGATTTCAAAGGCATATTTGGACTGACTCAAGAAAATACCACGGGGTGATTGATGAACTTGCAGTCCTAGAAAGAACGTAAGTTCACCCATCATGGACATTTCAAAATGTTTTTTCATTAGTTTTGAAAAAGCGTTTGAGTACTTTAGATGTGTTGACCAAAAAATGATGTCATCCACATAAATTTGAACTATTAAAATGTGTGCCCCGTGATATTTTATGAAAAGTGTAGGGTCGACCGAACCTTTGACGAAATTATTGGCGATAAGAAAGGATGATAACTTATCATACCACGCCCGAGGGGCTTGTTTGAGACCGTAGAGAGCCTTTTTTAGTTTGTAGACGTGATTAGGGAACTCGATCAACGAATCCTTCCGGTGGCTAACATAGACCGCTTTTCGGTTGTCCATTGAGAAAAGGCTTTGACATCCATCCGAAAGACCGTGATGTTCATGTGAGCCGCAAATGCAAGGAAAATCCGTGCAGCTCAAGACGAGCAACCGGAGCAAATGATTCTTCAAAGTCAATACCTCTTCCTGTCTATAACCCTTAGCCACCGACGTGACTTATTTTCGATTACAGTTCCTTCAAAGATCCAATTTGTTTTTCCAAATCCATTTGAGACCAATGACGAAGACCCTCACCGGTCTTTCAACCAATTCCCATACTTCAAGACGTTTAAACTGATTGAGTTCTTCTTGCATGGATTCAATCCAGTTGTCTTTTGTCATTTCATCTTTAATGTTTTTAGGTTCAGATTGGCAGACATTGTGTGTAGATCGTTGAAAGCTCTTAGACGAGGTCTAATATTATATCTAGGAACACATAATAACGAAAGCGGAATATTCAATAAGAATTAACGTTATAATGAACAAGGTTTTTCATTATCATAAACTAACTAAACAATAATAAAGATCAAAGACTTGATCTTTAACACTAACTAACTAAACCACTAAACCCTAGGCGTTTTCCCAAATCCCTCACGCCTAGGTTTCACACACACACACCTTTAGACGCCTACATCTTGTACGACGTGCTAAAACTAATGACCCTATGTCTCTTTATATACTAGAGACATCTAGGGTTTACAAGAGGAATCATAATACAATTAGGAAACAATACAATTAGGAAACTAAATATTCTTTTAAGCATATCTTCTAGAATCTTCCAAATCCTCCATCTTTTTGTAGTTTCCCTTCTTGTCACTTTTAGTCCTTCATGTTTCATTCTTCTTGTTTTGTATTATCAAATCTATAATAGACCCAACACATTGAGTGCATAAATGCAATGTTCACCGTCTGTGTGTAGACGTTGTCTAGTTATGACTGGTTGATTCGGGTTACCAATAATGTTCTCAAGAGGATGGTCTTTCTTACAATGATGTGTGGAAGGTTGATGTTGGTATACATTCTGCAGATTGGGAGGATTCAAATGGCTTGTAGATGATTCCGCAACATCAGGTGAGGCAGTTTCATTAGCAAACGGATAAAAGAACGCATTTGGATCATAATCTGCAGGTGGGGGTACTTCATTGTTTAGAATATCATCAGCTGGTGCAGCGTCGTTGGATGCGGTTTGTTCGACTGTTGTTGTAGAATCAACTGGTAGTGCTTCCTCAACAGTAGTTGTTGTAGCAGGTGTATCAGATATAGGATTTTGATCAGGTTGAGCAGCGGAAACATTTAATACAGCTGGAGCACGTTCATCAATATCATCACTAAACAGAGGATCAAATAGTTGTTCCATTTGACGTCGAGTTAGTTTGTAAACTAGGTTTAGCTGATGATGAGGTATGAGGGAAGTTTAAATGGTTATGACCGGGTTCCAAGTTGTTATGCTCAGAAGCCATTTCAGTAAGCTCATCGAAATGTGCATGAATCGTTTCCATAATCTCCCTTGTGCGACGATTCCAGATCTGGTAACCTTTAGAGTTTTCACAATATCCAACAAAGACTCCAATGTCAGCTTTGGCTTTGAGCTTACCAAAATCATCACGCTCATTATTTGGATAATGAGAGGATCCAAATACATGAAAGTGTTTGAGATTCGGTTTACGGTTGTGGATAAGCTCATAAGGTGTTTTGTTGTGGCGCTTGGTAATCATTGAACGATTACGAGTGTAGCATGCAGATTGACACGGCTTGACCCACAAGTAATCTGAAGTTTTGCATTAATTAGCATCGTTCTTGCAGCTTCCACTAACGTACGATTTCATCTTTCAACAACTTCATTTTGTTCGGTGTACGTGCAATAGATGTTTGATGCTCAATTCCCACTTTCTCATAAAATGCACGAAGAGTTTGATTCACAAATTCGGTTCCTTTGTCTATTCTCGATTTGTCGACCGTGTTTTGAGCCGAACTTGAATTTTGTGAGAAAGGTGATGAAAATCATGGAGCTTGATCTTTACTCGATGCGTGTTTTATTGACCAATTCTTAATATTTATAGTGTCTCGCTATACCTATGGTCTACCCTAATGCACTAACGGCGGTGTGCCGGTCGTGTGTAGTGTAGTAAATGGTAAAGCCGAGGTCGTCCCAAGAGCTATGTGTGTCGGATAATTACTAAGTCTAATTCTCACATAATATTAATGGTTTGATAGGGTTTTAATTAATTAAACTACTAATGCGAAAATGAAATAAAAGCAAATAAATGTGAAGGGAAATCAATAGAGGAATAGTGGTGCTAGCCTAGTTAATCCTCCTAGCTAGTTATGTCTACGTCTACCTACTTCCAATTACTTGGTGGGGTCAAATTCGAGAGGACAAAGATTTGGTCAATTCGCCTAACCTATCAAAGAAAGATACCACCACAGAGAAATCAGCACACCGTCATAAGTCTTGTTGTTCCCGGTCCCAAGCCGAGTCATTAAGTACCACTACATGCTAGATTCTAAATAGTGAGTGCCCTACCGTTAGGAACTTAGACACTACACCCCCAATTATTAAGTTCATCCAAATGATAGGTGATCAGTTGGTCAAATCGCACAAGTAGAAAGGGTCGTCAGCTGGTCATATCTTACCCTTCCCATCTCAGTCCACTCACCTAGGGTCAGTTGGTCATATCTCCTAGGCAATTGGACTCTATCGCCAATCAAAACTACCGAACCAAGGGTGACTACCAAAGAACTATGCATGCATACACTTAGAAATAATTGTACAGAAGTAAAGGTAAACGCAAACAAAACAATTAAGGAATCATAACTAGGCTAGCACCAAAGGGTGCTTAGCCGCTCATATTAATCATGCAAATCAATTCAATATTAAAAGGTACAAAATACATGAATTGAAAGTAAAAGAAATAATAAACTCTAAAGCTTATCGTAATGAAGTGACTTCTCCCTTGGAAACAGCTCCGTATGCTTCCCTAGACCTCCCTTGAGCTTTTTCCCACGTTCTTAGAGTGTTGTGTGTGGAATGGGATGCTTTGAAATCTTTGGAATTCGTGGGGTATTTATACGCTGTGTCCGGGTTACTACAGAACCAATAGAGGAGTTACGCCAGAACCTTCTATTTCATCGTAAATGCACTAAATCGCTAGTTACGGCGTAACCTTATAAGTGGTTACGCCGTAGTCTTCAATAAACTCGGTTACGCCGTAAGTGATGCAAGAGTTACGGCGTAAGTATCGGCGTGGAACCTCTTTTGACCTAATGGAGTTACGTCAGAACCTTTGAAAAGAGTTACACCGTAACCTCTTGATAAGTTGGACTTCTGGGTCACGCAATAGTTACGGCGTAATGTGAGAGACGAGTTACGCCGTAACTTCTTCAGAATAAGCATACTGTGATAAATCTTTAGTAATGTTTCCATTTTCGCGTCTCTTTAGCTCTAATGCTCGCAATTTACCTGAAAGTGGAAAACAATGGAAAACAAGCGCAAATCCATATAAATGATATAAATAACGAACATTATCGGGGGGAAATTGACACTTAATATTCAGGACTATTTGATTTTATCAACTTCGAAGAAAATAAACCCAAGTCCATCTTGAGTAGTCATCTACAATTACCAAGATGTAGCGTTTGCCATTAATCGTCTGCACGCGCATCGGGCCACACAAATCCATGTGAAGAAGATGGAGCACATGCTGTGAGTTGTGTTCCACCTTTGAAGAAAAGTGAGCACGAGTGCTTTTCCCTTGTTCACAAGCTGAGCATAAGTGATCTTTAGAATACCAAAATCTTGGGAGACCTTCAACAAGTTTGTACCGTGCAAGATTGGTTATGGTTTGAAAGTTTAAATGTGAGAGACGACGGTGCCATAGCCAAGATTTTGTAGATGTTGCCTTTGAAAGGATACAGATGGGAGATGAAGCAATCATGTCTTGCATTAATATTGTATAAAGACTTGAATTGCGGGTGCGAGACATAAGATCGTTTCCTTGTAGATCACGAATGAAACAAGTTTTCTCCCGAAAAGCAACTTCCAAATCTCCATCACAGAATTGACCAACAGAGAAGAGATTGTGACCGAGACCCTCCATATAATAAACCCTGCTAATTTTGATGTTTCCATTGATGTAATCTCCGTAGCCCATGATAGCTGCGAAGTGATCATTCCCGAATTTGACAATGCCAATGAACTTTGCAACAAAGTTTCATAACAATTTGAGATTGCCTGTCATGTGTCGGGAACATCTGCTATCAACAATCCAAAAGATGATCTTTATCACCTGCATTACACATGCACGACACGGATGGAATAGAAGTAGATGTGGAACCCAAGAGTTAGAGGTTACGATGCGATTATAGGTGAAACACACATGTTTATGATTTTAGGTATCCATTGAAATCATAGTGTATTATGTAACCATTTCTGCCATCTCCAACTAGTCTTAGCTTTGGTCTTAGTGAATGCACTAGGTGATAAGTTCTTCCTATGAGGTGAAGTGGGTGCTACAGGTACATCAATCATGTTTGCAGAAACACTAGACGGCGGTTTGCCTAGCACAGACTTAGAAGCATTAGTGGGCCTAGAGGTATTTCGTTTTCTAGTCTTCCGTTTACGAGATAAGATAGCTTTAGCAACACATTTATCATGACAACCAGAGAACATGCTTTTACGACAACCAACACAAGAAGCTTCAAACAAAACATTAAGAGTACTTAAAGATTCAGCATTCGTTACATAACTTTATTCATTACATTTGTCAGACGCAATATCTTAACTGGGTGCAACTTGAGTTTTATTCAAAGTCCTAGGGTGTTCTTCTACTTCAGCATTCTTTATTGTTCTTTTCTTACGTCGCAACTTCCTATTCTTCCTTGTATTGCTCCTAGGCTGTGAAGTGCGGGCGTTGGGAAAAGAGGCAACTATTCTTGTTTCAGTAGAGGGAAGCACATTAGTTTCTTGTGGTTTGTCGTTAGATGTTCTAGAGTTGTTTTGAATCTGTTTAGGTGAAATTACTACAGTGTTACTATCCCTATCTTGCTTAAGTTTTACCAACTCTGCTTTTAAATCATGGATAGTGTGTAACAAATCTTGATTTTGAGAACGAGTATTTCCATTTTGACTTAAAACATCTTTGGTATATGCAAGATGATCATCAATATCTTTTGACACTTGAGCACGAGTCTTTTTGAGTAAATCAAATATGACACCATATTCCTTTTTTACTTGTGAAATTTCTTGTTCATATTTTGAAATTTGACACTTCAAAGACACATTTTGATCATCCAATTGCTCAAGTTTTGGATGAAAAGTTTTAATGTGCAACTGATTAATTTTGTTTTGCAAAGCGAGTTCTCGATTATGACAATATTTTTGACACCATTGAAGACGACGTTTTGCATTTGAAAGCTCGTTAAGAAAATGTTCATTTTCAACTTTTAAAGACTTGATTTGTGACACAGTATCAGTATTCTCAACATATTCAACGGAATCAACAGAATCAGCAGAGATATAATCAAATGCATATGCAACCGAATGTAGTAACACAATATTATGGATATCAGCATAGATGACATCTTCCAAGAGTCGATCAACATCTTTTCTCAACAATTTCTTTTTACGTTTAGTATTTGAAATCGATGTTTCTGTTTGTTCGAAAACTCTTTTCATAAGTCCAAGTTCCTTGTGAAAATCCCTTTCCCAATATATTGCACAATTTTTCAAATTTTGGACATGTGGTAAAATTCTTTTCGAAAAATATCTCTTTGGGCTCTCGCTAAGGCGATTGAAAATGTTCAACCTTTATTTGTAATTGATTTCAATTTCACGTTCCAAAAGTTTGATGTCCGATAAGAATGTTTCAAAATATTTGATAACTTTACATTGTTCGCTAATGGTTTTATTTCACTAAGGAAGGTAAAGGACAATTAATTTGTGCAAGATTGGAAAGGGACCTTGAGTAGGTGTGATAACCCAAGGTGTGTTAGAAAAATCCTTACGTGTGATGAAAGTAACGGCTTTTGAATAGTTAAATGGTTTGTTATAAACAACATTTTCCAATTTTGACCGACTCTCGTCTTACGCATCTAATTCCTCTTGACGATTATATTCAACAACACTCATAATGGAATCATCAATTCTATGTTACGCACTTTGTGAACTTCGTGATTTGGTTTGAATGCTCTATTTGAAAACTTTGGTTTGTAATCGCAAGATTCGTCCATATCCATTTGGATTTGGTTTAAAAGTAAACTTTTGAATCGTTGTGATTGATTCACCATGTTTATAAACAACATTTTGAAACTATTTGATTTTGTTTTGTAAGTCGACAATTTCTTCAAGATAGTTATCTATTCATTTCGTTGAATGCTTTTGTACTCGAGAACTGTTTTTGACAAGTTAACATTTCGGACTTGGCTTTTGAGTTTCCAAAGTGAGAGCGTTAAGTTGTTGTTTATGATCATGTTTCAGCTTGTTCTATTTGAGACAACAAAGCATTCTTGGATGCGACTAGATCATGTATCCGTTGTTCTAATGATTTTCGCTTTGGTAAGATTTAGAAAAGCGACTTCAAAACCTTTTCACGCTTTTTCTTGAGTTTGATAAACGTTGAGTTGCTTTTTAAGCATTCAATATCCCTAGTTAACAATGCATTTTGTCCTTTAATTGCTTATTGAGGTCCTTGCATATTTCGGCGAGATTCTTGGTCTTTAAGTAAGGTCGTGAGCTCGACGGAACTTGACTTGTTGAACGTGAGTCTCAACATGATCATTAGTCAGATCCTCAAGTATAACCACGGAGTCCACTTGATTATCAATGGTAACCATAAGGTCATCTTGATCGTCAAATATAACTACGGGATCTATTTGATTATCACCGGAATGAGATGTAGACGGCTCATGTTGAACACTCGATCCTCGCTTGACATGGATGTAGGCGGAGATATCATATCGATAATGGATATGGTTTGATCTGGTACCTGAGACAAGCCGTCAGTGTTATACATTGGGCATGTGTCACTCATATGGAGTTCGTGCATGTTTGCCATCAACATAACTGCTACATTAGTCTGCAAGTCCTCCATATCATCATCAGAATCTGCATTTGCCATGAAGCTCTGTTCCTTGTTGGTAAGAGTTCCACCATCTTCATCCTTAAGAGCCAAGAGTAAAGCCTCTTTGTGATAAGCGTTTCCTCTTGTCCTTGTCTTTGGGCATGCATTCGCTAGATGACCCTTCTCATTACAGTTATAGAAACGAAGACCATTCACCCTATTCTGAGCATTACCTTGTTCAACCACTTGAGCCTTTTGTTGCTGTGGAGCACCCATGTTATTCCTACCCATTTGATTAAACCCTTGACCACCGCCCATCTGACGAACATTACCACGATTCTGAACTTCAACACGTCCATTGTTAACAACTGCTTGATTCCTTGTGTTTGATGAGGTACGAATGCGATTGTTGGATTTGTTAGATTATCGGCCGAAAGCTCTAGCAATCATGACAAACCCTTGTTGCAATGCATCGAAAGCTTCTGTATCCTCATTTGATTCACTATAAAGTGCTTGATCATTGTTGTTGTTGTATGGAACCAATTGAGTTTCATGAGATTTTTGATGTGATGGATCATATGGGGTAATTGTAGCAGTTGGTTGTGTAGGATTTGTGAAGGTAGTTTGTAGAGTTGGAAATTTAGGATAACAAGATTGAGCCCACAAAGCTAATTGTTGATTATCCGGAAGTGAAGGTGAAACAGTTTGTCCACGGATAACCCTTTCTTTGTCAACTTCTTTTTGATGGGGCTTCAAATAGTCGTACAACAATCCGTAGGTAGCATGATGAAAATTCTTTGCTTGACGGATGAAAATGACATACTTTTCCCAATCAGGACCAAGACTACTCAGGAATTTAGTGTTGACAGCAATTCTTGGCATGATGATGTTATGTTTGTCCAAGTCATTGATGATATCTCAGAATCGATGATGATATGACTCTAATGTCTCCCCTGGTTCAATCATGAAGTGTTCATAAGCCAAGTAGATTTTGGATTCAATGTCTTCTTGATTGAGTTCTGTGCCTTCCATGAGTAGATGAATATGCTCCCACATTGCTTTAGAAGTCTTTTGAGCATCAACACTTCGAAGGATCAGATTGGGTAATCCCAAAAGGATGTATTGCATTGCTACTTCATCGGCTTCAAAGTGTAGAAGTTCATCAGTAGTGAGGTCATTAAGACTTGCAATGTTAGTAACATCACCTCTTGGTGGATTAGCATTTGGATCTCCGGGTACAGTGACAATAGGCATCTGAAATGGACCTTCCAGGATGACCTTCTTTAAGAACTTTCCATGTGTCTTCTTTAGATCATAGAACCTAAAGAACCTTATCACCTATTGATCGTAGTTTCCGGGAGTGAGCATTGGAGGTCTATCAAGTGATCCAGCCTCATGAATGGATTGTTGGCTACTTAAAGCTTCACACATCTTTGCAAACCAAGACGGTTTCTTCATAGTATTCCTGGATGGATGTTGATTATGAAAGTTTGTGTAAGGTTGTACTTGAAGACTAGGGGGTGGTTGAATCATTTGTGGTTGAATTGCTCCTTGAGGAAATTGTTGTTGAAAATGTTGTTGTTGTTGTTGTTGTTGAATTTGTTGATAAAATTGTTGTTGTTGATTGAGTTGTTGTTGTTGAGGATACACATGAGGGAAGTAGTTAGAGTATGGTGGTTGAGACATCTTGAAACTTGTGTTTTAAAATGGATCTTTGTAGTCGAATGAAATTTTGTTGATGAAGAGTCCTTATGCGTAGAAAAACTAGTTTAGGCAAAGAAAACCTTATGCGTAAAAACACCAACTTACGCGTAAGAAGAAGCTTACGCGTAGGATTAGCTTACGCGTAGGGTTAAGGAAACCTTAGCTTATGCGTAATTCAAAAGCTTAGTAGTAGAATGCTTATGCGTAAGATTTGCTTATGCGTAAGACAAGGCTTAGGCGTAAGACAATGCTTAGGCGTAAAGATTCTACGCGTAAGTTTTTTCTTAGGCGTAAAACTACGGTTTTTGCCCAAAAATCCTTTACACTTTACCAGTGTAAAAGATATCCAAAGTCGAAGTGTTTTCAGGGTTATCCAAGCAAGAAAACACTGAGTAAACCAATAACACCGAAGATCAAACCAAGGAAAGCTTATGCGTAGACTTTGATATCTTATGCGTATAACTAGGGTTTAGTTACGCGTAGGATTTGCCAAAACATAGATTTCTGCCCAAATGTGTTTCAAAACCAGATTTTTAGGATGAAAAAACTTTAATATCACCAAAATAACACAAAAGTGTGAAACTTGATGATCAAAAAAACCCTTATACACCTTACGCATAGAACTAGCCACACGAATAAAACCAAGCTCAAAAACAATGAAATACATGTAAAGTTTCAAACTTTTTGCCAAAAACTTCAACTTTATCACCAAATAACCTTTAAAGTACAAGAATCTTGGATTTGAAAGTGAAAAAAATGAGTTTTTATGCGTTTGAAAGTTTTAAACCCGAGACTTACGCGTATAGCTTATAACTTCAAAAACAAAATCGTTTTCACCCAACAACCTGGCGAATGATATCACTGTTAGGTCACCATGTTTGTAACACAAGCATCAATATGTAAGAAAGATAGATAAGATGATCGGATGAACACTAAACAAACACACACACGAATGAAATGAGAAATGTTAAGTGTAGAGTGATATTGAAAGTGAACAACCAACCTTTAAATGAAGGTTTACATGAGGTATTTATAGGAAGGAACTAGGGCAACATGCAAGTTCCTTTCCTTTCCTTATTAGGCTTGGGCCAAGGCTTATGGGCCTTCTACATAAGCCTTAGCATTATAACAAACATAAAGGCCTAATTAAGCTAACTATTACATATTAATTACTGACACTTGTAATCTAGTTTAGGAGTGATTCCAACAGAAATAGAACCCAAAAGTGTCACTGAGGCTCTAAAACACCCAAGCTGGGTTCAGGCCATGCAAGAAGAACTTCAATAGTTTGATAAAAACAAGGTCATGACCTTGATCAAATGTCCTCAGGATGTCATTGTCATAGGAATGAAGTGAGTTTTCGAAACAAACCGATGAAAACGGCATTGTCATTAAAAGCAAAGCCGACTTGTAGCCAAAGGTTACTGATCAACAAGAAGGCATTGACTATGATGAGACATTTGCTCTGTTGCAAGAATGGAAGCCATCGTGATCTTCCTTCCATATGCTACCTACATGAACTTCAAAGTTTACTAAATGGATGTAAAAGTGCATTCTGAATGGTGAACTCAAGGAAGATGTGTATGTTCAACAACCTCACGGTTTTGAGAGTAGTGAATTCGACTATGTCTCGAAGCTTGATAAAGCCCTTTATGGACTAAAACAAGCTCCCGTGGCATGGTATGAAACTCTCACCTTCTTGATTCAAAACAAGTTTGTCAGAGGAAAGATAGACAACACATTGTTTATCTACAGGACAAAACAAGATGTGATACTGGTCCAAGTATATGTTGATGACATCATCTTTGGCTCAACAAACTACACTCTTTGCAAACAGTTTGAAAAACAGATGACAAAGAAGTTTGAAATGAGCATGATGGGTGAACTCACATACTTCCTTGGACTACAAATCAAGCAAACTGATAAAGGAATCTCCAACAATCAAGAGAAATACACCAGAGATCTCTTGAAGAAATATGAGATATCTGACTGTGCCTCAGTAAAGACACCAATGGTCCCTCCTAACAACCTTGGACCGATCTCACTTGGAAAATCATCAATCAAACCCATTTCGGAGGGATTGTTGGCTCACCGATGTATCTAATCGCTTGCACTGACATACAATTCTCGATCGTCTAATAGCAAGATATCGGCCCAATCCCAAAGAATCCCATCTCACCGCAGCCAAAAGAATACTCGGACACCGAAGGGAACTCAAAGCCTTGGACTCTACTATCCAAAGTGCTCGTGGTTTGATTTCAAAGGATATTCGACTGATTATGTTGGTCGCAACATGGATGAAAAAAGTACCTCGTGGTCTGTCAATTTCTTGGAGGAAAAGCGGTTTGTTGGAGTGCTAAAAGCAACAATCGGTGGCTATGTCTTCATTTGAAGTCGAGTATGTGGTCTTTGCGGTGTTGTGCCAATGTTTTATGGATGAAAAGTCAACTCGGTGACTATGACATCCATTGCAAAATGGTACCCATCTTCTGTGATAACACCAGTGGTATTGCAATCTCCAACAACCCTGTCCTTCACCAAAGAACCAAACACATTGATATCAGATATCATTTCATCAAGGACCACATAATGAAAGGAGACATAGAACTTCATTTCATCCCTAGTGAATATCAACTTGCTTATATCTTCACCAAAACCTTAGATGAACCTACCTTCAGGAGACTTAAAGCTGAATTAGGAATGCTAGACATTGAAAGTCAAGAACACGAAAACCAATCCCATTCTCGTAAGTTTTCTAAAATGGTTCATCCTCCCCAACAAAACCCTAAACAACCCTCTCATTTGAATGAGTAAGACTCATTCGGGGACCCCGATTTTAGATATTGAGTATTGAATGAGTAACTAAATGCACCAAGTATTAGTTACTTAAATGTCCTAGGTTGGTAAACACACCAATTTAATATAGGAATATATGTCTCTCTATCCTACTGTCAGGGGTCCCTCTAAACTTACCTCATCCCACTTGGCACTAAATGCCTTACCTCACATGAAATATCTAATGGATATTTTATTACTGCAGAATGCACATTTACTGTGCACTGCACTGTTTCCTTGAAAACCAGGATTTTGCTGCGGGTAGTGGAGTAGTGGCATTAAATGAGGAGATTCAAAACGTTTTCAAAAACTGACTTTACAAATCCTCTTTTATACAAATTTTACCCCTCTCACCACTCTATAAATACCCTCTTCTAAATCTCATAAACACACACAAATTAATTTCTGAAGCAAAACTCTGTCAAAATACTTTCTCAACCCCAGAAATCTTTGTGTGTTCTTCAATCCTCAAAACAAGTTCTTACTAAAATCTTCTCTGTAAACATTTACAAAAGATTTTTCACTACTAACTTAATAGATTCAAACTCTTTGATTGTTCTTGTCAAGATATTTTTTCAAAACCCTAAAACTTTTGATGGAAATGACAAGAACACAACTTCTTCACTTTGCAACACAGTGGGTAGGGGATCAAAGTAATGTTGAATTTAAAACTAACAATGTTATAGGCAATTTTAAATACCCCCAAAATGTCCCAACCTATAAGGACATAATGAAATTTTTATTCAAGTGCCCACTGAAAACGGCCTTTGTTCAGTGTCATATTGTACCAAAACCTCCTCAGGGAGTTATGGGCAACGGTTGTGGCCTTTGACCCGACACCCTCTACTGATGAGAATAACCTTAGACCACTCAGGGAGTATCTCATCAGGTTCAGTCTTTTCAACCGGGAACAGTCAGTCACCCTGGACTATAAAACTTTTTGTACTTCAACAGGGTTAGACTATAATAATGGAGTCTATGTTGCTCATCCTGAACCCTCCACAGTTAAGGATGGGTTAAAACAAATTGTTCTGGATCTAAAGTTTTTGGACAAAACCCCAGTCACCAAGAATTCATTTCCTGTGGCTTGGAGGATCCTGTTCACTTTTGTGATTCAGGTCCTCTACGGGAACCACTCATCCACTGAACACGTTATCTCTATTCAGTTGATGATGGCATACTGCTTGATGAATGGGGTCACTGTCGACATTGGGAGATCATTTACGTGATCTCAGAACCAAGCTACAGAGCAAAACTAGGACGAAATACGTTTCGTATCCTAGGTTTGTCTCTTGTTCTTTGCAAGTGTTACTGGGTTTCAATTATCCTCAGGAAAAAAAATATTGTGCTTTACCTGGCATCCTGAGTCAATCTAATTTTCAAAAGGACCCATCCCATGTCACTAATATCGAATTGACGGCCCATATGGTTGATGTAAACAACCAAAGGGACTCAGTGTCTCCTAACCCTGCTCCTAAAAAGAGAAAGGGGAAGTCTCAGACTGGGACTAAGACCAAACCCAAGTCTCAGGGCCCTGAGGCTTCAGGAACACAGCCTAAAAGGCAAAAGAAGCCCAAGACTGATCTGCCACCCACTAGAGACCAAGCAACATCCACCCCGGTGACAACGAAGGACACTGATAAATCACAATCAGTGCCCTTGGTCCCAACTACTACTCCCCAAGATCCAGAGGGAAACATACAAGCCGCTGGTAGGGGAGCGCCTTCCACAATGCCCAAGGATGACATTCGAAAATCACAGCTTTTGTTTGAGGGCCAACTGAATGATCCCAAAGACTCAGCGGGAACTGAACAACCCGTTGATAGGGATCTCACTGCCACTGACTCCGCCAAAGGCACTGATAAACGCCCACCAGTGTCTCAGGGATCACAGGGGGACAAAGACTCGGAGGGAAAGAAACAACCCGCCGATACGGAACCCACAACCAATCGACTCGGCGAAGGCACTGAAACGCACACCGGTGTCGAGGGTCACCGGGGACAAAGACTCGAGAGGAAATATGTCGCCACGATATGGAACCCATCACCACCACCGGTTTATCGACGGTTCTTCGAGGTTACTAAAATACTTTTCTCGATGAAGAACAAGTCGAAAGTGAAGATGAAATTTATCGCTAGAGAAGAAGTGGATGCTAATGTTCAAATTGAACAAGAGCATCACCGATCCGCAAGAGCCTAAAGAGTCACCTTTCCAGCTTGAAGATAATGACTCTGACTCTTCTGGATCTTCCTGTCCTAAAGAACTCAGAAAGTTTGATAGTACTCTTCCACTGACAGAGAGGCAACTAGTCATGTGGATCACTAAAGCTTCAAGGAAGCTGTATTCTGGGGTTACTGAAACACTATGGGATCAACACACTGAAGCTGCTGCCAGCTATGCTGATCTAAAGTCTGATGTGCTCACCTTCAATGCCAACACTGATGAACACATGGAGCTCATGTACCAACATCTACATAGATTGGATGAAAACCTGGTCAAATTTATCAAGCATCTTCAGACTTGTGGTGTTGCAATAGATAAAATCAAGGATGCTGTCAAAGAAGACCCAACACTTAACTCTAAAGTGTTGGAGGCTACTGAGGCTTACTTGAAAAATTCCCCAGACCCCACTGAACTCATCAACATGCTAAAGTCTGCCAATGTTCAGGGTCTTCAGTCTTCAGTTCAATCTCTTCAGGCTACACTCGGTTCTTTGGATGCTCAAGTGACTACTTTGGCTAAGGCATCATCTTCAATGGCTTGGAATCTTGGGCCTAGAATGACTCCCTTGGAACTCTCTCAGGAAATTTTGGCAGAAAAAGTCACTGGTCTTCAGAATGATACAACTGACATTAAGACTATGGTCATGGAGATCTACCAAGCCTTCAAAGGTCAAGCAGCACCAACCCCCCCAGTGTCTGAGGCAACTCTTGCTCTCACCGACTTTGCAAAGAACAGTTGAGGGGAAGACCATCAAGAGACTCCTCTCACACCGAGGGGAGCCACCGACCATCTCGCAACACCAATATCATCAATCCCACCAGTTTCAGCAACACCCTTATCATCAGTCCCACCAACAACAACAATCATGACAACAACACCACCCTTGGTAGCAACATCTTCCTCAGGCCAGGATAAAGGAAAGGCCATAATGTAAAATCCTGAGCCTGAGAAGATCCCCTACATGATTGGCAACACTGAGTACCTGCTCACTCCACAACAGCTAAGTGCCTATCTTGCTAAGGAAGAAAGAAGGAGGAAACTAGTTGAGGAAGAAAGAAAGAGCAAAGAAGCATTGGTACAAGTTGTTGCTGAGGAAGCTGAGAACATTGGAATAAATCCAAAGAAGCTTGAAAAGGGTCAGGCAGGACAGAAGTTCAAGGATGCTCAGGCTGCTAAAATGGCTGAAATGAAAAAGAAATTGGAATAAAAGAACAAGAGAGTCTGACCATCGGAAAGAAAGAATTGACCACTACAATCGGTCAATGACAAGCGTAAGGTCGCTCGAGAAAATCACTAATGTCGAATCATCCCGTGTCCAAACCACGGCAATGAATGTCTCTGTGGGGATGATAAAGACACTTTGAAGTTCATGATCCCTAAAATTTATCGACTTTGGGATCACCGAACTCGATGAGCTTGGTCCTATTGTTGAAAAGAAGCGTAATCACGGTGGTTAAAAGTCGATGAAAATGCTCACCAAAAGGTATGAAAGATCGAGGGATGAACCAAGACAACTGGGATTCACTGATAACCGCACCACAAGGATCTCAACCTCAGTCATCAGAGGGCAAAAGAAAGAGGGTTGAGTTCCAGCCTGAGATCAAAGTGCCTGGACTTGAATGCAATAGGGAGCTACCTGAAGGTGTGAAGTTTGTCAACTGTCTAGTGATTGACAAGCCTGAGAGGGGACTGTTCTTCATTGATGTCTATGGAAACCCAGCATTCCAAAGGTGGAGTGACATTGATCAGGCTGGTGTGGCCACAATGCTGAGCTACATACCAGTAGCCTCTCAAATTCAGACTCCTATAAACGTCAGTTTCTGTGCTGACCTAAACGCCAAGATAAGAGAGCACCCTGACAGAGAAACACTCGTCACAAAGAAAGTAAAGCTTGATGCACTGGGGATCCATCTTGATTGACATCATTATCATCTATCTTTTGTACTAGTGATAGGAACCATGTAATGTGATCATTAAAAGATGTATGTTTTGTTAAAATACTCAGTGTTCCTTATTGTATTCAATAGTGCATTCATTGTAAGAAGAAGCCATTTGCTCACTTACACTGATCAAACACTTAGGCTATTTGTATATCCAAATAGGGGGAGACTGTTGGGTTCAGTAATACCCAAACCCCTTAATCTAGGATTTGAATAGAAAATACCCCAAGTGTTTAGACCGTTAAACACTAACAAATCACTGAGTGCATAGTCTCTCAGTGAGTCATCTTCAGGATACTCAGTAAGATACGAAGAAGAAGTCTCTCCACTTAGTAAGGCGGAAATTAAAGGGTAAAGACTAAGTCAAGAAGAAGATGGTGGATTCAGTGAGTGATGACAATAACTCACTGAATCCCTAAACTCCTCACCAACTACTTACACTGAAGACAAACCAAGTAGAAGACGCAGACAATGAAGATCAAGAATGAGCAGACAAGGCGGGATAAGTTCGAATCGATAAGACGAAGTCCGTATCAACCAAAGTGAACTTTCCCATAATGACAAACTATCGTGCTCGGTGTCATCACCGACTTATGGAAAGTCCTTGTCTCTTACTTGATATAGTCTTTAGAAATGAGACAAAATACATTAGTATTTTGTCTTCATAAAATGTCGGTTTGTCACTTAGGATAGAGTTAAAACTCATACTTGTATAAATAGCATAAGAGATGGAGTGAAAGATTAAGCTTGTGAATTGTAAAACACACACACACACAAGCCATCTTGCACTCCTCCAAATACAACTCGGTCCCCGAGATAGCTCGGTGGTTCCATAGTAGTTGTGCTCGGACTTAGCCCCGAGCTTAGTAAGGAGTACCAACCCTTTGTCATTTCAATCCCAAGTACTATTCCGCAAGTACTTGGGTAATGTATTCTTTTTTATTCATTTCTAATAAACAATATTATGTTGAAAATTTATCAGTGTGTTTTTACTTACATTACTTTTAGTCCTTGATTCACTATTAGTTTGTTTTACGTACTTAAACTATTTTATACAATAGTGAATAGGGAACAACAATCTTCCCTGCAGATTACCACAAACCATAGGAAAGAACAATCTCAGAGTCGACTTTGAAAACTTCACCTGTTCTGAATCCTCATGCAGAATAGCAGTTGATATCCTTAAAGATCATCCCTACCGTCTCATGCTCTCTAACTCTGCATCAGTACCTGAAATCTACATACATCAATTCTGGCACACAATGGATAAAATCGACGGTTAAGATGCAGTGAAAGTGACCATTGGCACCAAGGAAGTCATAGTTATAGTGGCGGATCTTCGTGTCATTCTTCTTCTACCAGTTATCCACTCTTCTGAATACGTTCCAACTCCAAGTAAAGAGGAAGTATTGCAGTTCATGGTTGACATTGGAAATGACGAAGCTTCTGGCATCATCACCAAACATTCCAGTGTTGATCTCAAGAACATCCCACAGCCCTGTAGGACTCTTTATATCATGATCGCTAAATCTGTCTCAGGGAGAGATAGTGGACATGAAAACCCTAAGTTGATGCACCTTCAAACCTTTTGGGGAATGGTTAACATGAAACAAATTGACTATGCAAGCTTGATTTGCGAAGACATGATGCAACATTACAGGAAGCCTGGTTCCAAAATACCTTTCATCAGATATACAAAGTTGTTGATCCACAATCAACTCGGGAAGCACCACGACATCCCAATGAGAATCAATGACCCCAACACTCACTCTATGTTGTATGAGCCTACCTTAAACATTGTGAGGTTCAAAGACTCCTCAACCCGTAAACAAGGTGCGGAATTACTTGATTGCTTGATTACTGATGCAATCAAGGTTCTTCCTTCATACCTTCGTTACAAGGAAGCTGTGCGTGCTGGTAAGGTTCGGTTCATGGATGAAAAGACAACTCCAGTGGCTACCACAAGGGCAAGAAGAGCTGGAAGCACTAGAAACACTACCAAGTATAAGAAAAGGCATCCAAGCCTAAAGAAAAGAGTCCCAGCTCAGATCTTTTGTCCTAAACTTGAACTGGAACCAATTCTACATGACGAAGACTTTGAAATTGAGTCAGATGAAGTGACTATCTACTCTGAAGAGCAAAAGGATGATACATCTACCCAGAAGTCAGAGGACAAACCTTCCAGTCCCTCATCTGACAAAGGGAAGAAGCCAGTGGAAGAAGAAGAAGAAGGCTCAGATGTTGAATTTGATACTAAGGATGAACAGAAACAGTATCAGAAAACTCTGAATCAGCTGAGAATGGAGCATGCTGCTAAAGAGTTCAATCTTCAACAACTGAAAGGCCCTGGAGGTTCTTGATATGGTTAATCAACCCGGTAAGGGAATTTGCACCACCAAGGAATCTACGGAGCAAGAGCAACAAGAGGATCAGTTGATGTTCGACTTCGAACAAGAAGAGCAAGAGACTGAGATTATAACAGAGAAAGATGTAGAGGAAGCTGCAAAAGAAAGGGTTGCTGAAGAAGAACTTGCTAAGAAGTCAGAAGAGGAAATTGCTAAGAAGGCCGAAGAACAAAGGATCAGAAAGGAAACATATGACTACATTCTGGACAATCCTAAGAAATCCTCGGAGAAACCCCATGAGACTTCCACTACAGAATCATCGTCTCACTCATCACCACCACCATCCAAAGAAACAACAACAAAATCATCGTCAAAATTAGTCAAGAAAAAGGCGGATACATGGGCATCTCGAACCAAAGCCAAGATCCATAAAGCCTTGCATCAATCCAGAGAACCTTAACAAAGTCTTCAGGACCGAAAATTGAACATGCTAGCTGACAGGGTCAATAAGCTTGGTCAAGAAATGAACACGTTCATAGAGGAAAGAGATCAGATAAATTTATTCCTCAACAGAGACATTAAAGGAGAAATGGACGAGCAGATTAGGAACTATACTCATCATTTCCTTCTCCAAACTATCCCTGGAGTGACTAAAGAAATGTTCTCAAGACAACTCTACCCAACTCTAAAGACACTGGTCAGGCAAACAATTACCACAACACCGGTGGCCATGCAAACCTGACCAGTTCCGCCTCCTAATGTCACTGAAGCTGATTTGATTTCACAACTGATATTACAGATGTCTCCTCGATCTCCTACTTTCACATCAGATGAATCAAAGCTATTTGAGGCACTTCTTGCATATCAACTAAAGACAACATGCAAGGAAGCAGCTGGTCAAGAAAAGCGACCAAGAGATGATGATGACACGGATAAAGACTCGAATGCAAAACGTCCAAAGAAAAATGAAGAGTCTTCATCATCCATGCCACCACCACCGCCAAAGACCACCACCACATCTACTACTCAAGCTTCTCAACAACCTCCATCGTCTGACAAACCTCGGGATACTGAGTCTCCACCACCAATGAAGAAAATCGGTGATTACTTTACCTATACCGGTAGTGAAGATGAAGAAAATCCTGAGCCCCAACAACAACCATCACCTAAACAACAATTGGAATCATCCTCCCAACCAAACAAGAAGAATCCAAGTTCGGTCGTCTCCTGGTTAGATGAAGACGACACAGAGGGGTATGAATGGTTCTGTCAGTTGGCTGATGTGACGCCTAGATTACCGAAAGGTCAAGAACCGTTAGATGGTCGTACAATGGAGCAAGTAAACATTATACAAGATCAGTTCAAGATTAAAAAGATGACGAAAGGGGAATTGCGCAGGATAAAGAACGATACGTTCAACTTGCTGAAAGAAAGATCAAACAGCGGAATTGAAGTCGAATATCATTTGGACAACATTGCCCGTGCAATGTCCAATAACAACGACTGGCTAAATCCCGATTCTAACATCGATTTTTCTAGAAAGGATAACACTCCATACTAAACCGATTGGAAAAAACCACTACCAGCCATTGGCCGACCCGAGCAACCTAAGATTTCATACCGCTTCTTCTTCAACAACAACCTGAGTTTCTCCAACACGACAGTAGTGTCAGGAAAAAGTATGCTACATCACTCACCTTCAATATACCAGTTGTAGTCTTCTCCACAAACATAGCCATTGAAGAAGATGCCACCAAATCGTTCATTGACAACGTGTGGACTATGATCTTGATGAAAAGTATGGAATTCATCATTGGCCATCAAGAAGAAGATTGTACTACAGGAGCTTTCAAGTGCAAAAGTCAAACAAGGAGGTTAAAAGTGATAAGAAGATCGTTGCTATCATGAAGGTCACATTGGCGACTAAGTGGGGTTATTCATTCTTGTCAGAAATCAAGGTCAAGCGACAGGATGAACAAGAATATGACGTCACTGAGGCTTATTTCTCAAGATTGTCACTCAACGACATCGAAGATATATACCTCGCAAAGGTACAAGGAAGGATGAGACAATTCTCTATAAATGTTCAACTTCAGTACATCATAGCCCTACTGATCTTCATTCGAAACAAGGTAATTCAAGAACGTGTTGAAGATTTACAACTTGCGGTCGAATCATACCAAAAGCAGATTAACCTTACACAACCATTGCTACACTTTCCCAACATCAATCAACTACCTCAGTACACTATCGTGAAGAAACCAAAATTTGGGGCCGTCTACCGCAGTGAACTTCATCATACTTGCTTCATGGCATACGACGAAATCCACAAATTTTGTGATCATACGTTGAAGATGGTTCGGGATGGGCTAGCTTACCGGTTAAAGGATATCCAGGAAGGTATTGGGTCGAAGAAGAGGTGTGTTAATACAAATAAGCCGTAAAAACGTTTATTTATATTTTACGATCTTCTAATGTTTTGTCGATAACAAACGTAAAATCATTTTAACGAAACAAATAAAATACGTAAATGGTTTGAGTTAATAGTTTCATAACACACTTACATTTTCACATAAAACACTAAAACATGTATAAGTGATTTTATGATTTAGATACATATGTACAACAACTAGTGTTTACATATTGGGTTAGCATATACTTAAACTAAGTATACTAAAATGGGTAAAACAAGTATATACTAAAATGGGTAAAACAAGTATATACTAAATGGGTAAAACTAGCAAATGGTATTCACCCATAACCCATGGTTTTATATATACCACTTAACCAAGTTCATTGTATCTAGAAAGAAACCATGGATCAACCCATAACCCATGACCCATGACCCATAACCAAAAATACCCATGGGCAAAGAGGAGTTCCATGGATCCCCGGCTTTGTGCTAGCCGGATCCCTTGTGGTAGGGATCCGTGGGATCCGGGAACAAGAGAGAATTTTCTATAAATAGAGAGCTATTTCTTCCTTTCTACTCACTACTTTACACACATACTTCCCAAGTATTATAACCTCTAACCTCAGATCCAAGTGATCTATGTAGTATGTCTTTTGTTTTTGTGTGATATTTTAGGTTCCTCTTAAAGGCGAGATCACCACTTCTTGAAGACGAGCAAGCTTAAGTCCATGAGTTGTCATGCTTCGTCATCATCAAGACAACTAAGGTTCTCTTGTTGATAGTTCTTACTTTCTCCATAGATGTTGGGTTGAAGGCATTAGTGAAGAATACCGAAAGTGTCAAGATGAAAGCATTAGTGAAAGGTGCTCATCATCCGTGTCAAAGCATTAGTGAAGAATGCTAAAGGTGTTAAGACGAAGACATTAGTGAAGGGTGCCAAGCGTTGTGTCTAAGGCATTAGTGAAGGATGCTAAAGAATCAAATCAAGTCGCATTTGGGAAGAATTCCTAGGTCGTATAATCGATGAGGTGCATCATTATACATATAAGTATTTGTTTATTTCCAAGGATGGTGAAATCCTTGATGGTATTGTAACAAGGAGTGGATCTCCTTGATATTAGGTGTTGTGTTGAGAAGGGTAGTAGTTCCTCCATAGTAATGGAACTAGGTGCTTAGCCTAGTACCTAATAAAGGGTAGGCGGCGTTGTGATAGGATTAGTTCTCCTTGGTGTGAAAAAACTCGGTGGTTAGCCTAGCACCGTATAAAGGGTAGGTAACGTTGTGTTAGGTGTGGTTCGCCTTGGTGTGAAGGAACTCGGTATTTAGCTTTGTACCCAAAAAAGGTTAAGCGACGTTGTGAAGGCTTCTCCGCCATAAGGAGTTGGTGTAGTGTTTACGAACTCTCGAGTAGGTGACTTGGGAGTGGAGTAGGCAAGGAAGGTTTCCTTGTAGCCGAACCACTATAAATAACTTGTGTCGTGGTGATGTGCTTCTTACTCTTTATCTTTCATTACACGTTTATATATCTATCTATCAACTTCCAACATAAACAACCAAATAGATTGACATAAGTCGATCTAAATATTTAAAAGGAAGTTTTAAATTGGTAAAACTATTCAACCCCCTTCTAGTTTTCCACAATTGGCATCAGAGCTTCGTTACCAAGTTTCTTAGAGTATGTTGTACTTTAAAAACTTGATATGATCCATGTATGTTTGAAAACTACAAAGAAGGATTATTTTTGTCATATTTTAAAAATCGTTATATTGTTTATTGTTGGACAATGATAGAATGCTCTAACAATTTTTTTTAAATCATTATCCATACTTGGATTTGGAATTACCAAAAAGATCATAAAGAATTTATCTAAATATTTTTTTTGCAAAAAGAATGTTTAGTATTCTTACAACATAAATCTGGAGATTCCAAGAATATCACAAAACATCTAAATACTTCTTTCTTAAAAAGAATATTTGGCAAAGGTATGATCTTTAATTACTTACCTTTATTGTTATTATTAAAATCTTAGTTGAATAATTTATTAGTAATTGTTCTAGTAGTTTTTCATATTATAGTCATCATCAAATTAGTATTCTCCTACTTATTTAGACTACATTACCAACTCATAATATGATATCTTGGTTATTCGATAACCTCAATCATTGTTCATCACAAAGGATTTATTGACACTTTATCTATGTCAATAAATATCCATGTGAAACTTCTTATATTATGATAAAATAGGATTTTATTATAATGTTTGAAAAAGCTTCTCAAGAATTAAGACTAATTTCTAGAAAGGGAACCTCGTTCAATAGGAATAGTATTAAATCGTCAAAACCTCAAACCACAAGTTTTAGAACCTTAACACCAAAACACTAGGCATTTTAGAACTCCCAAACCAAAGTTATCAAGGAATTTTTTAGCTGACTTTTGCTGTCATTCCGGATCCCTAAGTTTATACTAGCCGGATCCCAAATGAGAGGGATCCGCGGGATCCGTGCAACAAAAGACAGTATAAGCTAAAAAATGATCACTGTGGATGTTCCACAATCATACTCACCTCAAAGACTCATGAACAAGAACTCAGGTACTGTTCATAGGAGCAAATTGATCATTCTTCTCAAGCTTAACAATCACTTGTGTAAGTATAATCTTCACTACATTGTTAATTTAATTCATTGATTCTTAGAATTACAATTTCTTCATCTTTAAGAGTTGGGTTCAAATGGGTTTATCATAATTTGTCACCACATTGTTTTCTAAGATAATATAAATCAAAGAATTAACATTGTTAATACAAATTAAACACATTTCTTGAACTCAACAAAGATGATGAGAGCAAAATTGTGATCAAACCCTCTAGGTTACTATTCACCATTAACACCACATTATGGTTGTATTGTTTAGGAACATCATGCCAAGCAACAAGCAACAAGATTACCAAGACACCAGTCACTACATACCCATGTACCATAGGAAAAGTGGATTAAGTCCCACGATAGGAAAGCCTTTAAGTTGCTTGAAAGAAGACTCTTTCATGAAGGTAGAGTTGTTGATCCATCATTCCTTGCAAATACCGACATGAGGGAAGTATTTGGAACTATTGGGTTTGATTGTTTATTGGATATAAACGAGCAAATTTGCCCGGTCTTTGTGCTTGAGTTCTACAAGACTATGGGTATAATTAGAAATGATGATGGGTCCATCTCAATTGAATTCACCATAAATGAACAAGAGTTCACCCTCTCACTTGAGGAGTTTGGAAGAATAATAGGGGTGCCACATGACGGTGTTTGTATATATTCTAATGAGTGGTCGTTGGAGGAGATACACTCTATGGTTGATCATCACGACATTTATCACGCAACAATCCCAGAAGCAACCATGGTAAGGAATACCGTGTTTATGCCAAGAGCATCCCCATCAAGAGTTACTAGGAAGTCGAAAGTGATCTATAGAGATCCTATCCAAATGGAGCTCTCGGAGATGTATGCGTTGTATAGAAAATGGGAAGATGTGATAAGGGAGAATGTGGTGTGTCTAGTAGGAAACAAGGATCACCCCAACGCATGTCTAAGCTTCATGATCTATTGTCTTGTGACCGAGACTCGCTTCAACATTTCCTACTACATGGTCAAGAGAATGGCAAGTGTAAGAAGCATGGACAAGATGGTGCTTCCGTATGCAATGCTTCTAACCCGTCTTGCCAAATTCATCTTTGCATTAGACCCTTCCCTACAATCCTTGGATCATAGCTTTTGCAATAAGGTTATGGTACCATTAATTGATGGTAGAAAAACAAGGTTTATGGTGGAAGGCAAGAGGCCACACCCACCCACGGATTCCTCGGACAAAAGGGAGAGGCAAGGAGAAGGTGAAGGGAGTAGTAGCAACCCACTTAAAAATATCGATCTTGATCCCTTGGACTACATTAACCAATTGCCAAACATCCCTAATGAATCACCCGAATGGCAACAAACCAAGGGCATCTTCAAAAGCTTCGCCAATTTCTTAAGGAAGAAGAAGTGAAGATAGTTTGATAAAGAGTGGAGGACGGGTGAAGAAGTGAAGGAGGAGAAGAAAGGTAAGGTCTTAGAACTCAAATGTATGATGAACAATTTCAAACAATGGTTTGTAAACACTTTAAACTATGCTCGTAGTATGTAGGTATTGCCATATCTTGGCACTAAACAATCCTAACTTAGGTATTTGGAAAATGAGATTTTACGACCTCTTTAGTGGTCGTCGTCACTCATTCTAGGAATTTTAGCTCTTCCTACTTTGATGTACATTATATTAGTTATGAACTTGCATTTAGTCCCCATAGAAACAACTAGGAAAAGCAATTACTATAAGTACAAAGTTGCGCATTTCCTGAAAGCTCTCTGATCTGCAGTTGGCGGATCCCAGCTTTTGAACTAGCCGGATCCCTCCCATAAGGGAACCGCTGGATCCGTGGCATCTGATATGCAATACAGATTTGGCTACATCAAAATAGTATACTAGATCACTTCAAACAAGTCAAACATAAGATACTAGAGCCAACTAAGTCTTCCTCAAATAGTTGAAAACCTCACTCTCATCCATGGCTTATCTAGGATATATTTTCGAAATATTTTTTGATTTATCAACTAGTCAAAACTCACCATAATTCCGCTCACACATTATCTATCACGTTTGATAGCACGTCTATCCTTCAATTTTAGCAAATTGATCTCAATCATCTTTGACTCAAAATTAGGCTCAAAAATTAGTTCTTCATTTCTTTTTATTTTTAAAGATTTTAGTAAATTCCTCTTAGGACATCATCTGACTTCTAAGACTTGTTACCACCATTTCTCCACATCAAATTAAATGGAATCCTTGTCAAACATATAGTTAGACTACCCAAGGTCAATTTTCTTGGCCAAAACCATCATTAAGCACCATTACTTGTTATGGTTGAGGATTTGAGATATCCAACAGCTAAAGACTTCAAAATTAAGTCAAAACCTCGAAATCCATTAATAATAAACCTTACAAAAGCATAATGATTTCACCTAAACCCCGTCGATAGTGGATCCTCGGTCTTTAACCAGCGGATCCTCACGAGAAGGATTTATGGATCCGTAGATGCACAAAGCATAAATCAGCTTTCATATTCAAATTCAAGTCACCTTTTGGTTCTCTAACCACTTTTAGCATTCATTAATTATCCTCCTAGAGCTGATCAAAACCTCAATAGCATGCTTAGTCCTCTAAGTGGCCAAGAATTTAATTTCCAAATTCAAATTATCCTTTATAAACCAAACAACCTTAGGTTTAAGGCACCATCCTCACTCACCTTTCAAAACTCAGCAATTAGAAGCTCACATTAGCATCATCACCATGACTAAGACTCTTAGCAACAACTCCAAAACCTTAGGATCAACCAAAAGAAATGGTCAAATGATCCATGAAATATCTTCCACCGAAACATCCCCCACTAGAGATAATGATACTAGAACCCCATCCTAGAACCCCATCCCATCAAACTAATCTAACAAAGGCCAATAGAACCGCAAGGATTAGTATCAAACCTTTCGGACTAGAGAAAGGATCCTCTAGCTAAAACCAAACTTGACTAGTTCTAGCAAGCCATCAAAACCATCATTCATTGAGCATGGTCTACATTCCTTGAATGAGCCTCTCCCTCACCCAAACATCTATTCATTATTTCATTCACCACAAAGAAACTCCAATTCACCAACCTTTTTGTTAAATAGGGAACCACCTACAACACCAACTAGCCCATCATGGGAGACAAGGAACAACCTTGATTATATGGAAGAAGTTCCATTACCACCCTCACTTTTAGAACCTCTTCCTACTTCTCAAAAAGAAGACCCGCAAACACACATTGAGCCTCCTCAAAATATCCATTTCCCTCCGGGTTCAAACCAAGACAATAATTGTCCAAATTGTCTAAACACTTAAGGACTTGTTCAAGAAGCACGGAATAAGATACATTTCATGTTTAATCATCTTCTTGCAAAGTTGGATCAAATCAACAAGTCCACTCATCCCTAGACTCATGCACATTGTAGCATTTTAAGTCTAGTAACTAGTTAGTATTTAGTGGTACTTGTATGTCCTAGTTCATTCTCTTAGTTTTAGAGATTTGTTTGGTTTTCTCTTGTTTTATTGAATGAACATTTATATGCTTTGATTATTTTGTGCGTTGTGCTCTTTATTGCACACATATATTATCTCCACACTAGCATTGTTTGACACATCTTCACTGCTGAAGAAACTGTCACTAGATAGCCGGATCCCTCCAAGAAGGGAACCGCGGGATCCGTGGATCAGAAGCACAAATTTATACTAACTTGAGTTTTATTTGCAGGAAATTATGCACTATACTCTTGTTTTCTAGCTTTTACTTTGTCGATTTTCAAAATAACACATGAAGATTTTGACACTATAAAGCTAGGGGGAGCTTTGTGTCAAACGAAATTGCAAAAACATTTGCAACTTAATCCGATTTCGGATTATACTTCATGACACCCCATTGCAACTTTGAAATATTCAAGGGGGACCATGTTTTCGTCACTTAGACAAACCATTTTCAAACATAATTGCAAACACATTAGTTTATTTACGCTATGTACTTGACGCCCTTTCAAAGGGATGGACTCGTCAAGGGAGAGTTAAGACGAGTACCATTCCGGTCACTTGCTCTCTTTACATTTTACATATTTTTAAAAATTGTGTTAGTTTCTTTTAACACTTTTGTTTCGACAAAAGGGGAGAAGAAAGTAAAATTACTAATTCAAACTTATTACTTAATTTTAGTTTTTCTTAAAATAATTTTATGTTTTGTCATCAACAAAAGGGAGATTGTTAATACAAATAAGCCGTAAAAACGTTTATTTATATTTTACGATCTTCTAATGTTTTGTCGATAACAAACGTAAAATCATTTAAACGAAACAACTAAAATACGTAAATGGTTTGAGTTAATAGTTTCATAACACACTTACGTTTTCACATAAAATACTAAAACATGTATAAGTGATTTTATGATTTAGATACATATGTACAACAACTAGTTTTTACATATTGGGTTAGCATATACTTAAACTAAGTATACCAAAATGGGTAAAAACAAGTATATACTAAAATAGGTAAAAACAAGTATATACTAAATGGTTAAAAACTAGCAAATGGTATTGACCCATAACCCATGGTTTTATATATACCACTTAACCAAGTTCATTGTATCTAGAAAGAAAACCATGGATCAACCCATAACCCATGACCCTTAACCAAAAATACCCATGAGTTAAAGAGGAGCGCCCACGGATCCACGGCTTTGTGCTAGCCGGATCCTTGTGGTAGGGATCCGTGGGATCCGGGAACAAGAGAGAATTTTCTCTATAAATAGAGAGCCATTTCTTCTTTTCTACTCACTACTTTACACACATACTTCCCCAAGTATTATAACCCTCTAACCTCATATCCAAGTGATCTATGTAGTATGTCTTTTGTTTTTGTGTGATATTTTAGGTTCCTCTTAAAGGCGAGATCACCACTTCTTGAAGACGAGCAAGCTCAAGTCCATGAGTTGCCATGCTTCATCATCATCAAGACAACTAAGGTTCTCTTGTTGATAGTTCTTACTTTCTCCATAGATGTTGGGTTGAAGGCATTAAGGAAGAATGCCGAAAGTGTCAAGACGAAAGCATTAGTGAAAGGTGCTCATCATCCGTGTCAAAGCATTAGTGAAGAATGCTAAAGGTGTCAAGACGAAGGCATTAGTAAAGGGTGCCAAGCGTTGTGTCTAAGCCATTAGTGAAGGGTGCCAAGCGTTGTGTCTAAGTCATTAGTGAAGGATGCCGAAGAATCAAATCAAGTCGCATTTTGGAATAATTCCTAGGTCGTATAATCGATGAGGTGCATCATTATACATATAAGTATTTGTTTATTTCCAAGGATGGTGAAATCCTTGATGGTATTGTAACAAGGAGTGGATCTCCTTGATATTAGGTGTTGTGTTGTGAAGGGTAGTAGTTCCTCCATAGTAATGGAACTAGGTGCTTAGCATAGTACCTAACAAAGGGTAGGCGACGTTGTGATAGGATTAGTTCTCATGGGTGTGAAAGAACTCAGTGGTTAGCCTAGCACCGTATAAAGGGTAGGCAACGTTGTGTTAGGTGTGGTTCGCCTTGGTGTGAAGGAACTCGGTATTTAGCTTTGTACCGGAAAAAGGTTAAGCGATGTTGTGAAGGCTTCTCCGCCATAAGGAGTTGGTGTAGTGTTTACGAACCCTCGAGTAGGTGACTCGGGGAGTGGAGTAGGGCAAGGAAGGTGTCCTTGTAGCCAAACCACTATAAATAATTTGTGTCGTGGTGATGTGCTTCTTACTCTTTATCTTTCATTACACGTTTATATATCTATCTATCAACGTCCGACATAAACAACCAAATAGATTGACATAAGTCGATTTAAATATTTAAAAGGAAGTTTTAAATTGGTAAAACTATTCAACCCCCACCCCCTTCTAGTTTTCCACAAGGTGGAATTTAGAAGAAAGAAAGGAAGCTCGCAGGTTAATCAAAAGGCTGGATGAAAGGATGTTCTATAAGGATCAGATGAGGAGAATAGAAAGTTATGTGGGAGGACGACAGAGTTTCTTTATTGCAATGTTTCAACGTGAAGAGAGAGTCCCGGGTCGTGTGTAATTGTTGGGTACGCCTAAAACACTTGTGATTGATTTTTTTGATGATTGATTTATTTATTCATTATGGCTTGTACACACATAATAGTGTACAACCTAACTTGTAGATTTCTGTCAAAACACTTAAGCACATGTGGAGGGGGAGTATTTCTGAAAATACAAAACTCTCGAAGTGTTACAAACATGTTTTTATTCATAAACACCTTGAGAGATTTTCAAGAAAATGGTTTTATGGCAACATAGGATAGTCATGGAGATATAAGGTGACTAAGTTTAGGGATAAACGTCCTGTGATCCGCCAGAGCCGGAGGGATCTACCCAAGGACACCACCAATAGTTAGTACTTAGAAGTCCTTAGGTATGATTTTAAAAAGGAGAAAATGAGAATCGGAGAAAGAAGGAGTTGAAGAATTAAAAAGAAAAGTAAAGAAAATGGTGAAAAGAAATAGCCCTCCAGATTATTCAACTTAGGGCAGACACCGAGTTCAATTCATATGCTACTGGCTCTCACTAGATGACACCGGTATTGAAAATTAAAGTCGTCATGGACCCAGAGACGCACTGTACTAAACCTTCTTAGCCACTCAAGTTTTTCTCAACAGAAGCTTGTTTCATTCTCACAGGGAACCCTACCTAAACTATCGACTTTCTCTTAGAGATTGTTGGTATTGAAGAAGGAGACCCTCTCCCTAGCCTCCACTCAGGAAAACCAAAGTGCATTTATTGAGTCTAGAGCCACGAGATACATCAAAAGATCTCTTAGGAACACTTTAACTTTCATCACTTATCGTTCAACATTAAGGACGCAAGTGATACATTCTAGAGTCCTTCGTAGATCCTAGCAATCTGCCGAGAACATTTATGAGGGGATTCACAACTATGATCCTCAGTGATTAAATGGAAACTCCTGCCAGGGTCAACATCAAACAGCCTTGACAGTAGGTCACTTCGATAACGCCTTGTGGGTTACGCTTAGTGTTGTCTCAAACGGTCTACAGTCGTGGGGTGATGCTTCAGTGTACCTCAGCGACTCACTTGAACTGTAGATGTACTTTGGTACATCGTGCTATCCTACTTGAGGGACTAAAGTTCAGGAACAGCCTTTGCTAGAATTAGAGATGTGTTTTCACACTATGTTGTTAACACCCTCGAAGTTCGAACTTGTAAGTGTTGGAAATCCCGCTAAGGAGATTCCTTTCAAGAATCAAGTCCTGAAGATGTGGGTCATTACTTGAACTTGTTCAATGTAATGCCAACTGTCCCTCCACGAGATTCGGATGGCTGATTCGCCCGACCAATGTGAATGGAATCAAGACATTCATCATTAAAACAATCGTAGTGGTCAATTCTCTAAGAAAAGTCCAGAGTGATCGATTGGTGTTTTTCACAGACCCATTTGTGTAGCTGTTGATGGATGTTCGTGGGATGAAAGATCGTGTTGATTCTCTACATGCTCATACCAACAACAACGCAAATGAAGTTCTCTCAAAAGGCAACTCAAAAGTCAAAAATGATTCTTTGTCAAAGCTAAAGAATCTCCAAAGTTTAAAGACTAAGAGAACTACATCACATCTGAAATCCAAAGTCAAAAGGCGTGTGAGCATGTTGGAGAAAGATGCGGAGACACTTGAGCAACGTAGCTGACCGAAGGCAGACAATCACATACTATCACTACATCCACCAAATGAACAAAGAACAAAGAATACAAAGACATCAAAGCTGAAAACTTCAAAAGAAACAAGATCCTTATTATGGGGAGATTGTTGGAATCAAGGCACTTCTTCTTACAAGAAAGAAGAATGCTAGAAGATGTCAAAGCAATCGCTATTACATCATCGCCAACAACTTCCTCAAGATTGTTGAATACATCACTAACACTCAGGGGGAGATTTTTGGAATCACTCCTAACTAGTAATTTAAGTGTTAGTCATTAATATGTAATAGGTTGCTTAATTAGGCTTTTATGTTAGTAATTATGGCTAGGCTTATGTAGAAAGCCCATGAGCCTATGAAAAAGCCCATGTGGCTAAGGAAGGGACTAGAAGTTTTTCCCTAGCTCCCTTCCCCTATAAATACATTGTATCCTCTCATTTAAGAGGTTGGTTGTTCACATATTTACTCTACGCGTAACCTTTTCCATATTATCATGTGTTTGTGTGTTCATCCCTACTTCTCCACCTCATTTCTATCATGTTGATACTTGTGTTAACTTATGGTGACCTAACAAACACAATTTGTTTCTCACAAAACACTTCAATATATTATACGAATACTCAAAAGTATTAAGGTTACAAAACCTTGAAGTGATCGACTCTAGAATAACTCGTACTCTAAATCTAACCTATGACCTCCTTTTATAGGCTAAGGAGTCCTACTAGGGTTACAATAACATTCTACACAAGATATATATTATAGAATCTTTTCTATAATTATCTAACTGACTATACAAAATCTAATAAGCAGTATTAACTAAATGTACTAGCAGTTTGTACTGCTAGTTATATTCCTTTGCAGTCCACAGTTAAGGCTAGCAGTACTAACCATTAACCTTGGAAGTACAAACTTTCTTTGCTAAATTTCCAAAAATCCTCCCCTAAACTTGTGATTTCATTTGCAAATTATCAAGTTTCTTGAATACATCTTTTTCTTCATGATGTTGGGGACTTTTACAAACATCTACTTCCTTGGTTTGCTTGGTCTTTGTGCTTGAATGAAGATCTTGTTCACCAGTTCTCTTGCCATTTCATTATCCTCTTCAGTAGTTAACCTTGAAGATAACATCACTATCAATGTCTTCATTCTAAGCGGATACTCCTTTTCCACAAGCATAAACCAATCATGAATACTTGTGTAGACATGATGTACACCATATGAGCTATACAAAATCCATGTAGTTCCTGGAAATGTTGCATCTTGACTCCATAATCTGTCATAAGGATCAGGTTCAAATAATCTCTCCAATTCTATCCAAAGTTCCTGCTCCTTTTCATCTGGATCTTTTTTATGATTCATTTTTTGTTGTACTAGTTTCCATAGCCTAACTAGATCATCTATGTCAAACGATTTGCATATTTCTGCAAATGTCTTGTACATCTCCACTATATTTCCAACTCTGGATCCTCCAAGCTTTTCCAAATCTGCCACTATGAATTTCCCAATCAATTATGGGATGCTTGGTCTGCAAAGCTTCTACATTCATTCCCTCATCAGGTTGAATAATCATCAACTCCTTCAAATCTTCATCTTCCAAATCATTCTTTGCTGTAGATGAACTTCCCTCTATCTTCTGCTTTTTGGATACTTCAGATTCCAATAATAAACCAGCTCCTTTAGTTCTAACAGTTGCATCTTCTGTTCCTACTGGTCTGAAATCTTCATGAATACTTCTGTAAGCTCTAACATACATTTCTTGTATTTCCTCAAAATTCTTGCCCTTTAGTTGAAAATCTTTCTTATGATCTTGATGCTTTAGATAGATCTTCATGTTTCTCATCAGTTGTCCTTTTTTAGGAGGCTTGACTCTTTTCTTTGCCTTTTTCTTTTCTCTCATCTGATTAAGTAGTTCTTGGATAGCATTCTCTTTCTCTTCCTCAGGAACTGTTGGATCGATATACTCTGACCAAAATAACTTATGTAGCTTGTAAGGGCTTAGCAACCTCGGATAAATCCTAAGTTACTAACAATGAAACACTGAATTTACTCTATTAAGTATGCGGAAACTACTTCAATAAAGCTAAGAAGAATAACTTTAACTTCAATGATTTTATTAATACTTTGAACCTGCTTGATACACAAATTCACTAACAACCCTAATAACTCTAATATTCTCTACTATTGCGTATGCATTCGTATCTCTAAAAGTCGTATCTCTAATGCCAATCTAGGGGTCCTTTTATAGACATAAGGAATACCCTAGTCGGTTTACAATTCTTGTACGACAAGTAATACTAATCTAAACTAAGAATATTCTAGAATAACAAAGCTTTCCATAAACAATATAGCAGTTCTTTAGCTTTGCAGTACTTTGATGTTGAGCAGTACTTTGACTTTCTTCTTTAGCAGTACCTTGACTTTCTTCAGCACTTTGACTTTCTTCAGTACTTTATCTTTTATATCCCAACAATCCTCCCCTAACTTGAATTATACTTGCTTGATCTAAAGTTCTTTTGTATCTTTAACATCTTTGTCTTGATGGAAAGATTGTGTCTTTATCTTCAGATTTATTTTGTACTCTATGTGCTTGTATTATCATCATCAAAGTAGTCTTTATAAGCAATCCTTTTCAAAGAACCATTATCAAGAATCTCCATCTTTTCACTACAAAGAACATATGGCAAATAGTACATCGATCATAAAGTTTCGGTCTATTCTCATCACTTCCGTGTGTAAACTCTTGTGAGAGGTGAATCATTGAAAATTTAATGGATTTTGATGTCTCTTTACCAAAGCCATTAACTCGGATTAGCCAATGTTTAGGTGTGTAAACCATGGTACATTGATAACTATATGATTTTTAGCAAATCATCAGCTATCAACGGATTTGTTTTGTCTTTACCAAAAGCCGTACCCTTTTGGACTAGTTAGTTCTTGCAACCATGGTGAACTAATTACCATATAAATGGTTTTTCCACAGCCTTTACCACAAGCCATTTTTCTTGTGGGCTAGCCAACTCTTCATTATTGGAGATATGGTGAGTTGATTACCATACAACTTATTAGCAAGTTGTCAACCATCAACGGATTTGAGATATCTTTACCAGAGCCGTTTGCTCATGGATTAGCCAGTCCTTTTAGACATGGTGGACTGATAACCTTTTGTTATAACCATCTCAAAAACCATTGGTTGCTGTTAACTTTTGTTTCAAAATATTTTGCACTTAACAAAAGTTTGCTTATTCTTTATTTTAAAAATTGTTTACTGGTTTTGTGCTACAAGCAGTACTTTGGTTAAAATACTGTTTGTCCACCAGTACTTTGAATAAAGTACCTATTTTTCAAAAATTTATACAATTATGAATCATACCAGTATTTATGCATCATCATCAGCCATAATTGTCCATTTGATGAATAGTTCAATCACCATGAGAGCTGTTTCATTCTCCTCTTCAACCTCCATACCATGATCTAGCATTCTTCTCATAAGATCTTTAGTTAGTGGGTATCTTCTTTCTGCTAACATATGGATCATGGTTCCATCTTCTAACTCCAAAACATGCACTCCAGATTCTTCAAAGAATCTCCAGCTGGTAATCTCCCAAACTTCTTAATTATTCCAGATTTCATCAGTGCTTGTCTCTTCTGTCTCCCAGATGGTTATTAGATCTCCCAGCAAGACTAAGCCAACTCCTTTTGAAGGAATATGCTCAAAATACTCTTTCACTAGTTGATATAGGTGAAATAGATCCTCTCTATCTATCATGTGTAGTATATCCCATAGCAAATTAAATACTCTAAAGCTTTCATCTTCTCTATGGAACATCAGATAATCTCCATCCTTTGATTCTACAACTTCAAAAGTAGAAATCTTTGACTTTTTTGCTGCAACATCTTTGGACTTAGGATGCTCAAAATCTATAACTCTTAAATAATGTCTCAGCTCATCAACTGTATCTGTCCTCAATTCTATCTTCTTTGATGGCTATTCATCTTCAGTTGTTCTTTTTCTCTTTAAGCTTCTTTTACTTACATCCTCATTCTTCTTTTCATCATCCTTAAAAGAAATAATACTATCAACTTGCTTTTGATATGCTTCTCTAACAGCATCATACAAATATTTCATCTCTAGATATTTCAACTTCTGTAATCCAGTATATCCTTGACCCTTCAGATAAGCCATCATGGCATTTCTTTCCTTAGCAATACTTGGTGGTCTTTGTGATATAACGACTTGCTTTTACGGTATAGCAACTTCAAGATCCAACCGCTTGTAGCTTCCTAGCACTTCTTCATTCTTAGCCACTCAATAGCTCTTAATTCTGCTAAAGTAAGCTTCTTCTTCTTCTTTGTTTCTACCAGTTTGCCTTTTCCTTTGTCCTTTGGATCTAATACAGGTTAAGAAGCTTGAGATTGTTCTTCAACTACTCCTGGAATACTAACACCTCTTGGTCTTGATAGGTTTTGCAATATTTGAGCAACAGTCTCATCATCACTTGCAGTGTGCTCTACTTTGGGTGTATCAGTTTCCACTTCTTGTAGGATTGTTGAAGGACCAGCTTCTTCTTCAAAATTTAGGGTCCTTGGTGTAATTAGCTCTTGTCTATATGTTCCTTGAAGAGCAGCAGTACCTTGATCACCAGCACCTTGATCATCAGTACTTTGTACACCAGTACTTTGTGCGCCAGTACTTTGTGCGCCAGTACTTAGAGGTTCAGTAGGCTCAGTACTTTGAATATTAACTTGAACATCAGTTCTTTGAGGCTCAGTACTTTGAAGTTCAACTTCTAATTCTTCATAATGTTCAGCATCGTCATTCAAATTTTCTTGCTCCAATTTCCTCCCCAATTGGAATGAAGACTGTTTGTGAACCTTTTTGCTCTTTGAAGTCTTTTTAAACTTCTTTCCTTTCTTCCTTTGAGACTTGACCCACAATCTATGATGTTGAACCAATGGCCAGACAAATTTCTTTAATCTTTTAAACTTGGAGTTCAACTTCATAAGATGTGCAGCTTGAGCTTCAGTAGCTTTCTTCAATCTCACCAATTCCCTTGTCAAGACATAGTTATCCAAGACCAACCCTTCGAAGCCATATCTCCTCATCTCCTCCGGATGGTTGAGACCCATCCGTGGAAGTATAATCATAGGGAGATGATGGTGGGTTGACCCGGTTCGAATCTCCATGAGTAGTATCTGCACAGAGGCGAGGTTGTGATGCAAGACTTTGTCGTGAAGCAACACGCTGAGAAGCGCCTTCTCTTGATCCTGAAAGCTCATGTTCTTCACTTGCAGCAGCTTCATCTCTAACTCCTTGCACTATCTCCATCATATGAGCTGTTAAAGGTGTAACCCTCCTAGAGAATTTGTCACTCTTCCTAGCCATGAAAGTGAATACCTTTGGTGGTTGCACAACAACAGGTAACAAGCTTGAAGGTTTGGGTACATCCTGAAGTTGTTTATTCAAGAAAACTTGAACAAATCTTGGGTACATTAACCATGATGAACCATTGGATATATGGGAAAGCATACCATCAAGAATCATCCGTGAAAAGTTAAACAGGTGGTTGGTAGCTAATCCCACTAAGGCAGATGCAATATTTGATCCAAATTGCTCCCATGAAGTACTCTTGGGACTTAAACAATGAAGTAAAACATGAACTAGGTACTTCCATTGTGGACTAAACAAAGGTTTCTTAAAGGTTGTTTCAATGAGAGATCCTTCATATCCTATATCTCTTAATGTGTCCCAAAGCACTTGTTTATTGAAATGAATAACCCCTTCAGCATCATCAAACAATAAATCTTCTCGAATGGAGGCTTCACTAACTTTAACAATCTTCCCAGCAACCTTAGCCTGAATATATGGTTCATCATCTTCCATATGAGATCTAGCAGTTGTCCAAAATTGTTGAATCCAAGGCGCAATGATATCAGGTTCGACCAAAAGAGCATAATTGATTGTTGATCCAGTGAGAAAATCAATTATGTCATGAAAGGCAACATTAGATGGTGTTTTATCTAAGTTGGCGACCATTTTGTGTTTACTAACTGTTTTGCGATTAGCCATTGTTTGCAAAAGAATGTATGAAACGGTTAGGGTGAATATGAGAAAAATAAGGAAGAGATGGATAAGTATAAAGTTGAGAGGAAAAATCTGAGGGTAGTTATTTATAGGTAAGATTTGAAAAAATCACAGCCCAATTAATAAAGTTACCGTTGTTTGAATTTTACCCCATCTTTTGACCGTTGGAACAGTACGTTGACAAGACTAGTAGTGCTTTCCACGTAAGCAGTACTTTCTAAAGCAGTACTTTCAGATAGACAATAAGCAGTACTTTCCATCCTTTTTCTTCTCAGTGGCAAAAATATCAAAAAGACATTGTTGATCCTCCCCTTAAACAATGCCTAGGACTATTAACTAACTAACTAATAAGTCCTCCCCTTAATTGTAGCTTAGTAGTTAATCATACCAATACTCACCACCAAATGATTAAATCTTGAAACATCAAATCCTTTTGTGAGTAGATCAGCTACATTGTCATCTGTGTGGACCTTGACAACATTAATGAGCCTATGCTCATAACAATCTTGAATAAAGTGATGCCTAATCTGAATATGCTTGGTCTTGGAATGGTAAACAGGATTCTTCACAATGCATATTGTACTCTCATTATCAATATTGATAGGAGTATTCTTAAAATTGAATCCATAATCCAAGAGTTGATTCTGCATCCATAATACTTGTCCACAACAGCTTGCAGCAGCAACATATTCTGTTTCAGTGGATGAGGTTGTTGCAATGGTTTGTTTCTTACATTGCCAAGAAACTAATCTTCTTCCAAGATATTGGCATCCTCCAGTAGTTGATCTTCTATCATAATTATCACTTGCATAATCACTATCTGACAAAGCTTCCAAGTGAAAAGGCAAATCCTTTGGATACCACAACCCTAACTTAGGTTGTTGTATCAAATAACTAAAAATCCTCTTGACTGCATTCATATGAGAGACCTTAGGTGAGACTTGATTTCGTGCACATAAACATACAAAGAAACATGATATCGTGTCTAGATGCGATTAAGTACATAAGACGCCCAATCATTGATCCAGAAGCTTGACTTCTACAGTTGACCATCTTCATCCTTGCCCAATGAGTTGATAGATTTTATGGGTGTGGTGACCGCTTCATAGCATCAAATTTAAACTTCTTAAGAATGTCGGTGACATACTTGTCTTGACTAATGAAAATTCCACCTCGATTGTTTAACTCAAGCCCCAAAAGAAAGTTAATTCACCCATGGAACTCATTTGAAATTCTTGTTGCATGAGCTTCTCAAATTCTTTCACCATAGACCTGCTTTGTAGCTCCAAAATAATATCATCTACATAGACTTGAACAAGCATGATATCCTTCTGGTCTCTCTTGATAAACAAAGTCTTATCAATTGCTCCTCTCCTGTAACCATGTTGCAATAAGAAAGTGGAGAGTCTTTCATACCAAGCTCTAGGTGCTTGATGAAGGCCATACAGAGCCTTAACAACTTTGTATACCTTGTTTGGATGTGCAGGATCCTCAAAACCAGGAGGTTGTTTAACATGGACCTCCTCTGTAATCTTGCCATAAAGAAAGGCACTCTTGACATCCATTTGATAAACAAGAAAGGCCATATACGATGCAAAAGCAAGAAAAATGCTAATGGCTTCAATCCTTGCTACAAGAGCAAATACTTCATCATAGTCCACTCCTTCTTCTTGTCTATATCCTTGTGCAACTAATCTTGCTTTGTTCTTGATGACATTCCCTCTTTCATCTCTCTTAACTCTGAAAACCCATCTTGTACTAATGACTTTCTTTCCATCTGGTAGATCACATAGTACCCAAACTTCTTGAAGTTTGAATTGAAGAAGTTCTTCTTGCATAGCTTCAACCCAACTCTCTTTAGTTAATGCTTGAGCTACATTCTTGGGTTCTTCTTGAGAGATAAAACAAGTGAATAAACATGTTTGTTGATCCTTATGATTCAGCCTGTTTTGTTTATACACAAAGCTAAGTAAAGCATTATGTGGCTTAGAGAAGCCTTTAGCTTTGGTTCTTGTGAGCACTCCAGAAGTAGAAGGTCCAATGATTTGACCAGCAGGATGATCTTTATTAACTCTTAATGTAGGAGTCTGTGGAACTTCAATATCATCATCCAAATTTGTGAAATCAGCTCCTGTATTGGAATTTGAGAAAATACCTTCATCTTCAAATTCATCATCAGTATATTCTAACCCAGGCATGTTCGGATCATTCAAATCATCAAGCACTGTGAATTGGTGAAGCAAGATTTTGATCCAAATCTTGTGATCCAAAGTACCGTGAGGGTATTCAGAGACTTACCCTTTTCTTTGTTTATTTATAAGATCTTCTTTGTTCATCCTCATAAGATTGTGCTATTGTTTCTTGAAAAGCATCCTATTAAGTTCATCTTGAATAGCTTGATCTTCAAAGCAGATAAAGTGTATTTTGGGTCATCAAGACTTTTCTCCTTTTCGACGCTTATAGGTTCTTCATCGTGAACAAGATTAGGTCTAATATTAACTCCATGAACAATGTACTGTAAATCTTCTTCTATGTGAACAACTTGATTTTCTTCTCTGACAAGAACATAGTTCATAGAAGGAGTCAAAACATCAAGATCAAACATCCAATCAGGACCTTTATCCTTTTGATTTTCTTGATCTTCTAAAAATTCAACATGAAGACAATCTTGAACCTTTTTGGTGACCTTGTTGTACACTCTAAATCCTTTGCTATTGGTACAGTATCCCAATAAGTATCCTTCATCAGACTTGCCATTAAATTTGCCCAAAGCATTAATAGTATTGAGAATAGTCATAGGACATCCAAAAGGTTTCATAAAACGTATGTTAGGTTTGTTTCCCGTAAGCAACTCATAAGGTGTCTTCATCTGAGGTTTAGTTATTGATACTGATTCAACACATAGCAAGCAAGTGCCTTCAAATTTCAAAATTGAATAGGTAGTAGGGAACTGCAAGCATTGTTCGGCCGCTTCTATCAAAGTTCTGTTCTTCCTCTCGCAACACCATTTCATTGTGGAGTTCTAGCAATACTAAACTCCTCTTGATTCCTTTCTTGGCACAAAATTCATCCATAAACTTGTTCTTGAATTCATCTCATTATCACATCTAATACCTCTTACTTTGAGTCTCAATTGGTTTTCAAGGGCTATTATAAGATCATGAATAGCATCAAAGGTTTCATCTTTAAATCCCAAGAAAAGACCCAACTAAATCTACTACAATCATCTCGTTACAACTAAGCAAGATTTCTTCTTGTTTAGACTTGCAACAGAAACAGGTCCAAACAGATCCATGTGTAGCAACTCTAAAGGATCTCTAATAGTTCTTTCCTCAAACTTCTTGCATGATGCTTTGTGTTGTTTACCCTTCTTGCACGCCAAACATGAATGATCATTCTTGTATGTTTTGGAAGCTAAACCTCTAACTAAATTTCCTTTAACCAACTTGTTGATATTCTTGAAATTTACATGGCTTAATCTTCTATACCAGAGATGTGCTTCTTCGAGTGTTGCCTTTGCTACTAAACATGTTGCTCTTTCAGAAGAGTTAAGACTCTTCATATCCAGACTGTACACATCATTAGTTCTTGGTACTCTCAGTATTACCAAGTTATCATCAACAAGCTTGAACTCAGGGGAAAGAATAAGGCATTTTGTGTCAGTGAATAACACAAGGTGCTTCTTGTCACAGATCTGAGAGACTGACAAAAGGTTGAACTTAAGCTCCTTCACATAACGAACATTCTCAAAATCTATGCTTCCTGCCTTGATGGTTCCTTTGCCAGTAATTCTACCTCTACTAGGATCATTCCCAAATGCAACTCTTCCTCCAAAATAAGACCTAAAATCTAACAGAATCTCTTTGTCTCCTGTCATGCTTCCAGAGCAACCACTATCCACAATTAAATGATCTTTAAGCTCCTCTTCTGGGTTGCCCTGCACAAAGATAAAAGAGTTAGTTAATTTTAGGAACCCAAGCCATTACTTACTTGTGTTCCCCTTGTGGAGTGACATACTTAAATTCTTTAAGTATGTAATCTCCACTATTTTTAAGCACATGATCAATTATCTTTGGTTGTTCCAAAACTTGTGTTGGTTTTTCAACAAAAATCTCTTTTTTATCAAAATTCTATTTATTATTTTCAACAAAAATCTATGTTTCACTCTTACTTGCTGAAAGTATTGTTTGTTCCCCATCAGTACTTTCTTTCTTAACCCCAGCTGGATTTAACTTTTTGTGGAGATTTCTTTGATCTAGATACTCTTTTTGAGGTGTAACGCCTTCTAGATTGATAGTAATTGGATCTCCTAGGGCTTCCATTCCAAAAAGTGCTAGCAGTACCTTGATTAGGTGAAAACTGAGCAGTACTTTGAGAAGGTACTGCTTGAGAAACTTTTGGTTTATCAGTACCTTGAAAGGTTGAGGGTACTGATGATTTTGAAAAAGATCTTCTCTGGTGAGGGTACCTATAGTCTTTTGAGAAATTGTTGTGGTTAACGCCTTCTGGTGTAACGCCTGGTTTAGTCTCCCTTGGCTTACGGTTGGTAGATCTGGTCTTTGGGAATTTGCTTAGATATTCTGAGTGAAAGTTACAGTTCTTAATCAAATGATCAGGACTATAACAAACAAAATACAATTTTTGACCCATACTCCTAAAATTTCGTCCTTTAGTTCTATGACCGAACCTAACCTGACTTTTTGGTGAATGATGAAAACTGTTTTGACCAAAATTATCCCAAAAAGGTTTAGTAGTATTTTGAAAAGATTTTCTTGAAGGTACTGCTGAATGTTTAGCAGTACTTTGAGTTGAAGGTACTGCTTGACTCTTAACATTATCATCCTTAGGTTTTTCAACTATTTCTTTTGGGGTTTCAGAACTAGATGGACCTGAATTAGATTGACCAGTAAGCTTTTTCTTAAACTCTAAATTGTCTACTCCAAAACGAGAAACATCTGTCCTAAGTGGTTGAAACTACCAGTGGGATGAGGGACAACATGATAACCCTTATCTTTCTTAAATTCAGGAGGTGTTTGACTAATTGATTCCTCGTTACTAGATGTGTTCTCTTCTGAGCTAATGAGCTCATCATCATTAGTGGTTATCTCCTCTGAATCAATTTGTTCCTTATCACTAGGTGGGTTCTCTTTTGTGCTACTAAATTCCATACCAAAACCTATGCCAGTTTTAATGTGTGCTCTTTTTTGTTTTTCAACAAAACTAACATGTGAAAGGCTAGATTCTCCCCAAGCAGCAAGTTTTTCTAACAATTCATCCCTTTCTTTAGTCAGCTTTTCAATCTCAGAAATCTTACATCCTAACTTCCATTCACTTAATTTTAATTGATAATCCTGTTGTTCATACTTTTCTGCCCAAGCCATTTCATTATTTTCATGAGTTATTATTTTGGCTTCCATTGACTCTAAAGTAGTTTAATAACCAGCTACCTCAGACCTAGCCCTTCTACAATTATCTCTTTCAGTTACATAATCTTTAAGCACTTTTTGATAAAAATCATGACACTTAGAGCATACCTCATAGATAGGGGTGAACTTGGTGAAGTAGCTACCATAGCGAGCAGAACAGGTTCTTCTTTACTATCCACGCTCCAATCAAAGCTTCCAAGACCATCTCTTGATCCCAAAGCAGCAAATCCTGGTTCCTCATCAAAAGCTGTGCTCCAATCAAACTCTTCCACTGCGACCATACAAGAGGGTTCTTGGTTCATCATCAAATTCAAGACTCAACAACCTCGATAGATTTTCTTGAGCGACCAAAGCTTTTGTTTCAGTAATAGGAATTTCATTTAGTTCAAGCTTGGGTTTCTCAATCATTCTATTTGCCTGATATTTAGCAAACTTGCATTATCTTGCAAATTGTCCAGTTCTTTGACAATTAAAGCATTCAATCTTGGACTTGTCAAATGTTATACCCTTTTTGGGTTTGAAGTCAATGCCTCTTCCTGTTTTCTTCATGAACTTCTTGATCCTAGTTGTGATCATAGCAACTTGCCACCTTATATCAATTTCTTCAAGAGCATCCTCTTCAATTTGTGACAAATCTTCTTCATAAATAACAGATAAAGTGGCTTGTTGAGCGAAGAAAGAACATACAACTTCATCAGAGTGGATGGTGATGATGTAGGAGTAGGATAAGCAACAGTACTTTGAGCAACAGTACTTTGAGTAGGATAAGTAGTACTTTTAGTGGAAGTATCGCTCTCTTTCGTAAGACACAAAAGCAATACTGTGAGATTTTGAACTTGTTTGGCCATTCATCTCATGCTCATACACATTTAAGTGGTTGTAAGGATCAGCAAAGTCCATAGTGTCCAAACCAGATTGTCCTCTGATCATAGTAGCAATCACATGCCATACGGATGGCAAACTTCTTAAGAACTTCAGGTTTGCATCTTCAACAGATACCTCTGCTTTGTATAACTCTAGCATGCTGAGAAGATTTTGGAATATATCATAGGCAACATCAAGACCTTCTCTTTCACCAACAGTGAATGTTTCAAATTGTTGCTTCAACAGATTTCGATGCATCTTCTTGGAAGCATCATTACCTCCAAATCTTGTCTTGAGAGCAGCCCATAGTTTTTTTGCATCCTTAGCATCATGGAACTTGAGTAGGTGACCATCAACAATAGCAGACAACAGTATGTTGAGAGCCTTTTCTTGATTTCTTATTGTAGGCACGGCAAGACGGCCTTAGGTGGTTTAGGTTGTCCAGAACTTCTATAGGATCTTTAATAACTTCATTACCATTGACAATTACATTCCACGATTGCATGGTCCGTAATAGCAATGTATCGCCTCATCTTCATGCTCCGTAGATCATATTCTCCTTCTTGATGATAGGAATTCGAGTGAGGTGATGGATCGGGTGGTGCGACAATGACATCTTTAAGGATTGTAGTTAAATCGATTTTAAGGGTTTCTTCTTAATCGAGTTTCCACACAAGCTCTGATACCACTTGTTGGATCGATATACTCTGACCAAACTAACTTATGTAGCTTGTAAGGGCTTAGCAACCTCAGATAAATCCTAAGTTACTAACAATGAAACACTGAATTTACTCTATTAAGTATGCGGAAACTACTTCAATAAAGCTAAGAAGAATAACTTTAACTTCAACGATTTTATTAATACTTTGAACCTGCTTGATACACAGATTCACTAACAACCCTAATAACTCTAATATTCTCTAATATTTCGTATGCATTCGTATCTCTAATGTCAATCTAGGGGTCCTTTTATAGACATAAGGAATACCCTAGTCGGTTTACAATTCTTGTACGACAAGTAATACTAATCTAAACTAAGAATATTCTAGAATAACAAAGCTTTCCATAAACGATATAGCAGTTCTTTAGCTTTGCAGTACTTTGATGTTGAGCAGTACTTTGACTTTCTTCTTTAGCTGTACTTTGACTTTCTTTAGCACGTTGACTTTCTTTAGTACTTTATCTTTTATATCCCAACAGGAACTGCTGCAACTTCCTCTTCTTGCAGTATTTGAGCAAGCAGTTTGTCTTGTTCTTCAACAGATAATTCAGCAGCCTTCTTCATCTTTTGCTCTTCTAAGAATCTAACCACTTCCTGTTCTTGCACTTCTTTAGCCTTTTCTTCATCAAAAACCACTTGTGCACTGATCTTAGGCTTCTTTTGAATAGTTTCTTCTTCAATCAGAATTCACATTCCTTTATCAACTCTAGCAGTACCTTTGTCTGAACCAGCAGTTTCTACAGGTAGCAGTATCAACAATATCTTCTTGTTCTTCTATAACTTCTATTGGAGCTTCAAGATCAACCTCTTCTTCTTTAAATGGTTATGTTTCTTGATCTTGATCTTGATTTCCACTTTCAAAACTTAGAGTCCTCCTCTGAGTCTTTGCATCTGTTTTCCTCCCCTGTTTGTGAAATTCCCCAATATCTTATGGATCACTTGAGCTTGTAGAATCAACAATGTTGGCCTTTCTGGGAGCCTGCAGAGCTTTAACCTTTAGTTTCAGTCTTTTCACTTTCTGAACCAGAGTTGAGTAGACTTTGGCATACAGCTTTTTTGTGTCTTTCAAATCCCTCTCCAAAGCCTCTACTTTAGCTGTCAACTGTGTACATGTAGCTGTCAATTTAGTAAGTGATTATCTGCCCTCAGCACTTCCAGATGTGTTACCTTCTGGGAGAGGTGCATCATAAGTCAAAGACTTAGTTTTCTCCCTAGTTGGACTAGGAGGATTACTGAATCCACCCATATTTTCCATTTGGCTTGGGATTCTAGTAGTTGTATCCAGTCTGTTGGGACTAGAAACATCCACTATTGCCATGGTTGGGGTCTTATTGATGTTACCACTGCCATGTGCTGCATCTAAGCTAGACACATAGTGGTAGCCCCTTCCACTCTGCCAGAAGCAGTCTCATTTACACCTGGGGTCTGAGTAGGAATACTAGGATGAGAGGCCATAGTACCTTGTCTGTGTTTTCTCCTATAGGTTTGTGTTACTGGTGGTGTATAGGTAACATCTGGAATAACAATGGGTGTGTGTTGGGACTCAGCTGGGATTGTTGGTCCTTTACCCTGTACTTGCGCAACCATGTTAGGAAAGAGAAGAACTATCACCCCATTAAACAACCTTGATGCCATAGACATATTTGCAAAAAAAAATTGTTGCAAACAAGGTGTTGGAAAATTTTCTGTATGGGTGAGTAGTTTGCTTTTCTTCAAAATCATTGTTATAAATCTTGGATACAGTAGAAATTTTGTTTTGGAATCTACATTCTTCACCATATTTTCAAAAATCAGTTTAGAAAAATTATAAACCCTTCCTGTTGATAAACAAATGAGAGCAATAGCAATATTGCTACTAAATTGCTCCCAAGAGGTTTTCTTAGGGCTCATACAGTGAAGAAGTGTGTGTAGTAAAAACCTCCATTGAGGGGAGAAACAGCCTTTTTGAAAAGTCAGTTTTTGATTTGTTGTATCCTACCCATTCTGGATAAGTGATAAAAAACATTTCAGTATTTGGTAAGTCAAATATTCCACCCTCATCTTCCTATTGGAGATGTCTCCTCAAAGAAGATTCAGATATCCTAATTACCATCTACCTTAGCTTTTAGCTATTTGTCCCCCTATTCCAATGTTTTGACAGTTATAGTCTGCCAAAACTGTTGAATATGGGAGACATAGATAGTGGGGTTTGTGATAAGAGTATACCTGATGTATGATTCATTAAGAAAATCCACTATCTAATGAAATTGGTCACTACCCTCTGGTTTTTCCAAGAATGCAACTTGATTGTGAGATTTAACGAATTCCATGATAAAATTTTTGGGATACTGCTGGGTTTTTATCGGAATGGTTTTAATTACAGTTGCTACTGGCAATTGGATTTTGGTTAAGGTTTGAGAGAGTTGCATATGTGATAATGCTTTCTTAAAATAAAATCAGATAAAAGTAAGGAAAGTGAATAATTATCACAAATAACAACCATATAAATATGACATAACAGATAAAAATCCCTAACGGCTAGTAAAAACGGTTTTAACCGCACAGTATCAACGGCTACTCAGCAGTACAAAATTTTCTAGCAGTACAAAATTTACACTAGCAGTACAAACTTTTTGACAAAAATTTTATCCGACAGTACAAACTGGTTATCTTTGAAAAACGTACTGTCCACCACATTATGAAAAAACTAAGTGTAGATAAAAACACTCTTCACTGTGAAGTATGGTGAGTTAAAAACTATATAGTTTTTGGTAAACTATCAATCATAAACAGATTTGATAAGTCTTTACCAGGAGTCGTTTGCTCTTGGACTAGCTAGTTCTTCAAAATATATGGTGAACTGATTACCGTTGCACTCCTTAGTGCATAACTCCACTCCAAATGCACACATGCTCTAAATAGTCCAAGGAGTCTATCATCACCACTCAAAGGGAAGTTTTCTTAACCTGCAAATGTTAGTAGACACCAAGAAAAATACAATCCAAGATGTTCTCACATATTAACTTATCAGGTTATAAAAAAAAGTACCCAAATTTATACTGATAGTACAAACTGCTTTTATAAGAAAACTTAAGATAGTGATAAATACATACTTTGACATTAATAACAGTACAAATCCTTTACAAAACTTTGCAAAAACACAAAGAGATAAGATTTTTTATTAGAGATACATCATACCAATACTTGCAATTAAAAACTGAAATCTACCCACATCAAAACCTTTTGTGAGCAAATCTGCAACATTGTTATCAGTATGAATTTTAACAATTTGAAAAGTTTCTTTTCATAACAATCTCTTAGAAAATGATATCTTATCTCAATATGTTTTGTTTTTGAGTGAAAAACAGGATTTTTAATGATGCACATTGTACTGCTATTGTCAATATAAAGCTTGTTGTTCATGAAATTGTACCCATAGTCCAGTAATTTATTTTGAATCCATAGCACATGACCACAGCAACTTGAAGCAGCAATGTACTCTGCTTCAGTAGTAGAATTTTCCACCACTTTATGTTGCTTACACTACCAGAAAATTAACCTATGTCCAAGATACTGACATCCTCCAGTAGTTTATTTCCTATCCAAACATGCTCCAGCATAGTCACTATCTGAGTATGCCACCAGATCAAAGGGTGAATCCTTAGGATACCAAAGCCCCAACCTAGGTTTACTCCTTAAGTACCTAAAAATTCTATTTACAGCATTCAAGTGAGACATTTTGGGAGATACTTGAAATCTAGCACAGGCACACACAGCAAACATAATGTCTGGTCTTGAGGCAGTTAAATACATCAAAGAACCAATCATGGATCTGTAGAGATGTACATCAACCTCTTCACCATCTTCATCTTTGACTAGAGGCTTGTTTGGATCCATAGTAGTCTTACCATGCTTCACATCATTAAACCCAAACTTCTTCAAGATATCAGTCACATACTTCTCTTGACTGATGAAAATGCCTTTATTTTTCTGCTTGACTTGAAGGCCTAAGAAGAAAGTCAGTTCACCCATGGAACTCATTTGAAACCTGATGTGCATTAGCTTCTCAAACTCATCACATAACACCTTATTTTTTGAACCAAAAATAATGTCATCTACATAAACTTGAACCAGTAAGATGTCACTTTTTGTCCTTTTTATGAACAAGGTTTTCTCAATTGTGCCTCTGACAAACCTATTGGTCAACAAATACTTGGATAAGGTGTCATACCAAGCTCTGGGAGCTTGATGTAATCCATACAGTGCCTTCTCCACCTTATAAACTTTATCTGGATACTTAGGATCTTCAAAACCAAGTGGTTGGGAGACATATACTTCTTCTTATATAGTCCCATATAGGAAAGCACTTTTTACATCCATCTGACACTGTAAAAATTCTTGTATGAAGCATAAGCCAAGAACAGTCTAATAGCCTCTATTCTTGCCACTGGAGCAAAAACTTCTTCATAATCAATGCCTTCTAACCTTGCCTTGTTTCTGACAACAATGCCTCTTTCATCTCTCTTGCATCTAAATACCCATTTTGTCCCTATTGCCTTCTTCCCACTAGGCAAATCTACCAAGGTCCAAACTTCCTGAAGCTTGAATTGTAATTACTCCTCCTGCATAGCTTCCACCCAGCTTGAATCTTGTAATGCTTTATAAGCATTCTTGGGTTCCATTTGTGACAGAAAACATACAAACATGCAATTTTGCAGATCTTTGTGGCTATTCCTTTGATGAAGGGTTTGAGCAAATAACCCTTGATTCTTCAATCCTTTAAGTTTACTTCTTGTTTGAACAGCAGACTGTGAATCTCCAAGAATTTGATCTTTTGGATGATCTTTGTAAATTCTTGTAGTGTGTGTAGTGTGTGTAGGACTGGTAGCATAAAAAGACTCCATATTATGCATATCAGTCTCTATAGTAAAACTATCCACAACCTCATCATCGGTATCTTCATAAATATGCTCCAAACCAGGCATATTTGGATCATCTGGATAGTCAGCATGAGCATAGGACTTCCCATCTTTGTCTACTGTGGCAAACCTTAGATATGGATAACTATTAGGCTTAGCAGTAGAAACTGCTGGCCTAAATATTGGCGTATCAGTAGCAACTGGTGAGCTAATGACAAACGTATCATTAGGAACTGGTGGACTAGTGCCAGTTTGCCTTCCTCCCTTTGCAGAATTTGCTGATGGACTATCCTAAACTTCATCTTCAAATTGTGGTCCTTCAGTAACCACCTTATGCACATCAGAAGGTTTAGCCCCACCTTCTGTATCACCCTTTGCCCCACTTTCCAAAGGATCATCTTTTGGGCTCTTTTTCTTCAACACTTTGGGCTTGAGAAGCTTGTCCAGCTTCCACTTTTCAACCAGCACAAATTCCTTTGCAGATCCATCCTTCTTGTCTTATGTACCTGCATTTGAATCTCCTTGTGTACCTGCAGACTTATTAGCTGTACCTGTATACACTGGCTCATAATTCATAGTTCTGGTTAAAGAATCAATGTCAAACAACCAGTCAGGTCCATTCCCTGCAATATTAGGTAAACTATCACTAAACCTAACATGCAAGTTCTCCTCCACATGCCTAGCTCTATTATTGAATACCCTAAAGGCCTTGCTATTTGTAGAGTACCCAACAAAGAACCCTTTGTCTGCCTTTTCATCAAATTCGCCTAGGTGGTCTATGGTATTTAAGATAGTAACAGGACACCCAAATGGTTTTAAGAAGTCTATCATAGGCTTCCTACCATGCAAAAGTTCATAAGGGGTTTTGTTATGAGGCTTAACTACTTTATTCCTATTTTGCACAAAGCAAGCAGTACTAACTGCTTTAGCCCAAAAAGTAGTAGGTATTTTGGATTCAGATAACATAGTCCTTGCAGCCTCACTTAATGTCCTATTCTTCCTCTCAGCCACACCATTTTGTTGAGGAGTTCTAGCTACACTAAACTGTCTTACAATACCTTTTTCCACACAGAACTGATTCATCACACTATTCTTAAATTCAGTTCCATTGTCACATCTGATTATCTTTACTTTGTGATTTACTAAGTTTTCTATCCTAACAATAAAAGCCTTAAGGATTTCTGATGTTTCATCCTTAGTTCCTAGGAAGAAAACCCAAGGGAATCTAGTGTAATCATCAGTGACCACTAAGCAGTACATTTTCTTATTCAAACTTCTCACAAAGGTTGGCCCAAACAGATCCATATGCAACATATAAAGGGGCTCAGAAATAGTATTTACAACTTTTATCTTACAAGAAGCTCTGTGTTGTTTCCCCATCTGACATGCAACACAGGTTTCAAGATTTTCAAAAAATTTTGAAGGTAACCCTCTAACAAGGTTTCCTTTTACCAATCTATTCATTGTTTTGAAATTAAGGTGACCAAGTCTCCTATAAAAAGCTTGGATTCATCAATAGTGGCTTTTGCAAATAGACAAGTTAAAGCTCTTTTGGGAATTATGTTCTTTATGTCAACATTGTATATGTTGTTTGTTCTACGGATTCTAAGAAGTACAAATTTGTCATCAAGCATCTTATAATCAGGAGAAAGGACAAGACATTCAATGTTGGTAAAAAGGACATAATTCTTTTTACATTTGTGAGACACTAAAAAGGTTGAACTTAAGTCCATTTAAATGATACACTTTTTCAAAATCGAATTTCCCTATTTTTATTATACCTCTGCCAACCATCTTCCCTCCTTTGGGGTTATTCCCAAAAGCAACATATCCACCATCTATAGCTTCAAAATCCTCTAGATTGGACATGTCACCAGTCATATATCCAGAGCAACCACTATCAAATATTGCTTTATCCTTTAGCTCCACCTGTAAGTTGCCCTGCACATAAAAGAAGAGAATCAGTTTCTCTTGGGGACCCAAGCCATTACAGACTTGGGTCTGCCTTGTGCATCAACATAGTCAAAGTGTTTTAAGTCCATTGATGCACTACTATTTCTAGAAACATGGTCTAAAACCTTTATTTTTGGTTTCCAGACCCAGCAAGCTGAGGCCTTTAAAGCATAAAAATGATTGCCCAATACAGTGTCTGTTATCACTTTTGGCTCAGCAGTAGAAACTGATTTTGCCTTAGCAGTACAAACATATGTTCATTTTTGAAAGGACCTTTGCTTATTAGAAGGAACAGTAGCAATGATTCTAGTTGTGACAACTCGTATTTTCATGTCATACTTCAAAACATTATTCATGCTTCATCATTTATCGTTTATTGTAAACTGGGTTTACGAGCATCAAATTCACGTAACCGTAATGGTTTAGCTGTGAATTCATGATCATATCATCGAGGACATTTCATATAGACTAATTTTAGTCTACATTTCATTAACATCATTATCATTATATTATTTCATGCATGGTTTTGCATTTTACATTAAACGTATAATTTTTATATTAAATAAACGTTATCGCGTAATTAATTATTTTGAACAATTGATCCATTACTTCCAAAAATTATCCCGATATATTTTTATACTCATATTTAGATTATAAAAATAATATTATGAGTTTACCCGATGTTTTCAATTTATTTCGTATATAAATTGTTATATTTATATAATTACGACGGTTTTATTAAATACTACACGATTATTATTATATCACTCAAATTTTGCAAGAAATGTATTTTTATAATTTTTAGGACCACAATATATTTTATCTTGAACCGTGAAAATTTATTTTTATTCAACGCTACCCTAAATATTTACAAATGCTACAACTTACCATTTAACATCAAATCTCTTACAAGTATCTTTCACTTATACAAATAAAATAAAAAAAAAAAAAAAAAAACATAAACAAAATGATGACTACACCCCTTGTCGACACAAGGGGTGAATCACCAAGAGATATTTGCAAATTATCATGACAAGTTAATGTATTATACTTGTATTATATTTTATCTATTCACTACTTTCACCATTCACTTCATTTTGTAAACCAATAGACCAAAATTTCATCTTTCTTTTCTCTCTACAAATTCGGCAGCCAAGGGACCAAGGAAGGATCACTCCAAGATTTTAAGTCAAGTTTTATAAACACTAGTATCATTTGTTGCAAGGTTTTGTAATATAAACCTCAAGTGATTAGGAAAACCTTTTGTCCATTAACCTCATCATATCACTAGTAAGCATCCATATTCATATTTTTATTTCATATTCATTTTCATGGTCATATCATTTTATTGAGAAACATGCAAGTCTCATGATATTTATACCATTTTAAGGTTTTAAGGTTTTATGTGCTAAATATATATAATCCATCCTATAATTACTCCTTGTTATATTTTAGTTTTGGAGATGTCTAGGAACCCATGACACCCTAAGAAGGTGTATGGTAGGATTAGAATAGCCCGGAGTTGTTTTGAATGAGTTATAATAGGTTTGGCGCGAGAAAACTCATTTCGACACGCTTTGAAAAAGGGTCTGTCCTTAAAATTTAATTCTGGAAAATCCGACGGTGAACAAAATATTTGGCCTAGATATTTAGAAAATATACTTTAAAACGAATCCGTGGCGCTTGAGCGGATTAAAACGGAGTTATAACGAAGAAGTTATGAATTTTTCAAGTTTGACGACGAAATATATATTTTCGAAAATTCAGCAACCTATTTTTATTTTGTACGAGTCAAAACGAGTCCTAAGCTTATTAAATTATTTCGACTTATAAAAAATATATTAGTATACTTTGATACGAAACTAAGGACGTATAAAACGTAGAAAACGGATTTGTAACGACTAAAATATACACGTTTTCATAAATTGCCGTAACTTTATTATTTTAGAAAAACTATATTATTTTTGCGAGACAAGTGTTACGGTAACCAAAACGACCATGTTGAAGGCTGTTTTTAACGATGATGTGGAACTTTTTGTAAAGAGATGTCTTCTAATAAAATTAAGATCACCAAGCATATTTTCCAAAACGACTAACCGTTTGTATAGCGGAGTTGTAATAAATTATTTACGGTTGCTTAAACTTTGCCGAAACTCACTTTTTACACAACCTTTTAGACAAAATCACCAAATTTAACCTCTATTATCTTTATGTTCGAGACCTCTATGACGAAAACTCATGTAATAAAACTTTTAGATTTTGATACAAGCTTTCCAAAACCGTCGAGTTCGTTTCCTAACGTTCGACGTACACCATTTTACGACTAGTTTTTCGAAGCCATTTTTGTCACTTTCATGAAAATTTCCGACGACATGATTTTACGACGAAAAGTGAAAATTTCACAATAAAACATTAATAAACTATTGTAGGATGACATTTTGACGTAAATACTTGTAAAGTAATTTAAGAATGGTCAAGACGTCAAAAGAGTATTTTTCGACGATAAATATTATTTTCAAAACTCGCAAATGGTATAAATAACATACGAAATGCATGCATATCATTACATCATAACTCATTACATATCATATCATTCGTAATAGGTCCAGATTAAAGTTTCCCACTATACCTCAGTGTACTCACTCTTGTCATCATACCAGTTTATCAAGTGAGTTTTCATAGCCCCGATTTATTCAAGTTTTACTTATTTCAAACCTACGGGGGAGAATACATTGCACAACATTTTTATTACGATACCAAGTATGTTAAATTCATTTACATTGCTTAAGTTACCACGTTGCCAGTTAAATGTCCCCATTTCATATGCATGAGCCGTTAATTTTCTAGAAGCGTGTGTGAGTGGATAGATCTATCGAGGTGACGCCTCCATCCGGGTTGGTGAATCCCAACTAGTCATACGGATGCATTTCATTCATAAACATTATTAGAGTTGTTTGGCAAGACACTCTGTAGGGGCGAACATCATCCGAGCTTCGGTATCACGCGCTTAAGCAATTGTAACATTTTATGTGACATGATTGTCATACGGTAACATTTTATGTGACATGATTGTCATACTGTAACATTTTATGTGACATGATTGTCATACGATCTATACTTGCGTGAGACGTATAAAACATTTACCTAAACCTATGATTTCTCTCCAACATTATTGTTGACCGCTTTAGCAATGTATTTTCGGTAACTAAGGCATTATCATCATGGCATGGTTAAGGAACCACCTTTTGAGTCGGCGCCGACTTACATCATTGTACATTATGGCACTTTCTTTCAAAACCATCGTTTGGACTTGTAATATATTTATATTTCCGCAAACTTTGTAAACTTTTGGGACCTATGTTGTAACTCGATTATTTTATTAAATCAAGCGATGTATTTTCCAAACGACACTTTAGGTCGTTCAATATAATCGTGATTGTGATGCTATGACAATCAATCCCGAGAATTCCATTCACGCAAAACAGGTAATTTGGGGGTGTGACACTAGTAGCACCATATCTCATCAATACTGTCTTTGGAACCAGTTTCTTATTCTCAAGAGGGTGAGATTATTTTGAAAACTTTTATGATTCACCCTGTTGTTATGGTTCCTTATGGTTTTCTTGTAGTAAAAACAATTTTCCTGTAAATGCTCAAAACTACCACAATTATAACAAGCCTTTTTAACCAATTTAAAATCATCACCTAATTTTTGAGATATTAGGTTGTTCCAGTTTCTTTGGTTTCCTCTAGGCCTATTATTCTGTCTTCTAGGCATCTCTCTAGGTTCTTCAACATACTTAACTACCTTCCTAAAAATGCTTGCACCTAACAAAGGTTTTACAAACCTAACATGTTCAACTGTTTTTTGACTATCTACCTTAATTTGTTTAGGTGTTGACTCAACATTTTCCTCATCACTGTCTGATGTCCATTCTTCAATAATTGGGACGTCAGAGGACTGTGTCTTAACCTTAGGTGTGTCATGGCTATTCTTATTACACTCTCCTACAGTTGTGCTTCCTACTTCTCCTATAAAGGAGATTTCTTTCTTTGGGGGGGCATAAGCACTCAAATGTGGAGGAGATACTTTATTGTATCCTAAGCCATTACCTTTTCTCATTAAATGACTCTCAATAGACTTGTTCACAAGATCATATGCAAACTGTAGTTTATCTACTGTGACTGTGCTTTGCTTTTTCAGCTAAGGCAGCATCTTTTTCCTGTGAAGCTTCTACAAGTTTTTGATTGAGAAAATTAATTTCACAGTCTTTCTTAAAAATATGACCCTCTAGAACAGCTATCTTATCAACATATTCTAGTTCATTCTGTTTAAGATATTCTAGTTTTTCTTTAACTAATTTTAGACCAACTTTATATCCTAAGTTATCTAATTTCAGTTTCTCTACTTCATCTCTTAAACACTCATACCTAGCCTTAAGCTCTTCTAAAGTATCTGCACATGATTTATAAGAACAACCAGAGTCATTAGATACCTCAGAGTCAGAGCCAGATGATGAAGAAGCATAGGCCATCAAAGCAAAATTGGGTCCATCTTAAGTCTGATCACTCCAATCATACTCACCTAGACCATCACATGACACCAAAGCTGTAGTGGTCTTAGCATCTTCAATAGGAATTCTCCTTACAGTGTCACAAATCTTCTTAGGAGCCCTACACTCTCTGGCAAAGTGTCCCTTCTTTTGACAATTGTAGCACTTAATCTTGGATTTATCAAATCCTGCAGTGCTATGTGCCTTGAACTTGAGCTCCCTTCCAGTCTTCTTCAAAAATCTTCTTGCCCTCATAGTCAACATAGCCATCTGCCACTTAATATCTTCCAGATCATCAGGGTCAATCTGCTCCAAATCCTAATTTACTACATGTGTACTAGTAGTAAGATCAGCCAAGAAAGCACAAATAGCAGCATCGCTTATGTTATCAGTAGCAGTAGAAACTGTTGTGATAGCAGTAGAAACTCCACAAGCAGTAAAATGAGTTTCCTGATGACTGTCTAACCCTTTTAAGGACACAAATGCTAGGTTTTATGTGCCAGAGGTTGAACTGGATGTTCCCTTCACTTTTGATTCATGCACTTTGAGATTATTGTATAAATCATCCAAGGTCACCTTATCAAGACCTTCTTTGTTCCTCCAGACCATAGTATGCATGCTCCATTCAGGTGCTAGACTTCTTAGGAACCTGAGATTCACATCTTCTTAAGGAATTGCAGCTTTCATGAGTGCCAGTTGACTCACAAGTTTCTGCAATCTATTACGCGTCTGATCAATACCTTCATTACTTAGAGCAGCCCAGTTTTCAAACTGATGCTTTAAAAGATTCTTCCTTGATTTCTTTGTTGCATCATTCCCAACAAACCTTTGTTTAACAGCATCCTACAAAGACTTGACATCTTCATTCTCACATAAGCTCAATTGATACTCATTAGGTAATCCCATCAGAAGGATACTATGAGTCTTGATCTCCAATCTTTTCTGAGCTTTGTCTTCATTAGTTTTGATAGGTAGATCCTTCCCATCAGCACCCTTAGCAGGTAGAGAATCACCATTCAGGATGATTTCCCACATAGAGTAATCCAGCATCTTAAGGTATTGCTGCATTCTCAACCTCCATAGTTCATACTCCCCTAACTTCAGCATAGGCACCTTTGATGCAGTAACCATGTGTGTTGAATCTTCCATGACTTTAGCAGTAGTTTGAACACAAATTGTCATATATCACAGCTTCTAGATCACAAGCTCTGATACCACTTGTTGATCCCAGTTAAGCAATTGATCAAGTTGATTGAGTTAGATAAGTCTAACACAAACAATAATATAGCAAGCTCTCTTGAATTTAAGATTAAACAGTATGCGGAATCTAATGTTTAATGACTAAGAGAATACTTAAACACAATTTATTTCTCACAAAACACTTCAATATATTATACGAATACTCAAAAGTATTAGGGTTACAAAACCTTGAAGTGATCGACTCTAGAATAACTTGTACTCTAAATCTAACCTAGGACCTCCTTTTATAGGCTAAGGAGTCCTACTAGGGTTATAATAACTTTCTACACAAGATACATATTATATAATCTTTTTTTAATTATCTAACCGACTATACAAAATCTAATAAGTAGTACTAACTAAATGTACTAGCAGTTTGTACTACTAGTTATATTCCACAGTTAAGGCTAGCAGTACTAACCATCAACCTTGGCAGTACAAACTGTCTTTGCTAAATTCCCAACAAATTAGTAGGCTGTAGCCCATCTGAACTTACCAAACGGGCTGAAATAAAATGAAACTGGGCTTTGACCCTTTGCTAAAACAACCAAACACACACCCTAAGTGGGCTACAAATACGCAGAAACATCTGCCATCTATTGGCTGAAAACAAACAGAAATGAGCACCCCTAATGGGCTGAAGACAAGCAGAACCAAACACTCCGCTTTGGGTTGTATTGCAACAAAACAAACACACCCCTTTGGTGCAGAAATCAGTAAGTAACGCACTCTATTTGAGCTGAAAATTAGCATACAAACGCACCCTATTAGAGCTGGAAATCAGTTGACAAACACACCCTATTGGAGCTGAAAATCAACATACAAATGCACCCTATTATAGCTGGAAATCAGTTGACAAACACACCCTATTGGAGCTGAAAATCAGATTCAAACAGGCCTTTGTTTGTGCAGAAATTAAGCAACAAAAGGTACCCTTTTCGGGCTCTAGGTGGTGGGTCGAACCTAGAGCTACTAAACTAAAAGAATATCAAACACGACACACTCGTGCCAAGCTAAGCTCTTGACACCCTTTGGTGATGTCTTGAGCTAACATAAACGAGGCGACAACACACCTGTGAAAACATAGAGGGGGGTGAATACGTTTCTGTTTCAAACTTAAAACATTTGTATCAAATATAGTATAAACCATTGCATTTGCTAATCTCGACGCGATGATGCATTTAACGCATTACGGCATATAAGGCCAACCCCTTAATATCACATAAGATTCCGCAAGATTAATGGTTCATTAAAAATCAAGTTTCACCATTATTAGTCAGGTTGCTTTTTCTTGATCAAGCGTGTCATAATATGTAAAGTGTTAAATATAGTTTGTGACTATATGAAGACCAAGTATGTGTCACAAACATAGACATCAACCACATAGAAAATAAACAATGTAATGCAAGAATAAGAGTAAAGCGATAAGTAAAAGGATAGACAAACCAACACGAGGATTTATAGTGGTTCGGCTACAAGGACACCTTCCTTGCCCTACTCCACTCCCCGAGTCACCTACTCGAGAGTTCATAATCACTACACCAACTCCTTATGGCGGAGAAGCCTTCACAACGTCACTTACACCTTTTTCCGGTACAAAGCTAAATACCGAGTTCTTTCACACCAAGGCGAACCACACCTATAACAACATCGCCTACCCTTTATACGGTGCTAGGCTAACCACCGGGTTCTTTCACTCCAAGGTGAACCACACCTACACAACATCGCCTACCCTTTATTAGGTACTAGGCTAAGCACCTAGTTCCATTACTATGGAGGAACTACTACCCATCACAACACAACACCTAATCTCAAGGAGATCCACTCCTTGTTACAACACCATCAAGGATATCACCATCCTTGGATCTAAACAAATACTATATGTATAACGATGCACCTCATCGATTATACGACCTAGGAATTCTTCACTAATGCCATTTACATGATCCTTCAGCACCTTTCACTAATGCCTTCAACACGGATCTTCGGCACTCTTCACTAATGCCTTTGACACATCTATGACACCCGTTATGTTTTGTGGCCTAACATAACAAACCTTGTGTTTTATGGCACAAACACATAAACCATCTAGTCTAGTCATAGATACAAGAATATGATACTAGACAATATCCAAGATAATGTGTCTAATGGATATGAACTCCTAGACTAAACATCAAGAATCCAAAGCATGATGTAGTTAGTCTTTTATGAATGAAGATGACAAGTTTCCCAGGCTTGTTGTATAAGATCTTCATGTGCTTGTATCTTGTGATGGGTGATCACTTCAGTAGGTAAGGAAGCAAGATCTCTAAGCTTGCTTTGGAGGATCACTTCGGGAGTATGCTTACAACAAATGAGAGTTAGAAGCATTATGATCATATGAAAAGGGTGGTTTACATGTTTCCTAATGATCTAAATATCCTAGATTTGGTGGAGAGAAACTATGTGTGAAGGTGTGAAGAAATGGTAAGAAGTGGCTCACTATTTATAGAAGAAAACTAGCCACTGTTCCCCGGATCCAACGGATCCCTCCCTTGAGGGATCCGTCCAGTGTATTACTGGGGATCCATGGGACACTCCCTTTTACCCATGGGTTTTTTGGTTATGGGTCATGGGTTATGGGTTGGTCCATGGGTATTCTTTTAGATACAATGTATCTAGTGAGTACAATGTATCTAGTCTTATGGGTATGGGTCAATACCATGGGTTATGGATATGATCCATGGGTTTTGAGTGCCCACCAAGGGTACAATGTATCTATACATTGGGTATGGGTCATGGGTTATGGGTACCAAGTAGATTCAATGTATCTACAAGATGCAATGCATCTAGTCTATGGTTTGAGTGCCACCAAGGGTACATTGTATCTAGACATTGGGTATGGGTCATCGACTTTTGGTTTTACCCAACTTCATTCAATGTATTTGGTCAATGGGTCAAGTACTTAAGTTTTTACCCATTTATATTACCCCTTATAATACATACTAGTTATGTATATATTTACCCAATATGTAAACACTAGTTGTTATACATAAACTATTTAACTAAACATGTTTTAATGGTTTGTTGGGGGTTTGATCATAATGCAACATAACAAACATGTATGAACCTGTGTTGTAGCAGCATGCAAGGACTTGAGTCGTTGAGAGTATGTTGAGACCAAATATAATTACAAGTAACTTATACATTTTACGTTATGTATTACATGTTACATGTTTATCATCAACAAAACAAATGAGAATGTATAGATTAAATATCGTAATATTTGCACTAACAATCTCCCCCTTTTTGATGATGACAAAATATATGTAAACGTAATAGATAGGTAAAATGTCAAAGTTACTTGTGTCCGTACTTCCTATACATTACCTTCTCCGTTTACACTCTTCTCCCCCTTTTGTCGAAACAAAAAGGGTGTGTCCTTTAACCTTAATTTCTCCCAATAATGGCGAGTTTGCATCATCCCTAGTGAAGTTAAAAGAAAAATACCTTATTGCTCCAATTGGCACACCATGCCAATACCTTCAACACGAAACACTAATAACGAAGCTTAGCAACTCATGACATTGAGCTTGCACGTCTTTAAAAGGTGGTGATCTCGCCTTTAAGAGGAACCTAGAGAATCACACACACAAAAAATAGAAAGATCCTTTGAATTATAACCATTATTGCTAACGGTTCAATGGATCAAATTTTTGAGGCTTAACCTACATTAGGGTTAGTGTTAAGAAGAAAAGAAAAATGAAAAATATATGATGAGAAAGAAATCTCCCTTTTGTTGAAACATAAAGGAATTTTGAAGAATGAATATGTGCATGCTCCCCCTTGACGGTTGCTCCCCCTTGTTAAGGGCGTCAAGTATTTTAGGAAGGCTAAGACGAAAGTATTGCAAAATTTGCAATGTTTTTGCTTTGATGAAAAACTCCCCTTTATTGAGAGCGTCAAGTTCTCCTAGTGTGTTTTGAAAATCTACAAAACAAAAATTTAGTGCAAAATTATATTCGTCCTTGGACGAGTAAGTCATATGATGCACTTTGTAAAGTTCGACTGAGCTCCCCAGCTCAAGGCGTCAAGAAGAACCTACAAAAAAATTAGTGTAAAATTTAGTCCATAAATGAGCGAGAATCCCATACACATCAAAGTGTATATGTATGAACATACAACGAAAGGATTAGTGTCAAAAAGAGAATAATCCTACTACTTGCATCATCATGGTTGGTTTAGAGGTTGTAAGGTTTGTTCAAGGTAAGAAAAAAAAATGTGCTTAGGGATGAGACGCATTTCATTACAAAATTCACTTGGCTTTTGACAACATAGATGTTTGTGAAGCATGGTTGAGCGACCATGAATTGTAGTGGTAGTGAGACACTTGTAGGATGTGGTTGACACAAATAGGATGTGGTAGAACATGAGACATACTTCATCACGTACATCATGAACTAGACCTTTGGACACGTTGATAATGATAGAAATCATCATTATGACTTAGAGGTATGGAAGTTGTGGTAGAGGTGATGAAAGGTATCAAGGTGAATCTTTGACTTGGTTGATGACTCAATAGAGGTGGTAGACATGATGACTTTGTGAGTAGTGATAAAAGTGGAGTAAGATGGTTAGGATGATGCAAGATTAGAAATAACAAAAAAAATGTGCAAATGAGCACAACTTGACTTGATGATGAAATCGACTATGGTCATCCTACAAGAATCCAAAAAAGTTAGTACAAAAGGAAAACATTTATACCAATGGATATAAAATCATGAAACAAAAAAAAAAGAACACGTAAAGACTCATATAAATGCAACTTATTTATAAACATATAGGAAACAGATAATCCTAAGTGTTGAACAAGTGCTTGGGTGGGGAAAAGGAAATTTGAAATGATTATCTAAAGAGATAAAGTTCCCTCTTGTTCCACGGTTCCACAGGTTCCCACACTAGAGGATCCGCTAGCTTAAGTCTAGGGATCCGGCTAAGAGATGAGGTGAAAAGAGGTGATTGGGTTCTATCAAGGTCTAGCACCTACATATCCTAAGTTACTCAGTCTCTTAAGTGTCTTACATGAAGATGGACTTAAATGATCAAGAGAAAATGATTGATGGTAACTAATGGTTTTTACAGCAAGCACACATGTATACACGTTAAGCAAAGCAAGGAGAGCATGTAGAGATCACATATAGGCAATCTGTTAGGAATTAGAAATTCCAGGTATTAAAGAGTCGGTCACCTCAAGTATATGTAATCGTTAGAAAGCTCGTAGTCGTAGTTATTTTAAGTTAAGTAGTATTTAGTTAAGTAACACCGTGGAGGACGGATGGGTCTTTACCCACTGTATGCCTGATCCACAGCCCGTTGTGTGGCGTTTCATGTAAGACTATAATACTCTCTACCTCTCAAGGTAGAGAGTTGGAGCTCATAATAATATTTTCTTTCTCTCACTATAGTTCCCAACTCTCTTCCTTTCTCTCACTAGAACTTTCTCTCTCTAACATACTTATACGCCTACTTTGATCATGGTTTAGAGTGTTTGTGAAATCCAATATCCTACAATTGGTATCAAGAGCCATGGTTTGATCATTCATCCTTCATGTTCTTTGTTTTGGTGGATTTCATAAGGTTTTTGGTGTATTAAGGGTTTAGGAGAGTTTGATTCATTTGAACAAATTCTAGTGGTAAAGTTTGAATTTTGCTTGTACTTTTGTGTTTAGGATCATCATAAGTGTTTATGTTTTGAATTGGAAGGCTTAAATCATTGTGGTTTGGTTGTTTTAGATTGATAAAGTGGTTATTTGTGTAAAAGGACTAAGCGAGTTGAGTCTCGGACTTGTGTTTCTTCAAAGCGAGTTGCTTTGTTATTTGATGCTTGAGTTGGTACATGCGACTTAGCATTTAGCGAGTTGATATTTATGCGACTTGGGTTCTAAGCGAGTTGTTTCTTTAAGCGACTTGAGATCTTAAGCGACTTGCTACTTAGCGAGTTGTAACGTTAGCGAGTTAACTTAAGCGACTTAGTGTTCAAGCGAGTTGATTGTGTTGCGAGTTGAGACTAAAGCGAGTTGGCTATTTAGCGACTTGATTAATTAGGCGACTTGAGTGTGTTGCGAGTTTACTGCTTATGCTAGTTGTGTGTTTAGCGACTTGTTCATTTAGACCTTTTTCTTCTTCGTGTTACATTCTTACGGTTGTTCTTTTGGTTTAGTAAAATCCCGTGAAAGAATCAATTTCCCGGTTTAATCAAAGAATTGTAAAATCTCGTAGAGCTTGAAACATGTCTACAAACGTTCCTACTATCATCTCCTTTGTTGCCGAGGATGTTCAAGCAATGGTTCGGATACTGCCCACCCATGCTTGACAGAACCGACTACGACTCTTGGGCTCAACGAATTAGATTGTCTTGTCTTGGAAAGGAAAATGGAGTCAACATTCTCAAATCCATTGATGAAGGACCGTGTCGGGTTGAGACGACTAGAGATGTACTTGATCTTCTTGAAGATGGAACTACGATTTACGGAATGGACGGACCAAAAATGTATGATGAGCTTGATGATAAGGAGAAAAGAGATTCGATCTTGATATCGGGGCTTTAACATTGTTCTTCAAGGTCTTCCTAAAGACATCTACAAGTCGATCAATCACAACACCGAAGCAAAGGAAGTATGGGATAATGTCAAGATGCTCCTCTCGGGTTCGAATTAACTATGGAAGGCAGAGAATCACAACTCTATGATGAATTTGAACACTTCAAGATGAAACCGGATGAGAGTGTTTATGAGTACTATGTGAGATTCCACAAGCTTGTTAATGATATAAGGAACATCGAATGACTATGCCCAACATTAATTTGAACTCAAAGTTTGTAAACAACATGAATCCCGAATGGCACAAGTTTGTCATACATGAAGCTTACCAAAGGTTTGAAGAATACAAACTATGAACAACTCTATGCCTTTCTTCTTTAAAATGAGAGACATGCCATGTTTGAAAAGAGGATTCTTAATCACTCAAAGGTCGGGGAGAAACAAGCTCAACAAATGATTCAACTTTTTTTTCACAAATGATGGAATTACCAACAAAGCTTCTCAAGTTTCTCAAGTTGTACCCACGGAGATGGTAATCACAAACTCATTTCGATCCAAGGTTCAAGCAACGGATGCAAATCTTTGTCATGGAACACTTCATCAATCAAGCGACACTCATGGTCAAAGAGAGCAGGACACTTTCACCTCACACTAACAAACTTCACACCGCAATGAGATCCGAACCGCCTCAATCTTCACAACCATGCTTTGATCGGGGATGGGAAAATTATGGGGCGATCGGTTCAAGAAAAGCGGTTTGATCAAAGAAAGGGTGGGGCGGTGGAGGTTATGTTGGTGTCGTAATCGAGGAAGGAATGGTAATCAAGGTCAAGCTAAGCCGATCAAATGCTACAAGCTGTGGTGGTGAGGACACATTGCAAGGCGCACATCTCAAAACGTCCACGAATCTTGATTACTTGAGATAAGATCTTGCTTGTACAAGCTCGGGATAATGGTCTTTGCTTTGGATGAAGAGGATTTGTTGTTTCTTCTTGAGGCAATGCCAAGACCTATGATCTTGGCGTAGATGAGCGACTGTTCGAGAAAATAGGTCACAATCATCGAATGCCTTTCAAGTCGTTGATTGTGATACATACGACTCGATGTGGATGATGGACCCTCGCACACACAATTTTTATCGCTAGCATTTCTCCAATGGTTTCTCCCAAGGTCTCATCTTCACCACAAGTTGGGCCATCCAAAGACAAACTCATCTCGGAGGTATTAAAACTATACGATAATCTTGATGTGCAAAAGAAGCATGGCAAAGTACAATTAATGAAACTATTGAATCAAATATTAAAAATATGGGTAATATCAATGTTGTCCCATATGATCAATATATGAAACAAAGTGAAAGTGAAGTTGTACCAAGTGATGCATCTTCTGCGATCAACAATGACTATATCTTTGATGAATACTTTGCATGTGCCCCGATAATTCGTAATTTACGAACTAAATGCCTATAAAGAGCGTGTTGCTATTTATGAACAACGTGCAAAATTTGAGTTGACCACTCGTGAGCGGAAATAGATGACCAAGTGCGTACAATCATTAGAAAAAGTAATTTTCGAGAAGAAGTATTAAAACAAGAGTTAAATTCCTTGCAAGAAAAGCTTTCTAAAGCGCTAAGCAAAAACAAGAACTTCAAGAAAATATGAAAATGCTCAAGCAAGAATTTAATACAAAGGAATCAAAACTCTTGAAAGATTTTTCTAATATGAAAACTTTGAAAACAAACTTGAAAACAAGTTGTACATACAAGGAACACCATTCGATCGCTCACATGATCACTAAGCATAGAGTCTTAGCGATAAGCATAGCATTCCCCTTATTGAGGAACCAAATCGAGAGGTTATTAAAAGGCTAGAAATGCTCATAAGGTTCTTAATGATGGCAATGAAATCCTTAAACCTAGAGAAACCTAGTTGCGTTGAGTGCACCGAGGAAGATAAGAAATCGAGATGTAGTCACTAGGGAAAAGATGAACAAGAAATTAGATGATCCTAAATGTAAAGAGAAGAAAATAAAGATCACACCCATTATTACAAGAAGGAAAACTGGATTTCCTTGAACAAGTTTAAGCCGAGACATTGTTGACTCCGAACAAGTTTTTGGAAAGTAGATCTAGATAAGCGAAAGTTGAAAATATTGTTGAAACAAACCCTCCCTTTGGAAAATGCCTAGAGCATTGTGTATCCTCCTAATACACCAATGCATCTTGTTCCTAGAACAATTGCCACTAAAAGCAAGACCTTAATTAGCCAATATGTTATCTTTCAACTATTTGTTGATTTTGAGAAAACTTGCAAGAAAAGGATCACACCCTTGGTATAGCGAAGGAGAAAGGGTTTTGAGCAAATGAAAGAATGCTATTTAAGCGAGGTCATGCCTTTCTTTAAACTTCTAAAAGATCACTTTGAGAGTCTTAAAAGGGATGAATCTTGATATTAAGGGAATGGAAAAGGAATTTGATGCAATGATAGTTGAGGTTAGTGACTATGAGCGAGCACTAAAATATAATGAGATTGAGAGGAGAACTTGCATACACTAAATGAGAACTGATTTACGAATGTATTGCTCAAGATGTGTTCTACATCGCCACTAACTGTTCTATTATCGCTTCTCGATTCCATGAGCTGTCTGTTGCCTTGAAAGTCTCCCATGATCGTGTCATTGAGCTTGAAAAATCTAATTCGAACTAAATGAGAAAATTGAACCTGGATGATCACGACAATTTGGTTAAACATTTTTCTAAGCTAGAAGTTGAGCATTTTAATTTACAACTAAAATATCAACATCTTAAAGAAAATGTCAAAACTTCAAATATCAAGACATCCTCGGATGCTCCGAGTTTGATGCGGTTTTCAAATTAATAAGCGTGATGAGCAGATTCAAGCTCATTGCAACACGATCGGAAGGTTGAAAGCCCAAATCTCTCAATTAAAGGGTCAAACGAACAATGTGACTGGTCCCCAAATGCCTCCTCCTTTAGATTCTCAGAGTTCTCAAAACTTTCATCTTCAAAACTTAGTAAATGCTTTACAAAAGGAAAATGAGGCTTTCCTTGAAGAAAATGAAAAGGTTAAACGTCATTTCAATGAATTGTTTGAATCTATAAAGGTCACTCGTAACAAAAATAACGAATCAAGTAGCCTCGTTCTGTAAAGAAATTGAGAATCTAAAGAGTCGGGTAAAGGGAAGATGCCAATGACCAATGGGGAGAATGGTGTATCAAAGGTACATGTCGTAATAAATATGCTTTATGCGTGAAATATGTTCCTCCTCATCTTAGGAATAACAAACTTGCTATTCAAACATATTTCTCATACCTTAAGGACGACCTAGAATGTCTCCGTGAGATTGTAGAAGAGGATAAGTTAGAGAAACCGGATGATAATGCAATTGGCCATGCATGCTTATATGCCAAACGATCTCAAGAACTTCTAGAATGCCTAATTACAATATGCCCTAAAACCTTAGGTGAGCAAGTCAATCCCTTGATACCGTGTTTTATGCCTAGTGCCAAGCATGCAAGTCACTCAATGCCAAATGTTATGAATGTGAACCTAATGTGCCTTCAAGTAGTTCGATTTCAAATCTGTTAGTGCTAAGAATGTGAACTCGAGTGTGCACTCTAGGTGTTCAAATCCCGACTATTCAAGTGTTAAAAGGTTAATCTTAGTGTGCTGCACGTAGCTCGAGATCGGCACATTTAAGCGGTGAAGGAAATAGTAGCCAAACCAACTAATGTTCCCATTCCTCTACAGAGTGTCGGTGACATTAAAGCAAGCGGTCAAAGTCTCAAGACAATACAAGGAAGGACACGACCTGCAAGCTAAGAATGTGCATTGGAAGAAAGTAGAAGACCTACCTAGGAACTTTAAGTTTGAGCGAATAAAGCGAATCGTGTTGATTCTAGTATTAGCCATAGGCGTCTTGTAATTAATTCAATTACGATACTATTTGCAAACCTTGTATTAATGTTTGCTTGAATTCATTTCTAATCATGAATGTGGTGTTAATGTTTTGCCTAATGATGTTAATTGTCCAATTAATATTGTTAATGCTAATAATCATGCTAAGAAGGCTAAAAGGCAAAAAGCGAAGAAAGTTAGAAAACGGTGGAAACCCACGGGAAGAACATTTAGTAAGATATGCTATTATTGGATACACGTTGGTCGTAAGACTAATCGAGACAATGCCCACTAGAAAATGGATCCCTCTTGGTAGATCTATTCCCTTAAGAAGTGAGCACACCGTGAGCAGGGGCTAATAAAGACACTAATCTTGCATCTATTCACAATGATTCCACGCCTATTTTACGATATGAATGCTTCTATTTACGATGTGGGTGTTCCAACCGGTGTTACTAACCAAATGGAACCCATTCTTGCATGGAGATCCCAATTATCCAGTTATCCATTCTTGTCTGTGTTCAACTGCAGATTGTTCAAATCGTTATGTGGTACCTAGACTCAGGCTGTTCCAAGCAGCTGACCGGTCAAATGGCTCCTGGACAATTCAGTTCAGGACCCACACTTCCAAACAGTCCCATTGGATCATCCCTTGTTCCAAACTCTTCTCAAGAAACTCCTTATGTACCTCCATCTAAAGATGATTTAAAGAAATTGTTTGATCCTATGTTTGATGAATTTTATGATCCAAGTACTAATGAGGTGTCGATTCCTTCAACAGAGGCTGCTCATATTCCTGTGAATGAAGACAATCCCTCAGTCTCAATATATTTAAGTCAAGAAGCGCTGCTGCTTGATCCTTGATCTCATCAACAAATCATCATTCGTCAAATGTACATCATGGAAATGTTTACGGCATCAATGATGAAGTTAATCCCTTTGCTACTCTCGAAGATGCTCCATTCGAAAACATATTTGCTCACGAATCTTCCTCAAAACCATCTTCTTGAGGAGACATCGACTCTGCTACTTGGGTCCTCAACAACTACCACATGAACACCTCGGAAAATGGACTCACGATCATCCATTAGACAACATCATTGGAAATCCTCTCGTCCTGTATCAACACGGAAACAACTTGCAACCGATGCCTTATGGTGTTTCTTCAACTCTGTTCTCTCAAAGATCGAACCAAAGGATGTTAAAGCGCCATGAGCGAAGGCAATGGTTCAATGCTATGCAAGATGAAATTCATGAGTTTGATCGACTTGATGTATGGGAGTTAGTACCGCTCCGAATGTGCCATGATTATTGCTCTAAAATAGATCTTCAAAGTGAAACTAGATGAGCATGGTGATGTATTGAAGAACAAGGCTCGATTAGTTGCTAAAGGATACCGTCAAGAGGAGGGTATCGACTTTGAAGAATCTTTTGCTCGATTGCTCGAATCGAGGCAATCGTAATCTTTTGGCTAATCTTGCTAGTAAGAATATGGTGGTCTATCGGATGGATGTGAAGGCGGCATTTCGAGCGGAGATCTTAAAGAAGTCGTCTCGTCGACCAACTGAAGGATTTGTAAATCAAGAGCATCCTACTCAAGTTTATCGTTTGAAGAAGGCTCTTTACGGTTTAAAGCAAGCTCAAGGGCATGGTATGATACATTGTCAAAGTTTCTTCTATCTACCGGATTTAGCAAAGGAGCGATTGATCCAACATTGTTCACCGAAGTCGTGCAAACATTTAATTCATGTTCAAATTTATGTTGATGATATCATCTTTGCCTCGATGACCCCAATGAGTGTATTTGTTTTCAAATGAAATGAGTTCAAAATTTCAAATGTCAATGATGGGACAAATGTCATTTTCTTGGGATTACAAATTTCACAAAGTCCGGAGGCATTTTCATAGATCAATCTAAATATGCAATTGAGATCTTAAAGAAATTTGGATTTGATTCAAGTGACCCCATTGACACTCCATGATTGATCGAACCAAACTAGATGAGGACCACTCGGGGATCATGATTGATCAAGCGAAATATCGTAGTATGATTGGATCACGATGTACCCTCAACGCTAGTAGACCGGACATCTTGTTCATTTGTTTGCATGTGTGCGGATACCAGGCTAAGCCTACTAAAAAGCACCTTGAAGCGGTTAAGCGGGTCTTCGGTATCTCAAGGAACCATCAACATGGGTCTTTGGTACCAAGGACACCGGTATGTCACTAACGACCTATGCGAGATCTTGATCATGCGGTGTCAAGATACTCGTCAAGTACATCGGAGGTGCTCGGTTTTGGGTGATAAGCTTGTGATCCGGTCTTCAAAGAAACAAATGAGTACTTCTATTTCCTCTACAGAGGTGAATACATAGCCATGTCATCTTGTTGTGCTCAAATCTTATGGATGAGATCTCAATTATCGACTATGGCTTTGAATTCAACAAAATCCTCTCAGATCTTGTGACAATAAAAGTGCTATTGCTCTCTCATGCAACAACGTTCAACACTCAAGAGAAAAGCATATCGACATTCGACATCATTTCATCGGGGAACAAGTGGAAAAAGGTGTGGTGGAACTCTATTTTGTGAGGTGCGAATATCGGTTAGCGACATCTTCACCAAAGCTCTTCCAAGAGAACGTTTTGAGTTTATTCTTCACGTCTTGGCTTGAAAAGTTTTCAACGAAACACTCAAACGTCTTCGAGGAGGAAGGCGAGGAGTAAAGGTCTATCTTCATCTATCTCTTGTATATATCTATTGAAAAACAAAATACAAAATTATAAAACCCTCAAAATCAAGCAGAAAAATATAAAACCTTCAAAAGCCATAAACAATCGAAAAATCTTCAAAAAAAAATAATAATAAAAATAATAAAAAAATAAAAATATATATTGTCAATTTGTTATGTTTTTCTCGGTTCGATAATATCTACGGTCTTTGTCTTTGTCATTCAAAGAATGACACGGACTTTAGATGTTGTTCAATTCTTTAAAAAAAAAAAAAAAAAAAAAAAAAAAAAAATTGGGAGAAAGAGAAACAATGGTTTATTGTCATTTCAGAGATAACCGCTTTTCAAAGAAAGAACGAGCCATGCTTTTCATGTTTTCAAGATTTGAGAATTTGTTTGAACATTCATCAAAAGCCTTTTTATCAACCAAATTCCATGCTCTGATTCTATTAACATGTTATCTACTGAAAACAAATTGTTTTGAAAAATAACTCTAACTCTATCTTTGATAATCATCTGGTCTTATTTGTCAAAATATCAATCTCTCAATCAACAACCTATGTCATTGATTGAGGGGGAGAATGATTTCAATTAAATTGAATGATTTCAATTAAATTAAAAAGTTATTTGACATTAAATTGTTTTCAAAAGATATTCATGCATGTTTTACCAATGGAGTTTAAAGTCGTTAAATCCGATCCTTATCAGTTAAAACGCTTTCATAATCAAGTCACATTTCTCCTTAAAAGCTTTCAAATTCAATTTAAATCTATAAGAGATCACAATTCTCAAATGATTTGATAATTGTGATCAGAGGAGAATGTGTGATTTAAATTGGATTTAAACTGATAATTCGGTAAATGGAAAAATGATTTTATAATGATGAACATGCTCTCCTTCCCACATGTGACAAACGATTTCAAATTTTCCATGCACATGTTGAGGGGGAGCATCTATCTTAAACCTATGATGTATAACGTGATCACTTATCTCAATGTGCAGGTTCCCTCTAGTATGTGCAAAACTCTATTCAAATCTCGAGGCACATATTGAGGGGGAGCAAACTTATGAAAACCTCATCCTTCCCTAAAATGCTTTATCTACTTGTCTTGATTAGGGAAGTGATGTTGATATTTTAGAAAATGGTAATCAAAGTAATTTCTTCCTCTTGCCTCCGTGTGCAAAGCGATTTCAAACAATTCATGCACATGTTGAGGGGAGCACTTATTCTAAAATATCAAAAACAATTCGGTACAAAATGTTTTGATAATATATCACAAGTATCCGGATTGATTTTCAAATGGTTTTCAATTGGTTCCAATGGCAGATGAACAATACCAAATAGACCGACCAACTTTACTTTATGTACGGTGATATAAGGATGATAAGGTTAGGTATGTGTTCCCATGATCCGCCAGAACCGGAGGGATCTACCCAGGGACTATCCACTAGTTAGTGTTGTAGGACCTTAGATATATCAACCTTATCACAAACCCAACACAAATACCACGTTAAACACAAACTGTATGCGTAGATAAAGAAAGATAAAGTAAAGAACTTGGTGACTTGATGTATAAATTCGTGTATATGTTTAGAGAGATAGAGAGAAGAAAGATGAAACAATAAGATGTATATTGCTTCAAGGAAAAACACACACACACACACTCAAGCACACCCCTCAAATGACATACTTGAGGGGTATATATAGGTAAGAGAGATGATGCCCTAAGGCTTGGCCATGGGCCTTGAGATGGACTTGGATTGGGCTTGGGTTTCACTAACTAGACAAGGCTAGCTTAACTTAACTAATGCCCAATTAGCTTATCCCAATCCACGAGCCCGTTGACTATTCTATCACGATATCTAACACTCATTACAAAGTTCCTAATCGTGAATGACCATCACTTCTAATAAAAATAATCAAGGCTAACAATCTCCCCCTAAGGGGTGGTCATTCAAAATATGCTCCACTTGAATAGGTCTTTAATCTTTTTGAGCTTGAACTTTGTGAGTAGATATAGAATAGTCTTAATTCTTTGCTCCTTCATGCTTTGTGATCAGATAATGTGGTTGTCTGCCGTTGTCAACTTCGTTGGTTAGGTGTCTCCACGCCTTTCTCCACCATGCTCACACTTCTATTTGACTTTGATTTACCAATGACGTAGTTCTCGAGTCTTTAAACTTTGAGATTCTTTGACATTGACAAAGAATCATCTCCTTTGATTACGATGAGAACTTTCATGTGTTGTTGGTATGAGCATGTGGCAAGTCTGCACGATCCATCCGCTCCGGAGCTTCCATAAGAGGAAAACATAAAACAGGTTAGTAATAAGCGGATTTAAGCACTTACAAGTTTGAATTTCGAGGGTGTTATGACATAGTGTGAAACACGTCTCTAATTCTCACGAGGCCGTTCTGAACTGGAGTCCCACAAGTGAGATAACGCGATGTGCGAAATACACCTCTGATTCGGATGAGTCGAGGTACAATCAAGCATCACCCCACGACGTAGACCGTTTAAGACACGATGGCGTAATCCACGGAGAATTACCGAAGTGACTGCTTTTGTCGGTCGCTGATGTTGACCACGGCGAGAATTTCCATTCAATCACCGAGGATTACGGTTGTAACTCCCTCATAAATGTTACGGCGATTGCTAAGATCTGCGTGGGACTCTATAATATATCACTTGTGCCCTTATTGATGAACAATAAGCGATGTCATGTCATGTGTTCCTATGAGATCTTTTGATGAATCTCGTGGCTCTAGACTCAATAGTGCATTTTGGTTTTCTGGCGGAGACTAGGAAGAGGTCTCCTTCTTCAATACCAACAATCTCTAAGAGAAAGTCAATAGATTATGTAGGGTTCCGGTGAGAATGAAACAAATCCCTTTTGAGAGGAATTGAGTGGCTAGAAGGTTTAGTGCGGTCGTCACTTTGGGTCCATGACGTCTTTGTCTTCAATACCGGTGTCATCTAGTGACAACCGATGAGAGATGAATTGAACCCGGTTTACGCCCTAAGGTTGAATATGGAGGGTTTCTTTTCACCCTTTCTTTTACATTTCTTTTAATTCTTCAACCCTTCTTTCTCCTTTCTCACATTACTCCTTTTTTTCAATCATTCCTAAGGACTTCTAGTTCTAAACTATTGGTGATGTCCTTGGGTAGATCCCCTCGACTCTGGCGGATCATAGACGGATTTCTATCCTTAGTCACCTTATAACTCCATGACTGTCCTATTGTTGCCATAAAACCATTTTTCATGAAAATCTCTCAAAGTGTTTATGATTATAAAACATGATATTGTTAACACCTTGAGAGTTTTATATTTTCAGAAACACTCCCCCTTCACATGTGCTTATATTGTTTTAACTTAAATCTTCACAGTGAGGGTAGAGTTCGTACTTTTGAATTGATCGACTTTAAATGAACTAGACCGATTCGAGACACGTTTACATCACTAGAGAACTAGCTTGAAATTATTACCCGTCCTGGTCAAGTCATAGAAAGTTTCTCGAGATGGTACATTTTTCTTCGTCAATTCATTGGTTTCATCTGAGTCGAGCTCTTTTTGAGATTCGAACAACGATCATTAAACTTTTGATCACATTTTAATCACGTTTCTCCCCTCAAAATAGCATATCCATGATGTTTTGAAACAAAATGATTAAAAGATATGTTTTGGAAAGCATTTGGAGAAGGCGATTGAGCATGAATTTTGGAACAATTTTGGTTTAATACTCCCCTTAAAGAAAGCATATTTTTCATACAGAAGATTTAGAATCAATTAAGGGTTTAGAGGAGTTATCTTGGTACCAAATGTGAGAGATTTTGAAAACTCTTTTGAAAAATTTGAATCAATGGTACATAAGATGAAGATTTAAAAATCTTTGAAGATATTGCGAAGAATTATCTTCATTTGTTTTAGGATAAGTGCTTGATATTTATGAAAATCGATTTTGCGTAGCACTTTCCTTTCTTTAAATTGCGGGTTCTGATCTGAAATAGCGCAAGCCATTGTTTTAGGAATAGTGCTTTGAAAATATTTAAAACCTTTGATATGGTTAAGCACTTTCCTTTCTTTGGGCGCGGGTCTGATCGATGTGTCCGAAGCCATTATGTTGAAGTCCGGGTTTCGTCTTGAAGTATCTGAAAGCCATTATTATGAAGAAATTTTGAGAAGCGACATGTTTTAGAAAACAATTAAAGAACTCTCGCTCAAGCATCATACATACCGTATCATTGTTGAATGACATTTCTAGAAGCGTCTGAATATCGATTATACAAGAGACATGTCGTGAGAAGAATATTTTGGATTTTTGATTTTATATTGTTTTGTATTTTTGAAAGTTTTATATTTTTATATTTTGCTTTTGTTGGTTTTATAAAAAGATGGAAAATCAATAAAGAAGATAGAAAGAGTGATGAAGAAGAAGATTTTCTGAATTGGAACCCTCGGATGAGTGGGTTCGAGAGATATTTGATTCACACGCAACCAAAGAAGAAGAGTTTTCACAAATAACAGTGTTAGAAGTACAAGATTCCTCACTCTTATCCTGATGATTTTCACTATTATCTGTGTAGGAGCAAGTATCAAAAATCTTTCCTGTGGGGATCCATCGAAGACCTATTGTGTTGAATACTTTGCCCGTGGGAATCCACCTTAGGTAAGATCTAGGAGTTGTTTTCTTATCAGATGCAGCGGAAGACTTATTTTTTGAAAAACTACGTCCTGAAGAGATCCACCTATTAGGTTTCTGTTTGATGTCCATCTTGTCAACGGGTTTGTTTCGGTTTGGAGTCTTAGTGGATTGTGCCTTGGCACGAGAACTATCTTTCTTGAGATATTGTAAGGCACATGCTTCATGATTAGCTGAAAAGACACATTTTTTACATGTAGTACAGACAAATTCAATATTCTTGTTTAAAACATCGACTTTAACTCTGTCCTCTGGTCTTTTGAAATTGATTCTTGTTCGAAAAAGACTTGGAATTCCTAGTGTTGTTTTCTAAGGGCATAGCATTTTCTTTTGTGCAACTACTCTTAGATGTAAGCCAATCCCTAGTCTTTTGTAGAGTGTTCCTAGGTAATGGTTTACTACTACTAGCGGTGCCTTGAGATCTTGTAGAATTCATCACCCTAGATGTTGTACCTAGAATTCCATCTTTTCGAGTGCATGCCTTTTCCTAGCTTCTTCTAGATAGTGATTGTTGACCATTTTGTTAGAACCATGATTCTTTAAGCTGGATTTGCGGTCACATTCCGTGTAATTTTCCTAGAAGTGCCATGTGTAATCACTTTTCTTTATCAAAAGCGGTTTTCAAAAGCTTTGATAATTCTCTTTTAATAGGCAAAGTCGTGGGTATTGTTTTTGACAAATCATTTTCTCATTGACTTTTGGAGGCGAGAAATAGACATTTTGGTTTGAAAACCGATTTTGGAACATTTGTATTCTCCTCGGTCAATGGTTTTGCAAACTTAGTATCCATGACCTTTCCTTTTAGACATCCCGGTGAGCTCTCAAAGATCATTTTGCTCTTGCATGTCCTTGTAGGCACGCTCATCTGACGTTTGTCATACTTGCATTCCTCTGTTTTTCGATCGTTGTTTAAAATAGGACACGTTTTCTTTTCAAGTTTCATAAGAGCTTTTCGTATTTTGAAACAATTTCGGAGGTCTCATCACGAGTCTTTCATGATCTTCAACGAGAATATGTTTGTAAGATAATGGACATGATATCGGTAGTCATAACATCTTTGAAGAGAATCATTCAAATTTTCCAAAACTTTGATGTGTTCAAAACATTCATTAGCTTGCTTTACTGTGGATTTGGAAACTACAAGCTGGTTTTGAAGCTGGTGTTGACACTTTGTTTGAAACACTTGGTGTGATGGAAAACTTTGGCGTTTCTTTTGATTAACAAAAGTAATCCCATTAATTTTGTTCCATTTGTTATAATCAATCGGTTTAAGATCCGGATTCTTTTGTTTCATTTTTGATCTACTCTCTCTCCTAGTTCCAACATTTCGGAGAATCACGAACAATTATGGGTTCATGCAAAGGTTGTCCATTGTTCAACACATTCCGTTCTTTCGAGCTTTCTTGAGGAGCGAAGGAGGTGAGTTACCAAGAGCCATTTATGTGAAGTGTGAAAATCGGATTTGCTTGATTAGAAAGCATCTTGTTTGTTTTAGCGGAATGACCCGTTGTAAGAAGCAAATTATCCAATTTTTGATAGTTTCATTTTATCCGAATTTCATCAAGAAGAGAATCTTCTCGTTTTGAAAAATCGACAATCAACTGTTTCTTCTCTTTTCAAGATCGAGAACGATTGCTTTTGTTTAGAAAGTTGGTTGTTTAGATCGAAATTTCCTTGTTTAAAGATTTTATTTTCAAATTGATTCACATCAAGTGTGTCATACTTGAGTTGCAATTGTTGTTCTCTTAAAGCAGAATCTCGATAACCAATTTCTAATTCGGAAATTTTGTTTGTATGAAATTCATAGGCTTTGGCGTGCTCCTTGTAACTCTCAAGCTCGGTCAATTTAACATTCGCGGCCTTAACCGCGATTGACCGTTCTAACTTTCTCAACTTCAATGCCACATTGATTAATTAATGATTCAAAATAAGCACGTGTTTCCTCATCGATCGCAGTATTTTGTGCCACGACCTCCATTAGGATCCACATATGGAGTTTGAGTAAGTATTGCTACAACTCGGATTGTCCATGTATGTATCATAAGTAGGTCTTGATGTCACGAGAATCTTTGTTTATCATGAGTAAACACATCACATATGACATTGTTATAGCATGGATCAATGATTGGTACCTCGAGATCTTGTATTGGCGTCATAGGCGGAGGTGAGTCGACTCGATGTCATACTTAGCTTCGAAGATTTGCCATGAAGATGCAATTTGCATTGAGTTCCTCGAGGTCTTCCAAATCATCCATAATAGCGAAAAAGTCATGTTCCTCGGACTCAGCTGGAACCCGCTTCTTGCTTATACGCTAACAAAGCGACTTTTCCAAGAAAATCACCATTCTTTTGTGCGGCTTAGTGGGACGGTTTCTTGCCATGTGACCCACTCCTTGACAGTTATAACACTTAACTCGATTACCACGATTCACATTTCCATGATTCCCAACGGTGGAGCCGCAACATTCCGATTACGATTACCTTTGCTCTATTCCCAACATTCATCTCATCGATTACCGATTGGAACCTTTGATTACCCATGCATTGCTAAATGCTTTATCCAATAAAGAAAATACATTGCAAGGTCGCTTCTACTTGACTTCGGGATCGGTGATTCCTTGTTCTGGTATTGTTGATCTGGATAGAATTGTTGTTGTGGTTGTGGAATGTATTCTTTGCAAGTTGTTGTTGTTGGAAGATGATGAAGCTTGTTGTTGTGTATTCTTTGTAGTTTGAGTCTTAGCAATAAGTGCCAATTTTCCAATTTTCTTTTTCGACTTCATTCGCTTGACTTGGTTTTGTTTCGGAAAATCGTTGAGTTGATCAAAGTTCACGATGTAAGTCTTTTGTTTGGTTAACAATAGTGACATATCGTCCCCATTCTTACGGAAGATTGTTCGGGAACTTGATGTTTTGAGCGATTGTTACGGGTGCCAACTTGTTTCGATAAGCTCATTCATCAAAGTGCAAAACCTTCCATAGTAGGATTCAATGGATTCTCTGGTGTAGATGTAAACTTCTCCCATTCGAGTTAGCGACTTGTTCTCCATATCTTGTTTACCAATTTACATTTCCAAAACATAGCCGTCTAACACGTTCCCACATATCGAAGCGGTTTCTGGCGCTCACCATGACAAAGATGTCTATTGGTAAACCCAGTTGGATAATATGAATTGCCATGTCATCGCATCGACTTGTTTCGATCCTCTTGATGTATTACGATTCGGTTTGAAGATGAGAGGATGGTGGGATGGGAGGTGTTGCATCGGCATTTCAAGGACATGGACTTGTCGAGGCTTGAAGGGTCCATCTGAATGGATTTAATCATGAGTTTGCCATTAGGTTTGGTCTTTATGTAACGAAGCATCGACTTGTCCATTGAAGATAACCACCTTTTGCCAACATAGGAGGTCGGTTTTCGGCACCGTTTGCATGAATGTCTTGTTGAGTTGCCATTGATGAAGGTATGATCGATAAAGTTGATGTAGGATCGATTCAACGATAAAGGAGTTGTGGTTGATGAAGATTAAGCTTGGTTTAGGTTTTTACGAAAGTCGTGCTAGTAAACTCGGTTCTTAAAAATTTAGCCCAAAATTTGAAATTCAAGATATAAAATCAATTCTAAGGTCGTATGAAAATTTTGAGTTATGACAATTTTGACGTAAATTTGACCGAAAAATTTGAATTTAGGCCCAAAATTTGAATTTTGACCAAAATTTCAAGTTATACCAAAATTTGAATCTCGTAAAAATTGAGCGTTTAGTCTCCTCGAAAAATTAAATTTTACTCAAGTTTTCTCGTAAAATTTGAATTTTTTTTTTTTTTTTTAAACCTTAGGCGTAGAAAGAGCTTGGCGTAGACCAAAGAAGTTCTGAGTAGGATATGGTTACGAGTAGGATGTAGTTCTGAGTAGGATGTAGTTCTGAGTAGGATCTTATCGTGGGAAGCTTAGGCGTGGGATCTTATCGTGAAAGTATCTTCGCGTAACCTTAAGCTTATGCATAGACAAAAGTTACTCGTAAACCTTACGGCGTAATTGTGAAGTTATCGTAGAGTTACTCGTAAGCTTTTAGCTTATCGTAAACTATGGTTAAAACCAAAAATCCTTTACATCATCACACAGTAAGGGATATCCACAAGTCGAAGTGTTCCACAAACTTATCCAAGTGAGGAAGCATCGAGTAACCGTTATAGCTCGAAGATTCTTCACCAAAAGTTACAGTAGAAAAGTTATGAGTAGTTGACTTTCTTACGAGTAGAACTAGGGTTTGACCTACTAGTAAAAATTTCCAATGATTCAAACAATTTCGCTTGCACAGATAGCCTTAAAAACACTCAAATAACACGAAAATGTGAACCTTTTTCACCCAAAGTGCTTAGAAAAGTTACTGAGTAGAAAACTAGGGTTTTGACTTTTGACTTCTACTCGTAAGAAATTTCCAACGATTCAAATGATTTCTTTTGCACGAAATCCTTAAAACACTCGAATAACCCAAAATGTTGACCTTTTCACCCAAAGTGGTTAGAAAAGTTACAGTAGAAATGACCAATAACCAAATCGAGCTCAAAGCTTAACCAAAGCGTAAAGCTTCAAACTTTTGCAAAAGCGAAACTTTAGCACCAAATATACCTTAAACCACAAGAATCTTGAATTTTTAAGTGCAAAATTAAAGCTTTAAGCTTGACAACTATGAAAAGCGTGAGCCTTTGCGTACAATACCAAGCTTCAAAACAAACACAAACACTCCTAAACCATTGTTAGGCGATTGATACCAATTGTAGGACCTTAGATATATCAACCTTATCACAAACCCAACACAAATACCACGTTAAACACAAACTGTATGCGTAGATAAAGAAAGATAAAGTAAAGAACTTGGTGACTTGATGTATAAATTCGTGTATATGTTTAGAGAGATAGAGAGAAGAAAGATGAAACAATAAGATGTATATTGCTTCAAGGAAAAACACACACACACACACTCAAGCACACCCCTCAAATGACATACTTGAGGGGTATATATAGGTAAGAGAGATGATGCCCTAAGGCTTGGCCATGGGCCTTGAGATGGACTTGGATTGGGCTTGGGTTTCACTAACTAGGCAAGGCTAGCTTAACTTAACTAATGCCCAATTAGCTTATCCCAATCCACGAGCCCGTTGACTATTCTATCACGATATCTAACACTCATTACAAAGTTCCTAATCGTGAATGACCATCACTTCTAATAAAAATAATCAAGGCTAACAAGTGTAGAGTTCTTAGGTATGATGATAAAAGGAGAAAAATGAGATATGGGAAGAGTGCGGACTGAGACTGAGCTAGTATTGGAACAAACCCAACAAGGTTCTAGCTATGAAGTCTCGGTAAGCAACTTGAAGGGTTGAAGAATTAAAAGAATTGAATGAGAAAGGGTGAAAACAAATAGCCCTCCATTTATTCAACCTTAGGGCGAAAACGGGTTCAATTCATATACTCTTGATGGTAACATTGGTATTGAAGACAAGGCGTCATGGACCCGATGGCCTTGCGCACTTCAACTTTCCAAACCACTCAAGTTCCTCTTAAAAGGGCTTGTTTCATTCTCACGGGAACCGACATTATCTATCGACTTTCTCTTAGAGATTGTTGATATTGAAGAAGGAGACCTTCTCCTAGTCTCGACACGGGATCCAAATATGCACAAATTGAGTCTAGAGCCACGAGATCATCAATAAATCTCATTAGGACACTTTCAATGAAGACTCTGTTTCACACAATGTGAAAAGAGATTATATCTTGAGTCCTCGCATTATCCTTGTGGTATTGCGGACCATCGAGTGATATGCATACATATTCACAATGAAGATGGAAAACCTTCAGAGCCAACATCAAACAAGCTCGGTAGGTGACATGTGAGATCTATTCATTAGATCAACCATGTGACAACCGAGCAGAAACAATGGGCGATTCAAGTCTTGAATCAATCTGGTTTAGGTTATGGATTGACGGATACCTTTGAAAACCGGTCTTTGTGCTTAAAAACTCTTTTCTTTAGCACTTAGGCTGCGTACAAAGATTTCAAATCAAAAGGTGTTTATGATTGATACTTGATTTTCACTAAAACCTTCGTTGTATTGCAAAACAATTTCTATTGAGCAATACGATTGTTTTCAAATCTCTTTTCATCAATCGGTGAATCTATATTCGTTGGTTCACTCACTCCGTGTTGTCTTCTTTGAGATGTTCGGTTTGAGAACGACTAGAGCATTGCGAAACCACGTCAAGGAAATTCCTCGAAATTATACGATCACAGGCGGTACATGTCTTGATCAGCGGGAACCGTGGGCGTGTACCTCAATTCAGCGAAAGTGATCAAGGACACTTTCGTGCGATTTATTGCTAAGCTGTTGTATGCGGTACACCCGGCGTTTGCGGTGATCGAATGAAGCGGTCAATCCATAGCCGCATGCTCACTTAACACATTCATCTCAAAAGAAATCATGATTAGTGCATCAATGACTCGATATTTTCACTCCATGCTTACGCTATCACTGCGCCAATATCATGAATCAGCGAAGCTTCCGCTACTCGATGATAAGATATCATGATCCGAATGTGAGCATGTCGGTCCGAAAGTCACAACATCACATAATACCAACATCACAATGGATGTCTCGAGATTTTTGCTGGTGATGGTCTCAAAGGTGGCTCAAAATTATTATCACGTGAATCGGTAAAAGACCTCCACTTGGTTTAACCAAACATGCAATGAGAAGAATCAATGACTACGAGCTTGAACAAAGTACTACATCAAGAATGCAAGAACAATTTTTTTGTAATATATGTTTGTATTCAATGTAATTTTAGTACATGATTGAGGTGACCTCCTTAGGGGAGATTGTTAGGGATTAGAAATTCCGGTATTAAAGAGTCGGTCACCTCAAGTATATGTAATCGTTAAGCTCGTAGTCGTAGTTATTTTAAGTTAAGTAGTATTTAGTTAAGTAACACCGTGGAGGGACAGACGGGTCTTTACCAGCTGTATGCACGATCCATAGCCCGTTGTGTGGCGTTTCATGTAAGACTATAAATACTCTCTACCTCCCAAGGTAGAGAGTTGGAGCTCATAATAATATTTTCTTTCTCTCACTATAGTTCCCAACTCTCTTCCTTTCTCTCACTAGAACTTTCTCTCTCTAACATACTTATATGCCTACTTTGATCATAGTTTAGAGTGTTTGTGAAATCCAATATCCTACACAATCAAATGAGATCGAGCTCACAAATAACGCAAAGGTTTAGAAAACTTAACAAGTACTATTCAAGAAGCCCAAAACAAATTTACGGTCTAGATTAGTAAATCATTTACACTAACAATGACATGCAAGGTATGTGTCTAGAAAAAAAAAGAGCACATAATGGTGTTCAAGACAAAAGAGTTGTGAAGTGCTAGTTTAGGACAATCTAGTTATTACGGATGGTGATTAGCATACAATGAGCTTCGTCCATGAAGTCATGTAGCTCTTCTCGATCAAAGCAAGATAATCGCTTGATGAGGCAAGTGGTTGTGATTAACAAAAAATTAATTTTACAACTTGTTTGATTAGTAATCCTAAGACAATGCAAAGTATTTCCATTGTAAACGTACTTTAGGAAAACATAGGAGTATAAATTTCTCAAGTGAGAGAATGAATATGAGACTATTACTAGCGGTGCTCAATTACGGCTAAACACGACCATTTTACGGGCAATTCCACATACCCAACTTCTCTCAAGGAAGCAATTCAACCGTTAGGTCAAATTGAGTTTCTAGTGCAATAAGTTCTCCAGTATTCATTCTCAAGTTAGGAAAATTTATATTCCTACAATGGCCTATCGAATCGAAGAGTAACAATGATGATACTTTGCTTCGTTTATATTAATATTATACCTGAAACAACTAAGGTGACGAAGGTGTCAAAAAATTAAAAGTTGTCCATATGGTGAACAAAAAAATGGTTGGATGAGCTAGTTCAACATATGTTGTTGGAAAGCTCGAGTTTGGACTTTCGGATATGAACAATTATATTTGCGTTGTAAAATAATTTACTTGAGTATATCGGATGAATAATCAAGTTGTCAATCCTACTATGAAGCTTGGAGAGCGATCATGAAAAGGAAAACGGGAGAGTACATCATCAACATAAGTGTAGGTTATGATCTGATGTACATTCTTGTTGTTTTTAGAAAGCGATACAAGAAAATATGAAATCAAGAAATCATATAGGCACATAAAACATTTATGTTGCACACATGACAAACTCAATCAAAAAGCCATTTTAGTGTGTTATATGTTTTAAACATTTTTCAACTTATAAAACTAACATTTTCGACACAACTAGATGTTATCCCAAACACTCCTTCAAGTAGCACATTGATTAGTAGAAAAATACTAAATTGACAAGCAAGAGAATGAATAGCAAGGTAAGGAAACCACATATGTTAATCAATCAAACAAGCACAAAAGCTATTTGAGATAAGCAATTAATCAAGTAATGCAATGGAAACAATTTATCATTTAGCATAGCATACGAAAGTTCTTTTCATCGCTTTGTGTTAAACATGTATACCAAGCTTGATTAGTTTCCTTTATAAATATTATCAAAACCTTAATTTCAAAGAGGACACATTGTTATTCAAAGATGAAAACATCCGTCTCAATTAGATCAAAAGTTTGTGCAAAAGTTATGACCGAAAATGACTTTCTATTATAAATCAATGATTCGAAAATTTTGTTTTGAATCAGTTTATGAAATCATTTTAAATGAAAGTATACTCAAATACCTTTAAAGCGATAGGTGGCACGACTTCTAACGACTTACGGTTAATTAGTTATGAATTTTTGAAATTCGGATAAAAGCATCTTCGTACCACGGATCACACGGATCCTTTGCTTGAGGATCCGTCCGATGTAACTGAGGATCCGGATCGACGCAATTAAAAAATGTGCGTTTTGACCCGGCGAAAAGGTTTAACCTTTGTAGACTTTTAGTGAAGTTATATTAACCATTTTACCTTTATTCAAGCTTGATTAACAAGATATCTAACAACAAAACTTCAAAAAATCAACAAAACACTTTTCATATTATGCTTGACTTCACCAAAAATTTGATCGAGGACCTTACTTGTTTTGAAAACCATTTGTTTTAAAACTAGAGCCAACCAGCTCGATACCAATTGTGAAAGCGTAGGGGGTGAATCGTTTCGTTTCAAACTTAAAACTTTTGTATCAAATATAGTATAAACCATCGCATTTGCTAATCTCGATGCGAGGATGCATTTAACGCATTACGGCATGTAAGGTCAACCCCTTAATATCACATAAGATTCCGCAAGATTAATGGTTCATTAAAAATCAAGTTTCACCATTATTAGTCCGGTTGCTTTTTCTTGATCAAGCGTGTCATAATATGTAAAGTGTTAAGTATAGTTTGTGACTATATGAAAGACCAAGTATGTGTCACAAACATAGACATCAACCACATAGAAAATAAACAATGTAATGCAAGAATAAGAGTAAAGCGATAAGTAAAAGGATAGACAAACCAACACGAGGATTTATAGTGGTTCGGCTACAAGGACACCTTCCTTGCCTACTCCACTCCCGAGTCACCTACTCGAGTTCGTAATCACTACACCAACTCCTTATGGCGGAGAAGCCTTCACAACGTCGCTTACACCTTTTCTCGATACAAAGCTAAATCTGAGTTCTTTCACACCAAGGCGAACCACACCTATCACAACGTCGCCTACCCTTTATACGGTGCTAGGCTAACCACGGGTTCTTTCACTCCAAGGTGAACCACACCTACACAATGTCGCCTACCCTTTATTAGGTACTAGGCTAAGCACCTAGTTCCATTACTATGGAGGAACTACTACCCATCACAACACAACACCTAATCTCAAGGAGATCCACTCCTTGTTACAACACCATCAAGGATATCACCATCCTTGGATCTAAACAAATACTATATGTATAATGATGCACCTCATCGATTATACGACCTAGGCATTCTTCACTAATGCCATTTACATGATCCTTCATCACCTTTCACTAATGCCTTCAACAGGGATCTTCGGCACTCTTCACTAATGCCTTTGACACATCTATGACACCCGTTATGTTTTGTGGCCCAACATAACAAACCTTGTGTTTTATGGCACAAACACATAAACCATCTAGTCTAGTCATAGATACAAGAATATGATACTAGACAATATCCAAGACAATGTATCTAATGGATATGAACTCCTAGACTAAACATCAAGAACACAAAGCATGATGTAGTTAGTCTTCTATGAATGAAGATGAAAAGTTTCCCAGGCTTGTTGTATAAGATCTTTATGTGCTTGTATATTGTAATGGGTGATCACTTCAGTAGGTAAGGAAGCAAGATCTCTAAGCTTGCTTTGGAGGATCACTTCGGTAGTATGCTTATAACAAATGAGAGTTAGAAGCATTATGATCATATGAGATGAGGGTGGTTTACATGTTTCCTAATGATTTAAATATCCTAGATTTGGTGGAGAGAAACTATGTGTGAAGGTGTGAAGAAATGGTAAGAAGTGGCTCACTATTTATAGATGAAAACTAGCCCTTTCCCGGATCCCACGGATCCCTCCTCGAGGATCCGTCCGATGTATCTTGGGGATCCGTGGGACGCTCCCTTTTACCCATGGGTTTTTTGGTTATGGGTCATGGGTTATGGGTTAGTCCATGGGTATTCTTTTAGATACAATGTATCTAGTGAGTACAATGTATCTAGTCTTATGGGTATGGGTCAATACCATGGGTTATGGATATGATCCATGGGTTTTGAGTGCCCACCAAGGGTACAATGTATCTAGACATTGGGTATGGGTCATGGGTTATGGGTACCAAGTAGATTCAATGTATCTACCAGATGCAATGCATCTAGTCTATGGTTTTGAGTGCCCACCAAGGGTACATTGTATCTAGACATTGGGTATGGGTCATGGACTTTTGGGTTTTACCCAACTTCATTCAATGTATTTGGTCAATGGGTCAAATACTTAAGTTTTTTACCCATTTATATTACCCCTTATAATACATACTAGTTATGTATATATTTACCCAATATGTAAACACTAGTTGTTATATATAAACTATTTAACTAAACATGTTTTAATGGTTTGTTGGGGGTTTGATCATAACGCAACACAACAAACATGTACGAACCTGTGTTGTAGCAGCATGCAAGGACTTGAGTCGTCGAGGGGTGTTGAGAGTATGTTGAGACCAAATATAATTACAAGTAACTTATACATTTTACGTTATGTATTACAAGTTACATGTTTGTCATCAACAAAACAAATGAGAATGTATAGATTAAATATCATAATATTTGCACTAACAACACCCTCTCGGGTTGTGTCGAGTCAAGAAGCATGGAACACGGAACACGAACCCTTGTCAAAATAGACACACAATAATTACGCCCTCATGTGAGTTTTGACCTCGACAATGGACATAAACACAACCCAAATCCGATACTAAAACGACTTACGAATTAGTAACGACCAAGTCTAAATCTATAATAAAAACTAATCTCGAATACTCTAATTGAGTCCAACATCACTGAAACATGAGTACTTAGGGATTTTTATAAGCAAAATAAGCAAATCCAGACAAACTCAAAAACTAAACGAGCCAATCCTACAACATTTTTTTTTATTACAGGTGGTATTTAGTTCACTTTGCCACACATTAGAACAAAAACAACATAATCAATAATGACAACCACTTGTATGTGTCGATTATAAGAGAAAATATCAACAAAATTAAAATTTGTCATTTCATTATTCACAAAAAAATACAAAATCTTACAAATTAGGGTGGTCATGTCGAGCGGAAAAAGAGAACCGAATCAACAAAAAGAAATGAATCACGAGCTTTCTTGGAGAAATTGACCTTTCAATTAACTGATTACAATATGGATTATAAAACCCCCAATTCAATTTGGGAAAACCCCAATTTACAGAACCCTATTTGGAGTGATTTCGGGTGTGAAAAGTGAGTAAAAATATGTGAGAAACCCTTCCATTTATAGGGGATAAAGAGGAAGGTGTTGTCTTCCCTTTCTTGCCTTGATTGAAGCGAGACATCTTCTCTTGGAAATCGTCCTTGTCCACCTCCGCGTTCAAGACCATCTCGTGATGGGCTAGGAAGGTAGAGGACTAATCATGGTATGATGATGGTGATGTTTGTGGCATTGACTAACAAAAGAGGATAAGAAATTCTGTTTTTATATTTGGTAGGTTAAGCGTAGAGGGGACATGAAAGAAGAAGGAAAATGATGGGTTAATTAGGGGTAGGGTTATTATATGTTCTATTTAATCTTTATTATTGTACAACGTTTTATCTGTACTCCGTGTTCTGTCGAATCTCCATGTAAACGTAGCTTCCTGGTATCCGCAAAATATAAAAATTACATTTTTAGAAACGTTTTCGAGAGCGTAATATTATAGAGTCGTTATTACGTAGGATTTTGATTATATCAGTTTTGCCATTACTAAGTTGGTGTCGGTATGCGTGTGATGCCGAGTTTTTCTGAAATCACGAGATAACCTCTCGTTTTTGTTCGTAGATTGTCAGTAAATGTCAAAAAGTAATAATTTTACTAAATTCTAGGTAAAATAGCAAATTAGTGTATTATTGCGTTTTGCAGTGTGGAACAACTTCTCAAAATAATCAGTTAAGCTCACGTACACTTAAAATTATAAATCAGATAATAATAAATTCACATTTACAAAAAAGATACTCAGTGGAAAAGTACCGTGTGTGCGGTGTCGTATTTTCAAGGAAACGAGATGACCTCTCATTTTTTAAATTTTAGATATCGACAGCTGTTAGAAAATAACCGATTTGAATTTTCTGACTTAATAAATATTATTATAATAATCCAGAAATTTACGGATTGTTATACAATCAGTCTCATTGTATAAAGCTCAAGAACCCGAAGTACACATATACCCAAAGAAAGAGTATACGATACCACCGAAGTAGCAGGTTAAATCACTGATCATCTCTGCGGATATCAACTCCAGAATAAATGATTAAGCCCGATCACGTGAACTGTTGTGTGTCCTGATGTACACATTTCTCTCCCCTGATGATTGCGATCTCATCGAAATCATCACACAATTGTGTACCTCTTTTATCAACGGAAACTGTTACTTACATCTCTTCCCCCACGTAGTTGGAATAATGACACCAAAAGCCACAAGTCAAGACACTGAGTTTCTCTGCGGTTATGACATTTGTCTTCCCGGAATAGCTTCAATAAAAAATAAGTATTAAGTTCATCATGTGTACTCGTTATGCATTTAGATGTATGTCTCCTTCCCCCTTTTTGGTTTTGATACCTCAGAATCAGCAACACATTATAAACCCATAAACTTGAAATCTTTTGAGAAGAACAAAATTAGCTCATATGTATCCAGTGAGAATCAACTTGCTGAAGAACAATGTGAGCAGCTCTAATTAGGGATTAAATATGGCTTTTCACTCTCCCCCAATTAGTGCTCTCCCTTAAACTGGCAATCTTTCTGATGAATGCCCGGAATATGAAGAAGTCTTTCAATAATTAAATGCATGTCGTCTTTAATCTTCTAACACACAGCAAAAAATGTAGAACAGACTATAGACTCGACCTTCTTCAAGATTGTCCATCTGGGGAACAGAATATCAACATCTTCATCTCACCAAATGCATTCCAGTTATCTTAAATATCACAAATCAGCCTGTAATGTACACATGAAATGGTAGCACCAAACTAACACTGATTATCTTGATTTTGTTGCCTGAGATTGGTGAAAGTGGATAAGATAGAAGAATGTAGAATAAGACGAGAAGATAGGATACATAATCAACCAATCTTCGACACAAATTGTTTCATAAGTCATTAAACCCGATCAGGTGAACTTGTTGTGCGTCCTTGGTGTACACATTCTCTCTCCCCTGATGTTTACAATTTATCAAAATCAGCATGATGATGTGTACGTGAAGCACTAACTGGAAGCATTTTATCATTAATCATATCAGCATGTGAGAATGATGTCAACCAACGGCTCTTAGTAGAAACTACATGTGAAGATAACCCGATATGAAGAGACTCGGTTCTTACATGAGTTCTGAACTGTTGTGTATAAAAGCCGTATGACCATTTATTCTCAAATTTCAATCAACATGCAGTATATTCTCACTTCTCCCCCTCAAAAATTGCATACGAAGTTGCCATTTTTTATTAAACAAGTGAGTATCATCAAAATGTAGTTTATTCATACTTCTCCCCCTTAAAAATTGCAAATGATGTCGCCATTGCCATTTTTGATTTAGCAAGTGAAATAAGCATACAATCAACAGTAGGTAGGTCCACTTGATGATTGAGCGAGCATGAAAAAAGAATGAAGCTTGTTGATGAGAATGGTCATAATCAAGGAGATTTCTCTTCTTTCGAAGATAAAGCGCACTGAAGCGTACACCTTTCTTTTATTCATATAAAGGCATGAACTGATTTGTTCACACGTCATTACTCTGTTTTATTTTTCTCTCAGCTAACTCGTTACCAACCCCATTATCATTCAGTCGGCTCTTTGTCATGAATATTGATGGAGAACGCCCAATATGATGAACTTGAAACTGAAGAAAAATAACCCGAACTTGTGACTTAAGTTGCATAAATGTGTGACTAAGAGCGGTGAAAAGATTTCGTGCAACTTCGAATCCTAAGTACTCTATACTCTTCACCCAACCAACCATCAAGTATAAGACGTACATCACCTCTTAAATATCCACAGCTTCGTGTGACACTGAGCCCTACAACGTAACTCCTTAAAGTGATAGTTATTTAGTGGTAGTAGAAAGGAAGAATCACCAAAATTAACTAGATATCCAAGTCTTCGTCATTGTAAATGTTAAAAGCTCGAATAAGGATCTCGAAGAATCTTCATCCAACCAACCCAGATATCTTCAGATACTAAGTACACGCACCCGTGAAATTTCACTTCAACCTCAAATAAATAATAATAAATTAACATCGTAGTCACATCTTGTGGTTTAAGTGCCCATATCTAACCCTTTTTGATGTTTTAACTGAACTTTGATAATGATTTTAACCCGATCTTAGTCAAAAATGCATAACCCCATAAAACTTTGTAATAACCAAAATGCTATGAAGTATATCTAAACATTCATCCAATACATGAAGTACACACTTTATCCCTTCTTCGAAGTTGAAACCGTAGCACCAGAATCAGATTAGATCCGGAAATGCACTTTTCTTTCTCCAGGATGGTTCCATCATCACGGATTTTACAATTCTATGATTTAAACCGCAAAATAGATTCTTTCGCGGGATTTTACAAAACCAAGAAAAAACCTAGAAATAGATCCGAAAATGCACTTTTCTTTCTCCAGGATGGTTCCATTGTCACGGGATTTTACAAATCTATGATTTAAACCGAGAATTAGATTTTTTTTGCGGGATTTTAAAAAACCAAGATGAAACAGTGAAATAATGACAGATTGAATGTGTTATGACAAATTTGGTTTTGGTGAATATTTGTTTAGGGGAACATGCAAGAGATCAGCAACAATTCTTCTCCCATATGTAGAATACTTCACAAACCATACTAAGTAAAGTAGAATAAACTACTTCCCCCTGGAAGTTGACCTTATAACATCAAAGTACACGTTTCTCCCCCATGATGGTTTCGAACTTTCAGAAGCATCATTGACGTGTACAACCATTTACACGAGAAGTTCTTGTCTTAAGCATACATCTTAAAAGATCATGAATGACATTGAAGATTCTTGAAAGATTTTGCTTAGACTGTGAAGTATCATTGACGTTCTGTAGCGTCGAATATCTCATGAGAATTGCTGATCATATCTCAACCATTAAACACTTTGGCTAACATACTATCCTCGTATTCTGTTGGCTATTGTTGTGACCACTTGGTGAAGATAACCCAATATGCCAAACTTGAAAATGAAGTAGAATTCCCCAGATTTTTTACTTAAGATTGTACAATCCTTGTGAATAAAAATGGTGTACCCAATGTACAAAACCTCTTGACATATCCTCAACTGTGTATTCCTTAAGGTGATAGCTACTTTGTGGGTTAAGAGAGAAACATGCACAAACATAACTAGATATCCAAGTCTTTATCACCCTCAATATATGCCCAAACAAGTCATCTTCACGGAAGGGAAGAAAGAAAGAAGATGAAATAAGTAAACGCTCCCATAAAACTTCACTTCAAGTCCAAATAGATGATAAAGGAGCATCTCCGTGGTCACAATTGATATTCATTGAAAACTTTTAGCCGTGAACGTGTATCCTTGTGAAATTTTATATGACCAAAAATACCACTCGATTAACAAAAAATTTTGTTTCCAAAATTTGTGTTAACAAAATTCGGATAACAAGAATTTTAATAAGTAACCTTGTGAACTAACCAACCCAAATCCAATGCTAACATACATCAACCTTAGGGCAGAAACCGGGTTCAATACATATGCTACTGGTAGTTACTAAGGTAACGCCGGTATTGAAGACAAGACGTCATGGACCCAGTGACGCGCTGCACTAAACTTCCCAACAACTCAAGTTCTCTTAAAAGGACTTGTTTCATTCTCACGGGGAACCTACATAATCTATCAACTTTCTTTTAGAGATAGTTGATATTGAACAAGGAGACCCTCTCCCCAGTGTCCACATAGGAAACCAAAATGCACTATTGAGTCTAAAGCCAAAAGATCATCAATAAATCTCATTAGGACACAATTTCATGAAGACTTGTTGTTTCACATAATGTGGAAAGTGAGAATATATATTGAGATTCCTACGCATTATCCTCGTGGTATTGCCAGAACATCCGAGTGATATGTAAAGTATTCACGATGAAGATGGAAATCCTTCTAGAGCCAACATTAAACATGCTCTTGGTGGGTGACATGTGAGATCCATCATGGATCAAGCTTGTGACAACTGGATAGAAATGATGCGGCGATTCACTCTTGAATCAACCTTGGTCCAGGAAATGGATTGACGGACACTTTTGAAAAACCTTTCGATGTGCTCTACAATTCTTTTCTCTAAGCACATCGACTGTGCGTTAATTTCTCAAAAAAAGTATTTATGATTGAAACTTGATTTTTATCATAAAACCTTCGTCGTATTGCAAAACTCTCTCTTCAGCTATACGCGATTGTTTTTCAAATCAATTTATCATCAATCAGTGAATCTCAATTCGCTGGTTCACTCACTCCGTGTTGTCTACTTTGGGATGCTCCGGTTGGAGAACATCTAGATCAAACTGCGAAATCCTGTCAAGGAGATTCTTAGGAATTCTACCTGATCACAGGCAGTATTTATACTGATCAACGGGGAATCGTGGTTCTTGCAACCTTATTTAAAAAAAAAAGTGAACAAAGACACTTTCATGTGTTTTATTGTTAATTGTTGTTTGTAGGAAAATTTAATGGTTGCATGCTCACATCACACACTCATAATTGAAGAAAATCATGACAATAAAAAACGTACAAAAATGCTTCCGCTACTCTGATGAAAAGATGTCATGATCCAAAAGTGTGAGCATGTTGGTCCAGAAGTCACAATATCACATGGTGGCGATACAGCAAATGGATGATCCAGAGATTTACTGTGTCTAATGATCTCAAAGAAAGCTCAAAGATCACCAAGTCACGAAACATTCAAAGACCTCCAATGAAAGTACAAAGTATGCGGACTTTGAAGAATCACTACTAAAGCACAAAGATTGCGGAATTTGAAGAATAAAAGTATACGAGCTCGAAAATGAACTTCATAAATGAATGCTATGATGAAAAGTGTAATTTATGGGGTGACCTCCCTTAGGGGGGGATTGTTAGGATTTGGAAAATTCATATTGAAGAGTCGGTCACCCCAAGTTTAGTCTAGCATTTGTTAGCTCGTAGACTTAGCTTCATTATTAGTTATTACTTAGTTTAAGTAACACCATGGAGGACGGACGAGTATTTACCCACTGTGTACCTGATCCATAGCCCATAAGGGGCGTTTAGAAAGTTGTATAAATACCCTTTCCCACTAAGGGAGAGGGTTGGTTGTTTCATAATAATACACACAAATATAGTGTTTTTGAGTCACTAGAAACTTCCCTTCTCTACGCTTTATCTCTCTAAAATGGCTAGCTTGTTCTTCCATAATCCCCGACCTCTCGAATCACATAATCGACATAAAATATACGATCCTACAAAACAAGATTTAAGAAAAGTGAAAATAAGCTAAGAAAAAGCAGTGTAAAAGTTGTAAGATTGAAAACAAACTGACTATTAAAACAACTAAACTGGTGCCACAAGCTTGTAAAAACTAGTGAATAACTTCAATAAGGTACTATCACTTAACATACAAACTAAATAAGAAAGTTTAAACCTAAAGATAGGATCTAATAAGCTAATAAAAACTGAAAATAAGCAAGTAGCACTTAAAAAACTGTTGCTTTACCAGCAGTCTAAGGGAGCTATTTCAAGCCTATCTAAAAGCTTCTACACTATAAGCTAACTTATTTAGTTTAAAATCAGATGAAGGTAAGCATTCAAAGAGCTTAAAAACTAAATTTCAGACATCATTGAGCTTATATGAGCTTGTTTATTAAGCTGGAAAAACGGCTACTCAGAGTTGCTTTTGCTGGTTTAAGATGATAGATAAAAAAGAACTTGACCTACTACTTTCAAGACAAAGATTAAGCCATCAAAAGCTTATGAGAAATTTTACAAACTAAAAACAGATGAAGTTTGATCAATAAAATGTTGAGAAAACCTTTTTTTTTTTTTTTTTGTATTATGAAAAAGATTTGGAACATGAAAATGGACCTAGAATAAGTCTACTTGGACTGTTTTTGGAACTTTTGAAATTTTGAACACAGACTCAAAATTGAACTTTAAACTCTTAGGACATCAATCCAAAACCTATAAACAAACCAAATGGAAACTAAAGTAACTCAAAACTTAAACCAACTAAAACCTTTAATTGGTTTTATAATACAAACTGTTAAAAAAACAGATTTTGAATCTCAAATTTTGAAAATAGACTTGATCCTTTTTTTAAAAAAAACTTGAAAACTACTCTTAAGCTAAAATTTAGACTGACTTAAACCTTTTTGACTTGAAATCAAAGACCAAAAAATAAAAATAGGCTTATGCCAAACACCCCTTAAAATGACAGAAATTAATTTTAAAACTGATCTATGCTAATTTAAGCTAAGAATTGCAAAGACAGATATTGATTAATGTTACTTAAGAGTTTTTAAACTAAAAACAGCTACTACAAAGCACTTATAAATAAGCTAAATAAAGAAGACAATATTTTTGAGTTTTTTATGACTTTTGATAAAAACTATAACAAACTGAATCTAAACTATCAAAAATCATGAAAAAACATTAACTAACTAAAATAAGCTGATTCAAATTACAAATAAGTAATTAACTAAGCAAATAAGCAGAAATAAGCTTCAAACATTAAAATAGATTAAACTTACAAATTCCCTAGCACAACAAGGGCAATAGATGTTGAATGAGCTATTCAACAAGCTCCAGCTTGTCAAAGACAAGCTGGTGACAGCAATAAGCCCTTCCCTTTCTGGCTTATCTTTCAAAAGTGCTTATTTTGACTTTTAGTTGACTATTTTTGACTTTTTTGAAATTTTTGAAATTAAAACAGTAATAGACAATTATAAGCTTCACAAAATCTATAAGAAGCTGATATGAGCTTATGATAACAGAAATGAAAGCTTATTAACTACTTTGGAGCAAATTGAGTGCTTGAAAATGTAAATGAGACAAAGTATTTAAAGGAAACTTAATTTGCATTAATAAAATTGTATTACAATACTGAAAAGTAAATTACAACTAAATTTGAAAGACAATTAACTAAATAAAAATTGTAAACAAACAATTAAAATAAAGTGGACTCCATTTTGCTAAAAATTAGACAGCCTACAACTATGAGAATGGTATTCAATTTATAATTGAGGTGGGGATGCTCTTCTAGGGTTTGTGAAGCTTCTGGGAGCTTGATTCTTGGCCCTTGATCATCAATTGCATCATCTCTTCTCATCACAACTATTAGATCATATCTGTGAGGTGATTAAACCAATCAGAAAACTCTAATTGCACATGCTGCCAATCCTTGATGTCAGGCCCATTTGTTAGACGTGGCAGATTCTTAGTACCAAGCTGAGAAGGTTACAGTGGGTATTTTGGTGGGAGGGGTGATTAATAGTGGTAGGGGTTTGTTTGGCGGCAAATGGAGAAGGGCAATTTTTATTATTTTTTTGACTGTGACTAAGTTGGATTGACTTGGGTCTTAAACCGGGTAAGAAACGGGTAAGTGATAAAAACGGGTAAGGGTAGTATTAGTTGGGTGTTGGGATTTAGGTGTAAATGGGTTGTGGTAGGATTTGGGTTCAAGCAATTGTTGGATTGGATTTGTAATTTAGTTATCTGGATATTAAGGATAATTTTACTATAAGGACCCATTTTGCCAAATTGTGATATTTCAAGGACTAAAGGTGTAACTTGGGTAAAGTTGGGTGGGTGTAATGGTAATTATGGTAAAGTGAGGGTGAAATTGGTAATTTGGCTAATGATGAAGGTGTATAATGAATTTGAGCAAACATGATCCAAAATCCGTAAAACTGAATCCTCGGCTTTGGCTTTCACTCTCTTTCCTTTCCCGTGCTTGATTTTGTTGGTTTTTTTTGGTTTTTGTCCTTTTTCACAATATACGTACTTGCACATGCATAAACACAAAAACGATATATATTTGGCACATTTGATTAGTTTTTGGTCTATAAAGTCCGTTTTATTAGGTGAAAGGTTTGTGTACACATACCAAAATCCCCCAGACTAAGTTATTGCCGTGTCCTCACGCAATGTTATCAACTCACGCTTCTAAAACCAAAGATTTTAACCTCTTTCTACTAAAGCTATGAAAAGTAGCAAAGCGTTCCTCAAAAGAGATTAGAAATTCTTAGCTCTAAAAATGCCCCGTTAAAGCATTTTATTTCATATATAGATATAACTTTAAGCACTTTCCTCTTTGTGTGACGGTTTTTTGAACTTTCTTATCTATCAATAACTCTCACATATTTTTGATAAATAATTTACGATCACGGAGTAAGAAACACAACTCACAAAGAAGTGACCATACAGATAGAATTCATCGTCCTTGATTTTTCACGAGTCCCCAAACTAAGCTTTAAATCGAAATCACTTGCTATATACAAATTAGATGCTAACACTACCCTTAGATGCTACTTGGGTACGCTTAGCTACTTCTTACTCCCATAATCCTAGTTCCTCTAAGGATTTTATTTTGAAAATAAAAAAAAATGTGTTTTCTCTTTTCCTGTTTTGATAGATTATTAGTCCGATAAAAGCATCGAGTTTAGACGCTAAGTAGTTTCCAAACCTTCCCTCGAGAACCATTGCTCACAAAAATGAGGTCCACATCAAGGTCCTAATTTAACTTGATTTAGGGGACATCCTTTTTATTTACAACCGAGACATCCCATGTTTGAGACTCGAGACGGAGGCTTTTTATTAGGAAATCCTCGGAGTCGAAGCTTGGCTTAACATTATTTCATCACATTTGCATATTTGCACATTTGCCCTCGGTGTTTTAAACAACCAATTCAACGGGATTGCCATTTTATTAGAAGTCTTATTATGAATTTGGAATTTTTCCTCAACCTTTTTGAAGTCCATGACAACGGAGGTACCGTCAGACATAGAAAAATTTTATGGCTTTGGATTTTTACATTTATATATTTGAGCTTTATTTCAAATTAATTAATTGCCAAACCCCGAGTCCTACGGTCTTTATAACAATAGAAACAATAGCACGTACTATCATGAGTCAGTTGTCTATTACACCATACAACTGACAGTACCTTGATGTGTACCCAACTCTCATAAGCAAAGATTCTCTAAAGAATGATTAAAAACTAAGTATCGCCAAAACCAAATACCTTTAATTATTTTAATTTTTTTTATTTTTGGGTTTATTTAGCTGCGGGGAGCAAAAAGACACAAGTAACCTCTACGAGCTCTAAAGAGATCCAACTACTCCACGCTTAGCATCTAACTTCTATATAACTCTATCATTTCTCGATCTCCGCAAATTTAAAATCTTAAATAATAAGATCTGCGAATGCTTAGCCAATAATTTAGCTTTTGCAGATTAAAGTCAGTCATGGGAACTTGCAAACTCTTTGCTTTGATCAAGCTACAATTCGCGTTTTATAGCTCCTTATATGAAAAACTAGCGAAAGATTTTAATTATCAAGGTTAAGGGAACAACCTAGGCTCAACACGCCCGGTCAAGTCAAAATTCTATTCCTACCCTCACCAGCGAAAAGTCAACAAGGTATCAAAACATATATTATTTTGCAAATGTTTCGTTAAATAATCTCCAATCTCGTATTTTTAAAATCACTTATTAGAAACTAGCAAAAACTTTTAAAGCTTCGCATATTTAAAATCACTTAGGGAAGTTTGAAAATTCTTTGCCTTGTGAGCTAGAATTCGCATCTTATAGCTTCTTGTCTAAGTGACTAGCAAAGACTCTTCAAGATTTGCATATTTAAAGTAACCCGAGAGACTCACAAAGACTTTTCAATCATAAAGCTGGCAAAAGCTTACAAAAAAAATTAAAATTTTCACTTTTTCATCAATTTTTTTTTTTTTTTTGCATTTTTTTAGGAAAAACGGGGTTGCGAGAGTGTAAGGCAAAAAACATGTGCGGTCAAATCAGATCGAAGATTACCCACCAGACTAAAACGAAACATTGTCCTTAATGTTTAAATGCAAGGGTTCTCAACGCAAATCTAAAGCCGTTTATTAAGTATGCCAAATAGATAAACGTTAGTCGATAAGATTTGGATATCGGATTTCTCAAACCTCGAGCACGAGAGTCTTCAAACTTCGGGAAAATCCTGGAAGTAAACATCAAAAACCAAACACGAGAAATGGAGAGTCGAGCCCCCTCACGTCACTTAATTAGAAAATAGAAAGAAGATAGAAGGATAAGCATATGTTGCCACCCACGAAGCACTTTTGTTTTTGTTAACCGAGTCGCTAGCTTGACTCGTCCCCAAATTCATTTGTTCTTGGGGAAGAAAGTGGAAGAGATGTCGGGATCAAAAATGGTATCCTCATTCCCAGAGGAGAGAAAACGGGTGGGTTGGGTGGGTGAAATATTAGGCATAAGCACAAAAGGTTCAGAAATCTCTTCCACCACACTCGTATTGGTCATAATATGAAAGAAAGTTCCGTCATCCGGTGGTTTAGTGGTCGGACGAGGGGATGATGGATCAAAGTGAAATGACTCTATAGAGGAAAGGAGTCCATGGTTAGGAAGGAGACTTTTTAAAAGCTCAACGGTTAAGGTATCCATCATAGGATCCTTCTCTTGGATTACTTTTGTCGTAACATGAAGTTCAATTTTAACGAGTATCCCGAGATTAAAAACTTTGTCTTCACAAGTAGGCTCAACGGAATATGCTAGGGTAGACTCATCAGAGAGAGAGGAGTCATTGTTAAGCAATTTCAAGAAACAGAATATCACCTTCAGGGTCATACTCGGTATTCTCAATACCCGGTGGTATCGAGTCAGCCGGAGTGAGAAATAAGTCGTCTTCATCCATGAGTGGGTCACTTGTCGGATTATCAGAAATATCATTCACAATAACTTTGCTCAAATCAGACTCAATCTCAAAGTAGAAACACTCATAAATCGGAGGATAAACGTTCGTATTAATAGTGGTACTGCCATTATTTTCTTCTTCAAATCTAAAAGTCTCAAGCTCGGGTAAAAAGTCACTATCCTCAAAAGGGATAGGAGATGGACTCGTATTTTCATTTAGTGCTTCGATCTTAGAAATGAGAAGATTTATAATCAACAATTTTTCACGAAGTGCATCATCCTCGATTTGCATAATATCCGTGTCAATCTCTCCATCTTCTGGATCAAAATCTAAGTTGATGAGCTCAGAAGGTAAATCCTAAACATAATCGATGTCTGCACAAGATAAAGAATCGTCATCATTGTCAGAATCGGAGAACATCTCGACATGATCATTTGGGATATCAAAAGAAGGCTCATCACACATATCGTTGAAGATAAATTCGGACTCATTTGGGATTGGGACAAGGACCTCAACACTAGACTTTATTACTTCTTCCGATTCCATTTCCGGAATAGTGCTAAGAGGCTCATCCCCCATTTTTAGAGAGTCAACGGGTTCTTCGGGTGGTAATTCTTCCATAATTCTCTCACAAAATTGGAAACTCGTTAACTCTTCCATAAGTCGATAATGTTGTTCGTACGAAGTCATCTGGGACTGTAGAGGGTAGTCGGAAAAATTTTGAGAATCCTTGAGAGACTTTTTAATGGATAAATCACACCAATAACAATATCGGTCTCTACTATAATTTCCACACCGCTCACACATACATTTGTGACAACGATACTGATTATCTTCCATACGGCTTTTACAATGAAAACAATGACGGTAGTCGAGTGTCGCCATAAGAATTAAACATAAGAGGGTTGAGAAGAGAGAATTAAACGGTTAAGAGGATAAAGAAGATTATTTTTGGATTTTTATAAATAGAAAACATAATAGAAAAATAAATTTTGTAAAAGATAATATTTTTGGTTTTTGTATTTAGAAAACTTTTGAAAAACAATCTTTTTGTAATCGATTCGCCAACCGGTGCTCGGTAGCTCTCTAGAATTACGCACAAAAGAGCGGAGAAACAAAGGTCAGCGCGAAGCGTATTAAAAATCCGTTTCTTTATGGTCACAATTTAATGCGAAACCTTCCTTATACCCCTCTTATAGTTTGTAATACAAAGGTTAGCCGACGTAACAATTGGTTTCACGATTTCTTTTGTTGGTTTTAATTTTTTGGGTATTTTAAATACTCTAGGAAGAATGTTTGTGATTTTTTAAAAAAATTCTGAGTTTTTATAAGAAAATATTCACAAAAACAAACGTTAACTTCATGGGGAAGGTTCTTCCAAAACACGTAATCGTAAACGGGAATCAACAATTCACATCAACACTTCCCCGGCAGCGGTGCCAAAAATTGATTCGTTGAAATCAATATTATATTTGTTTTTCAAAGGAATACAAGATAAATATATATTCCCCGGATCGTTTCCCAATGAAGGTTGAATGAAATTCATGAGTCGAGTCACGGTTTTGTGAATTTGAATAGTGAAAATAAGATATTTTTGGATTTTTACACTAAAATCGATGAACATAAGCTAAAACAATTTAATAAGCAACTAAAACAATAATATGAAGCAATTGTAAGCTAAAACGCAATGAAAAACCTAAAACGAGCAAAACCCGGGTAATCCCGAGCTTAAAAAGTGAAATTAAGAAATATAAACCCTACAAATGCAAAACTATTTTTCCTACAAATGAAAAAAAGTCAGGAATTTTTTCGACTTTTCTTTCAATTAATATGAATTAAAACTAAAATAATAAAAACTAATTATTAAAAATACTAAACTTCTATGAAAAATTACCAAAAATTTATGAAAAGTACATTTTATTATGCTGAATATGAGAAAATTAAGAATGAGTTTCCAGCTTATCCCAATAAGTTGGGATAAGCAATTTAAAAGCTGTAGGTTAAAAAGAGAAAACACCCTTATATAATAAATGTTGCACCTAGGAACATGTAAGTCCCTAGGGCGCAGTGGTAAGGTGTGCTGTGTTGTGTGTGTTTACAAAGGGGAGGTCCAGGGTTTGAGGCTTGTCTCACCCTGGAACACCCTTTTATTTTTATTTTTTTCAACTTTTCTTTTTGGGACTTATTAATAAGACAAAGATAAGCAAGTTTTGTGAAAACAAGATTTAAGAAAAGTGAAAATAAGCTAAGAAAAAGCAGTGTAAAAGCTGTAAGATTGAAAACAAATTGACTATTAACACAACTAAACTGATGAACTCAAAAGCTTGTAAAACCTAGTGAATAACTTCAATAAGCTACTATCACTAAAAATAAAAAGTAAATAAGCAAGTTTAAACCTAAAGACATGATTTAATAAGCTAAGAAAAACTGAAGATAAGCAAGTAGCACTTAAAAAACTGTTGCTTTACCAGCAGCCTAAGGGAACTATTTCAAGCCTATCTAAAAGCTTCTACACTATAAGCTAACTTATGTAGGTTAAAATCAGATGAAGGTAAGCATTCAAAGAGCTTATAAACTAAATTTCAGACATCATTGAACTTATATGAGCTTTTTTATTGAGCTGGAAAAAAAAGGTACTCAGAGTTGCTTTTGCTGGTTTAAGTTGACAGATAAAAAAGAACTTGACCTACTACTTTTAAAACAAAGATTAAGCCAGCAAAAGCTTGTGAGAAATTTTACAAACTAAAAACAGATGAAGTTTGATCAATAAGGATTTGAGAAAACTATTTTTTTTTTTTTTTTTGTATTTTCAAAAAGATTTGGAACATGAAAATGGACCTAGAATAAGTCTACTTGGACTGATTTTGGAACTTTTGAAATTTTGAACACAAACTCAAAATTGAACTTTAAACTCTTAGGACATCAATCCAAAACCTATAAACAAACCAAATGGAAACTAAAGTAACTCAAAACTTAAACCAACTAAAACCTTTAATGGCTTTTATAATACAAACTGTTATAAAATAGAATTTAAATCTCAAATTTTGAAAATAGACTTGATCCTTTTTTTAAATAAAAAAAAAAAACTTGAAAACTATTCTCGAAACTACTCTTAAGCTAAAATTAAGACTGACTTAAACCTTTTTGACTTGAAATCAAAGACCAAAATGTAAAAATAGGCTTATGCCAAACACCCCTTAAAATGATAGAAATTGATTTTAAAACTGATCTATGCTAATTTAAGCTAAGAATTACAAAAACAGATTATGATTAATGTTACTTAAGAGTTTTTAAACTAAAAACAGCTACTACAAAGCACTTATAAATAAGCTAAATAAAGAAGACAATATTTTTGAGTATTTTATGATTTTTGATAAAAACTAGAACAAACAGGATCTAAACTATAAAAAAGCATGAAAAAGCATTAAAATAAGCTGATTCAAACTACAAATAAGCAATTAACTAAGCGAATAAGCAGAAATAAGCTTCAAACATTATAAGAGATTAAACTTACAAATGCCCTAGCACAACAAGGGCAATAGATACTGAAAGAGCTATTCAACAAGCTCCAGGTTGTCAAAGACAAGCTGGTGACAACAATAGGCCCTTCCCTTTCTGGCTTATCTTTCAAAAATGCTTATTTTGACTTTTAGTTGACTATTTTTTACGTTTTTGAAATTTTTGAAATTAAAATAGTAATAGACAATTATAAGCTTCACAAAAGCTATAAGAAGCTGATATGAGCTTATGAGAACGGAAATGAAAGCTTATTAACTACTTTGGAGCAAATTAAGTGCTTGGAAATGTAAATGAGACAAAGTATTTAAAGGAAACTTAATTTGCATTAATAAAATTGTATTACAATACTGAAAAGTAAATTACAACTAAATTTGAAAGACATTTAACTAAATAAAAATAGTAAACAGACAATTAAAATAAAGTAGACTCAATTTTGCTAAAAATTGGACAGCTTACAACTATGAAAATGGTCTTCTATTTATAGTTGAGGTGGGGAAGATCTTCTAGTGTCTGTGAAGCTTCTGGGACCTTAATTCTTTGTTGGGAATTATACGTTTGAGTTGATAAGACAAAAAGAATGAAACAAGAGGGACTTAATACGACAAGAAGGAAACCTACAAAAAGATGGAAAAACTTGCTTGCAAAAGAAGTTTTATTTATTAGTCCTTTGTAGTATTTTATAAACCCTAATCCTCTAGTATATAAAGAGGACATAGGTGTAGGTTTTATATACAAGTCTTCCATAATGTAGTCGATTAAAGGTGTGTGTGTGTCCTAGGTGTATAGTCTTGTAAACGCCTAGGTTATTAGTTTAGTTATCTAGACGTGTTCCTATAAACGTCTAAGATTAGTTAGTGTTAGTGAATGAAAAACCTTGTTCAATAACAAAGAAGTGATTAGTTTATTCCGTTGTGCATGTTATTAGTCTTTGTTATTGATCCCTAGATGAGCTCATAAACGATCTTCTCAATTGGTATCAGAGCGGGGAGCTCTTGATATAGGGATCTACAAGGTTTTTCGAAGAAAAGATGCAAAATTCGAAGTTGTTACAAATTTTCGTATCTTTCTGCAGGGCTGTTTTCAAACAGCGATAACTTTTTCTTGAACCGTTGGATCGAGCTACAATTTTGGCTGGAGCATCTCAGTATATCCGTTTAAGGTTTCACCGGAGCGATTGTCAATTAGAGCTCTCAATCAAAAGTTATAAGTTGTCGAAGTCAGCTGCTGAAACTGAAAAAATTTCGTAAGGTTACTACATCACTGTTTTGTAACGATCATAACGTTTTCGTTAACCGTTGGATCATCGCGAAATTTTAGGTGGACGTTCTCTATATAGCCATCTAACTTTCCACCAGAGGGATCGTCAATCTGAGCTTTTATGCAAAAGTTACAAGTTGTCGAACATGGTTGCTGACAAAGTACTGCTCCGAGTTCAAAGTACTGTTGTTTATACTCAAAGTACTGCTATCGAAACCCTAAATTGCTCAAAGTACTGCTCGTCCATGAAAGTACTGCTCGCTTCAAAGTACTGCTTAAGTCAAAGTACTGCTTAATGTTATACATGATTTTTGGTTCTCGTATGGTTTTGGATTCGAGGGGAAGTCGAGCATGATAATTATTATGGATTTTTGACAACACACACAAAGGTTATTGGTTTACACACACAAGAGATGAAGTTTGGTTTTTGGTTAATTTGTTCTTAAAAGGATTTAAAAAGCTCGTATTTGGTTTATTGGATTAGATGATTACGAAGAAGGTTAAATATCATTAATTTGATGTTGTAGTTGAGTTTCACAGGTTTGTGTTCTTATCATATCTCAAAGTGGGTGTTACACTTTGTAGATAACTTGTTCGTGCTTAAAGGATGTTGACGAAGACTTGCAAAATCTAGTTTTCATAGGTCAAGGGGTGGATGGATGAAGACCTAGTTAACTATCACTTAAAGAAGTTACATTGTAGTACTCAGTGTCTCATTGAAGATGAGGATTTTGTCAAGAGGTTACCATCTACTTATATTTTTGGTTAGTTGTATAAGTTCAACGTCACGTGGATAGTACAAGACATAAGACACAAGTTTGGGATATTTTACTTCTTCATCAAATTCGTTATATTTGGTTTTCTTCACAAGTAATCATTACAAGAAGCTTACAGATTTGAAGAATCATTTGATGTTCATGCACCATTCAAGGGGAAGTGTTTGATTTTACTCATTGTTGATCATTATTACTCTTGTTAGTTGGAGTTTTCTCTTGTTTTGGATTCATTTTAGTAAGCATTTTGGTGTTCTTCATGGAGGGCAATTCAAACATTGGACGGCTTAGATTGGAAGTATGATATTGGTTCGTGGTGGTCAAGATCATTATTTGCATACATTCCCTAATTGGATAATAACAAAAGGGAAGAGATGTTTGAGTGGCATGGCATGGATTAAGGGAAGACAAAGGAAGACATACTTGTTTCATTCATGGTGAGATCCACGATCTCAATTTCTCTACTTTTCTAGGGAAGTTCCTTCAAGAATGGTTTTGTCATTATCAACTAGGGAAGATTGTTGGGAATTATCGTTTGAGTTGATAAGACAAAAGAATGAAATAAGAGGGACTTAATCGACAAGAAGGAAACCTACAAAAAGATGGAAAAACTTGCTTGCAAAAGAAGTTTTATTTATTAGTCCTTTGTAGTATTTTATAAACCCTAATCCTCTAGTATATAAAGAGGACATAGGTGTAGGTTTTATATACAAGTCTTCCATAATGTAGTCGATTAAAGGGGTGTGTGTGTGTCCTAGGCATATAGTCTTGTAAACGCCTAGGTTATTAGTTTAGTTAGTAGTTTAGTTATCTAGACGTGTTCCTATAAACGTCTAAGATTAGTTAGTGTTAGTAAATGAAAAACCTTGTTCAATAACAAAGAAGTGATTAGTTTATTCCGTTGTGCATGTTATTAGTCTTTGTTATTGATCCCTAGATGAGCTCATAAACGATCTTCTCATTCTTGGCCCTTGATCATCAATTGCATCATCTCTTCTCATCACAACCATTAGATCATATATGTGAGGTGTTTAAACCAATCAGAAAACTCTACCTTGCACACGTTGGCAATCCTTTATGTCAGCCCCATGTGTCAGACGTGTCAGATTCTTAGTACCAAGCTGAGAAGGGTACAGTGGGTATTTTGGTGGGAGGAATGATGAATAGTGGTAGGGTTTGTTTGGCGGCAAAAAGAGAAGGGCAATTTTTATTATTTTTTTGATTGTGACTAAGTTGGGTTGACTTGGGTCTTAAACCGGGTAAGAAACGGGTAAGTGATAAAAATGGGTACGGGTAGTATTAGTTGGGTGTTGGGCTTTGGGTGTAAATGGGTTGTGGTAGGATTTGGGTTAAAGCAATTGTTGGATTGGATTTGTAATTTAGTTATCCGAATATTAAGGATAATTTTACCATAAGGACCCATTTTGCCAAATTTTGATATTTCAAGGACTAAAGGTGTAACTTGGGTAAAGTTGGGTGGGTGTAATGGTAATTATGGTAAAGTGAGGGTGGAATTGGTAATTTGGCTAATGATGAAGGTGTATAATGAATTTGAGCAAACATGATCCAAAATCCGTAAAACTGAATCCCCGGCTTCGGCTTTCACTCTCTTTCCTTTCTCGTGCTCGGTTTTGTCGGTTTTTCCTTGGTTTTTGTCCTTTTTCACAATATTCGTACCTGAACATGCATAAACATAAAAACAACATATATTTGGCACATTTGATTAGTTTTTGGTCTATAAAGTTCGTTTTATAAGGTAAAATGTATGTGTAATTTAACACATACCAAAATTTCTCTAAATGTAGTCATTATAAAGCGGAAAATATGGTATCATATATTTGTGTGATTTTCTCTCTTTTATATAGGGGCGTGCATGGGGCGGTTTTTGGTTAAATCAAACCTCGAACCAAAAATTCGATTTTAACTTTTTTAAAATCAAACCACGCTTCAAAAGTTTGGTTTGGTTTTTGGTTTTGCGGTTCGGTTTTTGGTTTTTTGGTTTTTTGGTTTTCGGATATCCGAAATTTGAGTTGATGGTTTTATGTTAGACCCATTATTTTAGCTAAGTTCTTTAGATTCGGATATCCAAAATTTCAGATAACATTTTTATATATCCGAATATCCAAATATCTATAATTTTGGGAAAACGTTTATATGAGTTCCAAAACTGACAATCGTTAAATGTTTGTGTGAGTATGTGGTCCAAACCTAACCATCGTTAAATGTTTGTCAAGTATAAGGGTACTTTAGTATCTTCAATAAAATAAAGGTTTTGCTAACAACAACTCTATGGGTTGTGGTTAAGCATTTCATAATTAAAAATCAATAATTAATGAACATCAAACATACCATGTTTAACATCATATTCCATGTTTAAAACGAATAAATATGTATAATTATAGAATACATTAGTTCATTTAATACTAATTTGTTAATTGTGGAATGCTTAACCACAATGGGTTGTTGTTAGCAAAACCCAATAAAATAAAATAAAAATGGCGATTCAAAGTTCAGCCACCATCTCCGGCAATCAACCACTGTTATAACTTGTACTTCTGATGTTACAATTCGGAACATCGAATTCGTATATTAATAAAATAGTTGAGATTTCTATTGCATAAAAGATACACTAGCAGTATAATTCTAGTCACACCAAGTAACTTATAATAATGTACCACCAGAACAATGCATAACTTGGTAGTTTAGTACCATTGAAACCATTAAGACCACTATTCTCGAGTCAAACAATCATATCTTAACCAAATTGTCCGGACTTCATAATGCTTAGCCATAATTATGCAAGTTCTAACCATTTACATACAGTCATAAACACATATAAGCAACCAAATTTAAGGTCCTATTGACCATTTAAGCAACTTTTCAGCTTTAGCGAATAAAGTTGTCCCAAATGCGCGAATTTATACATGTAGTACAACTTGCATGTCATCATGAAATGAATAGTTAGAAGCAACTTTTAGCATATAAGAAAATTGGTGTGTGGCAGATTATGTATTGGGGCTAATAGGACAAAATGTTTCTGTTGGCTTGGTTAAAGGCGCTAATATGCAGGTTTTTTTTCTTATGGTTTTGCTGTTAATTGACTTGGCCTCATTGTCGAAATAAATTCAAAAGGGCACTTTATTATTAATGACGTTAAACCACGAAGACAAGATAAGAGTGCATTTAGACATGGTGATATCACAACTTGTTTTAATTACTCGAAGCATGTTTTGTACTAGATGAAGATCATGACCTCTTAGCCAAAATGAAATATTTTGACCTTTCTCACTTGTCGTTATGGGAATCAGACAAGCTAAAATCACAAATGGGTCTAATACACAAATTGATAATGGGTTGACTACCACTATGTTTGAAAATAAGGTTTAATGTAATCTCAATTGGTTAATTTTTTTGAGGCTATACATATGCTCTTGTGTAACTTAGTATGGTTCTTTAAGTTTCTTGTAATCTTAATTGGTTGATTTTTTTTCTTGTTAGACCCGTTTCAGCTCATTTCACTACATTTTGTCTTATGATGTTTTTCTGGTTGATTTCCGAGACTACTGATGGTCCCAATTGGTAACTCTAGGGATTGAAACAGTGTTGTTCCCAATTGGTATTTAACATTGCTATAAAATGGAGATGAAAAAGGTAGATAAATTGGATTATAGTAGTGTTGTAAAGTAAGGTTAAAGGTTACTCTGTAATAAACATATGTATATATTGAGAAACAAAACAGTTTACTGGCATTAGGTATAACAAACAAAGTAACAAGTTAAAATGGATCAAAATTAACATTGACCAACTCTAATATGGAGGTGCGGGTTAAAAAAGTTTATGAGTTGTCATACATCACAACAAAGTAACAAGCTAAAACGGATCAATTAAAATTAAAGTATCAATAGATTGCATACTTGACTCCTTTAATCAGGAAACATTGCCATTAGTTTTACATCAAAAACATCATTATAACTCTGATCAAAATAAATAACCACATGGCATGAATATTAGAACCAATGTGTAAAACAAAATTTTGTTACATATCTGAGTCACCTTTGCTTCTCTTTGTTGATAAGGTTGGCTTGGATTTCAACTTCATATATCAAGTGAGGATGACTTGCAATATCAAATTTAAAAATTGCCAAAGATACACCAACAAACAAATTGTAACATGAATTCTGGAAACCAAAACAACCAAATTAGGAATTAGTATCTTTAAAATGGAGAAATGTTATCAACACTCATCAAGGAAAGCAAAGTGTGCAAGCATCACTCAACAGATATGTTTTCCAAGTGTGACAATATAAATATACATGCCCACAAGCACATATATGCAGAGAATCATACCATACAACCAATTCAGTAACCAACAAACAAAATGGCACAAATTTCACTGCTCCTACTTTCCTTTACACTTTACTTTCTTTCAGTCACTAGCCAAAACAGCCAAATCACCAACCTTAAAAACATTTTGGATTCGAGGAGATCATTTATCCACCAAACATATAAACATGGTCACAACAACATCTCTCAGACTTGTCTCCGGTTCATGTTGTACCACAAAAAGGCTCTAGCAAAGCAGATAAGATCAAAAAGCTTCCAGGACAACCGGAAGTTGAGTTTGATCTTTATTCTGGATATGTCACCGCCAACTCAAAGGCCGGAAGAGCATTGTTCTATTACTTGGCTGAATCACCTCAGAACTCTTCAACCAAACCACTCATCTTGTAGCTGAATGGAGGTAATAAATGATCAACACATCTAGCTAGCTATATTTACAATAAACATATATACACACGATTTCAGATAGCTAACCATATGTTTATGTAAACAATAAGGCAATTCTATGATGCTCTTCATTCGGATTTGGAGCCATGGTAGAAATCGGACCCTTTCGGGTGAACAGTGATAGAAAAACACTCTATCGAAATCCCTATGCATGGAATAATGGTAATAATTGATTGAGATTACACATATTAGTTGTTTTGATTATAAAAAGCTATGGAAAAAGGCTAATTAAATTGTTATATTTTGAAAGGGGCAAATGTAATATTTCTGGAGTCACCTGCTGGAGTAGGATTTTCATACTCAAACACATCATCTGATCACATCACATCAGGAGATAAGCAAACGGCTAAAGACTCATACACTTTCATAATCAACTGGCTTGAAAGATACCCTCAATACAAAAGCTGAGACTTTTTCATCATCGGTGAAAGCTATGTTGGTCACTATGTGCCTCAACTTGCTTCCCTCATTCTCTCTCGAAACAAAAAGTCAAACCAAACACTCGTCAATCTCAAAGGAATTGCAGTAAGTACAATTACTATTATTTTTTTTGTATTTACTCTTGATAATATTTTCATAATTACTAAACATTCGTTTATGCAGATTGGGAATGCTTTGATTGATGAAACCACATGGTTAAAATGGTTTTTTCAATTCTACTGGACACATGCGCTAATCTCAGATGAGACGCATACATGGATAAAAAATTATTGTGATTTTGAGGCTCTAAATTACTCAAGCAAAAAAATGCAATGAATATCGAGGAAGAACAGGCTATGAACTAGGTGATTGTCTCGATATAAAACATATACAGTCTACTGTGTCATCCTTAAGATATTGGAAAACCTATTGAATCATTGGGATCTCTAAGTCTTTCTCATACCAAAAAATCATTCTAGCTACCTAAGTTATAATCCTTAACATATGAATTGTTGGAATGGTAGGTTAAGTTCAACATTCACTCCATGCCCGAAAGACATCATGGAAACCTTGCGAGTATTTACCTAGCTACTGACACTTTAAACAGTAGACTTAGAAATATTTTTTAAGATGCTGACTATTTGTTATGTTATGCACAGTGGTCCTAGAAGATGGACAGACAGCCCGACAACAGTTATGCCTATCATAAAGGAGCTAAGTCAAGCTGGAATTAGAGTGTGGGTGTACAGGTGATCATATGTCTATATATTTTATCCGTATATTCATATTTTTCTTTTATCTTAAAGAAGAATCATTTTTTTAATATCTCCATGCAGTGGTGACGTTGACTGAGTTGTCCCAGTAACATCCATGATAAACTTAGTAAACAAAATGAATCTTCCACTAGAGAGTTCTTGGCGACCATGGTACTGCAGTAAAGAGGTATAACTACTAAACATATGAGTAGCAACCAAGTTGTATATAATTACTAACTCAATGGGATGTACTAATTATGAATCTAATTAGGTTGGAGGATACGTGGTGGTATACAAAAAGGTGGTGATGGTTACAGTTAGAGGAGCAGGACACGCAGTCCCAAGTAACCATCCCAAAAGAGCCATGGTGATGATTAATGCATTCCTTTAGGGGAGAGTTCCAGCTTCATTAGTTATGTGAGTGTTTCCCATGTTCCAGTTATGTAAGATAAGTAGCGTAAGTTGTGTATGGTTATTATAAAGTGGAAAATATGTTGGATAGTCAAATTGTTCTAGCACATGTCATATTGACATTTCTCTAAATGTAGTCATTATAAAGTGGAAAATATGGTATCATATATTTTTATGATTTTTCTCTCTTTTATATAACGGCGTGCTTGGGACGGTTTTTGGTTAAAATAAAACCTCGAACCAAAATTTTGATTTTAACTTTTTTAAATCAAACCATGCATCAAAAGTTCGGTTTGGTTTTTAGTTTTGCGGTTCGATTTTTGGTTTTTTGGTTTTCGGATATCCGAAATTTGAGTTGATGGTTTTATGTTAGACTCATCATTTTAGCTAAGTTTTTTAGATTCGGATATCCGAAATTTCAGATAACATTTTTATATATCCAAATATCCATATATCTATAATTTTGGGAAAACGTTTATATGAGTTCCAAAACTGGCATTTCATAAAACCTAATCTTTAATAAATTTTGATCAATTTTTCGAATATCCGAATACGAATATTTTTTGAACATCCAAAATGTAAATCAAGAAATTCTAGAATGTAAGTTGAATATTTTGTTGTAAGATAATAAGATTATATAACATGTATATAAAGATGAGATGTGCGAACATATATAAAATAAAGAAAACTAACTTTACGAATTTATTATAGTGTTAGATAAATAAACACCTGCTACGAATATCTAATCTTATAGTTTTTAAACTTTAGTGATTACTTGTATCAAAACTAATACATATATATTTTTTATTAGTTTTATGAATATTAGTCAAGGTTGTAAAATCGATAGGCGCTAGTGAGGCGGTTGGGTAGGGCCTAGCGATTAATCGGTTAGGCGGTGATTAATCGAGGATTAATCGGATTGGAATTTTTATGCACAAAAATGTAATTTTAGATATTATATTATTTTATAAGTATGAAATAAGCGTATTGCATCAAAGTTCAAATATATACATAATACATAATTCTTCAAAGTTCAAAGTCAAACATAAATATTACTCGGTTTGTTGACCATTTTTAAGCAGCCTTTGACCGATTTTGTCCGATTAATCGGTTTGTTGACCGATTTTTAAGTGATTTTGTCTAATTTTTAAGCGATTTTGTTTACCAATTTTTAAGCGCTTTTGTCCGATTAGACAGATTTTGTCCGATTAATCGGTTTGTTAACCGATTTTTAAGCGATCTTTGACTAAACCGATTAAATAGGCCGATTATGATAAATCAATGCGCTTGGTGAGCGATCAGCGATTATGCGAGGATTAATCGGCCGCCTGTGCCGATTTTTACAACAGATTATTAGTATGTGACGGTTCGGTTTTTTCGATTTGGGTTTCATATAAATCCAAAAACCAAACAAAAACTTTTTAAAAACCACACCATCGGTTTTGGAATTAGTTCGATTTTTCGGAGCGGTTTTTAAGGTTTTTTGGATTTTGGTTTTGTTTTTCGGTTTTGTTACTCACCCCTACTTTTATATATGTGTACATCTAAATTGATATCACATAGTAAAACTCTTAATGTTTTGTTGTTCATGTAACTGACGAACGAAGAAAACACACCCACATACCACAATAAAGTGCGAACACATTACACTCGTTAACTTCAAGTTGCATGATCTAATAAGCAAAATGATATTGGCAAAATGATATGATTGACTAATATCAAATCGTATAGTAGTAAGGTGTTTGAAATAAATAATTTTCTATCAGTTGAATTTGCTTATGTGATTTATCAAACACCTCATACTTTGGTATATAATCATAGTAAAGTGTTTGTTAGAAGCATGAGGTATAAGTCTTATTGTGTGTTAAACGACGTATCGTTTGTGTGTCAATCATCTGGGGCGTCGTCTTATCGTGAGTCAAACGTTTTGAGTCAATGCGCTCAAGCCATTTGCATTCTTGTGTGTTTTTTTTCTTTTCTTCTTTTGTATTGTGAGTGAGTGGGTATTTTTAGTGTGGGATTTTGTGAGACCCAATACCATGTAAGTGGTATGTTATGAGGGAGAGTGTTTTAGTTATTGGTATGTTATTGGGAGGTGTATGATGTGGCGCTGAGATGGGATACCTTGCACTCTTATAAATTTGCCTCATATGAGGCAGCAACAATTTCCATCCCAGCATTTGGCAAATGCATCACGTGCACAATATCCCTTGCAGTCGCTAGGGCTTTTACATGATGGTGAAGGACAAGGTACATGAAAAATACATAACTTCTTTAAGCATGGTACTTCAGATTGAGTGTTGAATATATTGTTCTCCTTTGATTCCTGTCAATGGAAACCCAATACGTTTTAGTACAATATTATATATCTAAAATGTATTCATTCTAAATTTTGAAATACTTTATAGTTAAGTTATGCAGATTTTAATGAATCTAGAACTTTTTTTTTAAAAGAAAATCAATTTTTACAAAAACAAGCTAGATGATACAAACATGAAGACATAAAACAACACCTGGGGACATCCCTGTAAGAAGAACACCTAGCAAACTAAGAAATCGCATTCCTAGGGCTGATGCATCACGTGCATAATATCCCTTGCGCACTCCCATTTAATACAATTAATACATTATTAAAAATACTCTTTCACTAAAAAAATCAACTATTCAACCACAATTTATAATCTAATGAAGTTATCTTCTATACTACATATAATAGAAAAATTACTCTCTCTTCAAATTTTGAGACTTACAAGAAAAGAAGCATAGTATACAACAATTTAATGCACAAAATTTACAGACGTACAAGACAAGAAGCATAGGGTACACCACTTTAATGCACATATTAAAAAAAAAAAAAACACACAACAACAATGCTATTTAATGTAGTAAATTAATACTGATCAATAAATACAATTAATACAATTATTAAAATACACCTTACATAAAAACTATAAATTATTAAGCATATTGTACAACCAAATTAAACACAACTCCTGCATTAAATGTCAATCATATAAATAATAAAGCACATTACAGTAAAATATAAATTAATACTCGATAAATTAATAACATCAATAAAATTAATAATTTGTCCAGTCCCAACTTGAGACCGGTACAAATTTGAACGTCAATCGATAAAATAATTAGATAATACTTTTTGAAACCCTAGTGTATATATATAGGTCCCAATGAAACTATAAATTAATAATAATAAAAAAAATCCACAATTAAATCAATGCCATGAACCACATTAATTAGTATTCATTTATTAATTTTTTCAATTCTTTGAATTCATAAAATGTTAATTAAAGTTTGTATTGCAAATTTATTTTTCATCTTTAAATAGTATACATTGTAACTAATATATTGGATTTTATATTTAAAGGTCATACGCAAAACTTTTTTAAATTAATTATTAAGTTATTATATAATAATATCTCACTAAAATAGTAAAATATCCCAATCAACATTATTAATTTATAGATGTTTTATTGTATACAAATATGTGCAGCCCGAACGGGCAACCGGTCAAATGGGATGTTGCCCAAACGAGCGCAAGCCAAACGAGCACGAGTTAAACGAAATTCTTTAAATCTGTAAATTTATTATTAAAAAAAACATAATTAACTAAAATACATGATTACCGAAAAATTTTATTTCAGGATACCCACAGCCGCAACGCGCGAGAACCCCGCATTAAATGTCCATAATACAAATAATAAAACACATTAAACAAATATTCAAAGCTGAACAGGTCAAAGGGCAAAATGAGCTTCGAATCGACGCGTGAACGAACAAACAAGCTCAAGCCAAGCACAGCATGAAAGCAAGATGAACTCGAGCCCGTAAAGGCCAGGCTAAATGAATATCTTGAGATCCATAAATTTATTGTAAAAAAAAACATAATAAACTAACATACATGATTCACCGAAAAATTGTATTTCAAATTACACTGAAACACGCGAGTACCCTCCTAATTTTATAATAACTATTTAATGAATTTAATAAGAAAGCACAAATATGGGCCAGAACCATTTCATTCATGTGATTAATAACTATACCAATTTAGATTTACGGTGAAAATAACATTTGCTTCGCAACGAGCAACAAGCTACCACTAGCGCTTTCTGAATTACAAAACAAATTCTTTTGAAAACTTGTGAAGCAGTGTACTTCTAAACAGAGTCAAACAACTTATGCTTATAACAAATGTTGTGTGCAAAAGAATTTGTTTCTTAATCCATGTGATTCACGAATAACTTTGTGAACATTAATATCCATAAATTTTGTTAAAAGCTGTATGCACTTTACTCGCTGGTGAATTAGAAAAAAATAAAATCAACCTAATAACTTGAAAAAAATGTACAACATTTAAATACTCGTTAACAAATCACATCAAAACTGATAAAAAGAAAAGTTTAACATAAAACAAATTAATTTAAAAAGAAAAGAAGCCTCAGGCAGCCTAGTTATCATCAAAATGATATCAGTCGGTAATTCCAACATAATATTTTTTACATCATCACTGGCTTCTTTATTTCTTCATTTAAATGAAGAAAACATAAAAACAAAAAAATCACAACAAAACTGCTATATTCAACGAAAGAAAACATATCCAAAAGAAGAAAAAAATGAGATCCTAAATGAAAAGCGGCGAATATGGATGAAAAGATATAAACGATGATGGTGTATATGTAGAGAGAAATGTAACTTGCGAACCCTAACTTTGTTTGGGTCAATAAACTTGGGGAGACAACTGGCCCATAAAAGTATTGTTAAAGCCCATATATAATACATTGCTTTGAGGCTGATGATACATTTGAAAAAAAGTTATTTTTACAATTAAGCCCTTTCATTATATCACACATACATGTTTTCCCTTTATTTTACAAAGCAAAGTAGCCAATTGCCTGCTTTATAAAGCAAACATGATTTTCCCTTTTTTTAAATGAACATTTTACATAAATCATTACTTTATAAACACTTTTAAAAGGATTTATTAAATCTGATGAAGCGAGCAAAACATTTAGGCGAGTAAATCATTTGCTCGCCATGTTCTTTGTCTTTTAGCGAGAACGGCTAGCAAAATATGGGGTGACCAATCATTTTGCTCTCCATGTTCTGTCTTTTAGCGAAAAATGTTTGTCTTCTTTTGAAAACGACGAGCAAAAGGGGAGGTCGAGCAAAATCAAAATGCTCGATGTGTCGATTATGATAAATCTCTAAAAAATGTCAGTTTTTGTAATTTTTATTCAGAAGTGTCCAGTAATTGATTTATAGTTATTATTTATACTTTGGAAAAGTATAATTTGTGTATCAACTACTAGGGCTGTAAACGAACTGAACGTTCAGTGAACATTTCATGAACCGTTCGGTAAAAAGTTCGTTTATGTTCGTTTATTTATTAAATGAACGAACATGAACAATATTTTACGATCGTTTAGTTAAATGAACGAACATGAACAAAAGTCACGTTCGTTTTTTATGTTCGTGAACGTCCGATTATGCGTTCGTTAACGTTCGTTTATGTTCATTTATTTATTTATGTTCGTATATCATATCTTTTAATTGTATAATTTTAAAATTAGTTTGTTTAAACAAAACAACACTTATAAAACAATATTATATGCATAATTTAATAAAGTTTATGTTTGTTTGTCTATGATCATTTGTGTTCGATCGTTTAGCGTTCATTTAGTGTCTTAATGAACGAACATAAACGAACATGAACAACTTATTTTCTTAATAAACGAACATGAACAAGAAATGTCATCCGTTTAAGCGTTCGTGTTCGTTTATTTGTCCGGTTAAAATTAAATGAACGAACATGAACAAGGCTCCGTTCGTGTTCGTCCGGTTCGTTTACAGCCCTATCAACTACTCTCAAGTTCTAGCTAAAAAATACTACTCTCATGCCCTTTAAAGATGGTTTATATTTCTTTCATATGCTATCTCAACGTATATATATTCAACAAGATTTGAGCAAACATTTCTTAATAAACCTTGAAGTTGCCTCACATGCCTTTAAAGATGGTTTATATTTCTTTCATGAAATTTACATTGGACAAAAAAATTTGAATAATTTAAATGTTTACATTAGCATTAGCGGGTTTAACCAATGATTAACAAGCTTTTCTTGGTAAAGAAAATTCAGAAATACATCAAATCAAATTGGTATATTATATAATGTACACGATACATCTTACAGTTGCGCACTACGCACGCCGATATATCGACAAGAGTTTATGTATTGGGTGTCAACAATCACTATGGGTATGTGTTATATTAAAAGGTGGAATAAGAATGTGTATGTCTACCCAAATGCTTGTCTTATTAGCAGCAGTGTATTTTGTATGGTAAGAAAGAAATAAAAGGCTTTTTTCAAAAACAAAATGATGTATAAGGAAGAATTGGTGAAAATCATTTTTGATAGGTGGGCGGAATGCTAAGAAGTCTAAGAGTTAAGAACTCATCTGTTGTGCTTTCAGTGGCTAGAATTTGGGATCTAAAATGGGACAGCATGAAGTTAATTCCAGATTTTCAGTTAAATGTTGGAAATTAAAGAGTATGATTATGTTCTTGGAGATTTGTAGCAGCCTAGTTCAAGACGGTGGATATTTGGAAAGTATAAGTGGCAGTTCTGGCCTAAAGGGATGTTTAGGTAAAGGCATTTATATCGGTTGCTCAAAAGTATTTGGGAGAAGACAGTTTTATGGTTTAGCATATTGATTTTATTAGTGATATGGATTAATAATAATGTGATGGGATTCTTAATCATTGTAATAAATATGGTGAGTCATGAAATACGGGACTACCCTGATTTGTCAAATGATTTTGAATCCACGATGGGCAGTGTTTGGATGAAAATTTGTTGCTAGTACCTTCTGGCATTTTCTTTCATCGGCAAAAAGAACCAGATTAGCAATCTCAACAATTTGATCAAGTAGAGAAGATTAGGGGATCAGACACAAGTAGAGCAATGGACAGAAGAATATATATCAAAATTGTCACCAGTTTATACTGTACCTCAACAAGGCACAAGTGAAGCAGACAAAATTGATAGGCTTCCAGGCCAACCAGAAGCGGATTTTGATCACTATGCAGGCTATGTAACAGTTGATGTAAAAGCTGAAAGGGCATTGTTTTATTACTTTGCTGAATCGCCTCACAATTCTTCAACAAACCCTCTTCTCCTGTGGCTCAATGGAGGTAATAACGCATATGTCAGGTTTTAATCTACAGCAGCATACACTGATAATACACAGTGCTAAAACACGCATAAATCAAGTTAGGTACTAGCATTCATAAAAGGTAAATTGCTAAATAATAAAAAACCTAATTTAAAATAATGATCTATGTGTACACACGGCGTTGCGCAACATGATGCTAATTGATAAATGAGGCTATTCTATAGGACCAGGATGCTCATCATTCGGATATGGAGCCATGGAAGAACTTGGACCCTTCCGGGTCAACAGTGATGGGAAAACACTCAACCGCAACGATTATGCATGGAATAATGGTAACAAAGTTTAGTTTTATTCATCAAAGAGGCAAAAATAGTTTACATAATGGAAAAGGCTAAACCCTGATAATTTAACAGTTGCTAATGTATTATTCTTGGAGTCGCCTGTTGGGGTGGGCTTCTCATATTCAAACAGATCTTCTGACTACACGACAGGCGACAAGCGCACATCTGAAGACTCCTACACGTTCCTCATTAACTGGCTTGAAAGATATCCTCAATACAAAAGTCGCAATTTTTATATTACAGGTGAAAGCTATGCAGGTCACTTTGTGCCTCAGCTTGCTTCCCTCATTCTTTCAGAGAACAAGAAAATAAACCAAACAATCATTAATCTTAAAGGAATTGCGGTGAGTACATATCTTATACTATTATAATCTTATAATTTCTAGTCTTAAGATTGTAAGCACTAGAAAGATGTGTCATATGAATATGCAGATTGGGAATCCTCAGATAGATTACCGTCTTTTGTATAAAGAGAAATTCGACTACTTGTGGACACATGTTCTCAACTCAGATGAAACAAATGCAGGAATTAACAAGTATTGTGACTTTGAATCTGAGAACTACTGTGTTAAATGCTATGAATATCTAACCCAATCTGACTATGAAACTGGTGATATCGATCCATTCAACATCTATGCTCCACTCTGTGATGACTCTACACAACAACCTGAACCCTTGGCATCTGTAAGTATCAGATGTACATATGTAATATATATATAAGACATTTGACTTTCAAAAATACTTGAACGATATATTTCTACAAGCTAGGTCATGAATTATGATCCTTGCTCTGATGGTTATGTCGCCACCTATCTGAATCTAGCAGAAGTTCAAGAAGCACTACATGCCCGAACTACCTCTTGGGAACATTGCATGTACTTGATTTTATAGCACTATAATCATGCACTAAAACATATCACATTTAATTATAACCATGTTTAAGAAGTTTCACTTTGAACAAGTAATATATAAAAGATAGTGCTCATGATTTTCTTATTTTATCCGCAGAAGTGGATCTGAATGGACAGACAGACCAATTACCATTTTGCCCATTATTAAGCAGCTAAGTGAAAAGGGTATTATGGTCTGGATATTCAGGTGATTCCACCTAATCTACACCTATAGTCCAATCTGAGTAGCAAACATATAGTGGCTGTATGAATTTTTGAACTAAATCAACATGCTTACTTGCAAAAGTAACTTAAATTTGATCTTTCACCAATTTGCCAGTGGCGACCTTGATACAGTGATCTCAGTGACATCTACAAGGCATTCGGTAAGCAAGATGAAGCTTCCATTTGGAGACTGCTTGGCGACCGTGGTACAGTAACAAACAGGTATTCATCATTTCAAACCTTAACCACATTAAATAACAGCCGCGCATATATACCATTAAAGCCATGACAAAGTTGATAGTAACAAGTAATGTGAATTTGATAGGTTGGAGGACATGTGGTAGGCTATAAAGGAGTGGTGCTAACCACAGTAAGAGGTGCAGGGCATCAAGTCCCAAGCTACCAGCCGGAAAGGGTACTAGTGATGATCTCATCATTCCTTCAAGGGATACTGCCCCCATCTTTAAAAGATTAATCTTCAAACCCTACTCCGCAGTTTGACACAGTTAACTAAACTAAATAACGCTAAATCATGCGATTGCTTAAAGGGTATTTTAAGTTCTTAAGGTGTGTTGCGAATAGTGAGTATTGATTTATGACATACAAAGCCAGAAATCTCAGATACCAAGGGGAGTTCTTCACTAATTGTTGCTTTTGCTCTTGCCTTAATTTAATGACTAATATCATACTCAGAACGACCGGACCATAATCATTGTTAAAGATAATGATCTGTTCTTTATGGTAATGACGAAAAAAATCTCAACACCAAGGACGATGGAATATGTACGACTAAGCAGAGATCAATTTAGCAAAAACCACCATCACTCCTTTGATTGGGTTTGCACTAATAAAATAATCGTTTGAAAAGTGATGGCAACCTCCTATTGAAGAAAAACTTTGTTAACTCAGTTATATATGGCAACAAATTTGGAACATCGTAGTACTATAATAGGTCAAATGATGATTTTGATACCAGTTGTTTACTGACACTATAACTGATTCAAAAAACATATTAACTTTAAACTAAGAAACCCAATAACATGTTTCATTTACTTGAAACAAATGTAAGACTTTCTCACAGCACTTTATAAGTCCCAAATCCTACAATTCATAGATATCCAATTAAATGAAAATGGACAAGACAAGATGGGCTTTAAAGTTGTTCCATGTGTGCAGAAACAAGTTATGTCTTCACTTATCACTGGTTTTGATTTACAAGGCCTCTTAGTGAAAGAAGACAAGTCAGAAAGTAGTACCCGGTTACATTTGAAAAAATATGGAGGTCATTTACAGCATGCAAGATTTATATACGATTAGAGAAGTATCCCTCCTCAAGAGGTTCTTAGCTCCTCACAATTTCATCATGTACATAATCACTCCACATAAACAAAAAAAGAGTAGTACTTTTTCTTCTACTTGTTTGCTTCTCATTCTGTTTCTTGAAGTCTTTAGGGATGCAATTTGTTTTCATTATGTGCTCCCTCTTTAGTCATGTTCATCAGCTCTAACAGTCTAGCTAAGAAGAAATGGTACTTAAACTCGAAAACAAGAAATATAATAAAATATAGGGATAGCAATAGTGATCATGTAGACCGTGCTGATGTTTGAGGACTACAACACAAGAAGAGTTGTACCGCTCTAATGGAACTTTTAAAAAAAACAAACACAAAAATATCTCAAAATTAGTGACAATGGGACGTCTACAACATAGATAGAGTTTGCTCCTCATGTAATTTGCGAATCGAGCTTTAATAAGAATTGGCGTTTCCGAAATAAAAGAGTTATATGGCTTTAATGGAGCTTCCTACAAGTTCACTGACTAAACAAAATTATAGCCATTCTCATCAGCCTCCAAGATTTTTGTCCCAGTAAGAAAATGGTCAAAAAAGTGTACAAATGTAATATCAACTTACCTGGAAAACAAGACGCGCAAAGGTTGGTCTTAGAGCTTCAAGAAATCGATTATGATGTGAAAATTGAGATTGCTGTCAACCCCTTTGTATTATGGAAATTCATGATAACTTTATAAGCATATATAAGAATTTCTTATTCTATCTAATATGGTGAGCTTTTTTGGTAGCTGGAGATTCTATTAAGATAGTCAAGATTTATCTGTATATAGGCAGATAACCAACTCTAATAGAGGTGTCAATTCTACCCATGTAGTTTACTTATCTCAAACACATCAAACATGTAAAGTTTAAACACTTGGTCATATATGAAATGGTCAAAGAAGAAAGTGGTGTAAAGACTTATGACATTCTAAATCACTTAATGAGCTAATTCAATAAAAGCTTTAGAATTTTAGATTGATATCTTGAGAATGTAGTGTTTTAAACTTCAATAATATTTAGGACATTAAGTATTTGTAAGATTCAAGGAGAAGAACAAAAATGCTGGCTCGTTAACCAGTTTTGACCTGTACTTAAAATCTACCCGTTCTGACCTGACCCATTTTAACCTACCAAGGTTGCAACCCACCTCACCCAAACCATCCAGTTTTCCACCTCTTTGCATTTATATTCCTAATGGAGATATATTTGGAGTGATTGTCATCTTGAATTCAAATGAAAAAAAGTCATGTCCTACGACAAGCAAAAGTTTTACTACGTTTATGAACTTATATTCATGTACAGAAGATACAAGTATTTTACAATTTAGACTCGAAAAAAGGAGAACTTTGGCCTGAGAGTGTTGGTTTTAATGTTTTAAGCCTTTTGTTATTTTATAGAACAATATGTATATCTAGTTGTGCTTGTAAAGACAAAATGTATATTCTGTATAGTTTGGCTAAGCCTGGAACTTTTGTATGAGCTTTGGGCAAAACGGGTCATATTGGTCACATTTGACCCGTTGTGACTCTAGGATAGGATACGCCTCTTAGAATTCTTGAAACGTGATAACTGCTTTCTGTAGACAACGTTTCAGAATGTATAAATAGATAGAGGCTGTGTAAACTTTGTAATCATCCATATTTTAATCAAATTACAACGTTTATGCAATACTTATTGTTGTTGTTTCTGCACGTTATACAAATAGCCAAACACCCTTTTACTTTCTGCACGTACAAAACCAAACAGTCATGTCAAAGTTCAATCGTTATGCAAAGTGCACTTGGCCACATGGAACCTGTTTCCATCAGTGGCATCAGAGCGAGGCTTCAAAGTCTTGGGAAAGGCCAAGTGCAAGTGGTTCGTTGCCATACAAACCACGAAGGAGAATTCCTTATGAAACCAAGGAATTGCTCAAGAAAAAGTTGCATGAAATTGAAGCATACAACGCTTTGAAGGGACAAGAGACAGTAACGAGGAAGGAGAAGAGGGCAAGGTGTTATGCCTGTAGAAAACGTGGTCACTATTTCTGGAAGTGCCAAGACAACAAGATCCCACGCCATTCGATTACTAAACAGGAAGAAAGAAACCCCAAGTATCCTGAAAATGTCCACGTCAAAACAACCCACATGATTGAAGGGACGGACTACGCAAATTGGAACCATATATGGTATATTAGCGACACATACAACAACCATATGTGCCCGACAAAGTCATTATTCAGGAGACTTAAACCGAAGTTTTCGATGGAAGGGAAGGAGGAAACCGAGAAAAAATTTATTTTTTCATACGGTATTGGAGAAGTATTTGTTGAAACAAACGAGAAGAAGATGGTAATCCCATGTGTTTCGTATACACCGGAGGCAAGTTTAAACGTACTTAGCGCCAAACAACTTTTGGCACAAGGTTTCGAGATTACCTACGAAGACAACTCGTGTAAAGTCTCTTACATGTTTGAGGAAGAAGAGATGGGACACGACAAAGGAAAGAATGTCGAAGAGGAGACAAACACGGTGGTGAATCAACACGACAAATACTTAAATTACTATGAGGCGATTGATCCAAAAGATGATTGCAAGGATGTAAAGGGATTGGAAGATCTTGATCGGAAGGAAGGGATGATTCATGATTATTTGGATAACGAATATTTAAGCATGAATGGAACCCTCTACGTAATGAAGGTTAATTCGTTTAAGAAATTCATTTCGTTTTTAATCATGTTGGAAGATGATAAATTGGTATACGAGAATTGGAACGTTTTAAGCAAGCACTTTGAAGACATGGTAAAATGGTTTTACCTAGTCTATCTTGGTCGAAGCATGGTGGAACCCCTGCCCCCCGTCATCAAAGGTATAAACATCGACTTGCTCGGTCTTTATAAGATTATAGATAGTCTAGGAGGCTATCTCGGAGTTACATTTGGTAACAAGTGGGGAGACGTTGCATTAATACATGGTCTAGCGAGAGAACAAGACGAGGAATTGAGAGAATGTTACAAAAGATACATTGACTTGATAAGGTGTTATTTCGAGACAACATTACGAGCCCGAGGCAAGGATAGACTTGTGATAGCCAAGAAGGAAGGCTATGGGAAGAACCCAAAAGAAGAAAGTGGGTCGAATGGGCAGTGGTCTATGGAAGGAAATGCACAAGGAAGAGTTCTCAAGACACATGGCAACGAGGATGATTGGACGGACAAGAAGGACACACCAAAAGGATGATTTCGTAATCATCAAGTAGAAGAAAAGTTGGACGACCAAAAAAGGCTTACACATTAAGGGGGACATTGTTGGTTTTAATGTTTTAAGCCTTTTGTTATTTTATAGAACAATATGTATATCTAGTTGTGCTTGTAAAGACAAAACGTATATTCTGTATAGTTTGGCAAAGCCTGGAACTTTTGTATAGGCTTTGGGCCAAACGGGTCATATTGATCACATTTGACCCATTGTGACTCTAGGATAGGATACGCCTCTTAGAATTCTTGAAACGTGATAACTGCTTTCTGTAGACAACGTTTCAGAATGTATAAATAGATAGAGGTTGTGTAAACTTTGTAATCATCCATATTTTAATCAAATTACAACGTGTATGCAATACTTATTGTTGTTGTTTCTGCACGTTATACAAATAGCCAAACACCCTTTTACTTTTTGCACGTACAAAACCAAACAGTCATGTCAAAGTTCAATCGTTATGCAAAGTGCACTTGGCCACATGGAACCTGTTTCCATCAGAGAGTGAAATAAAAACTCATTTAAACCAAATCCTAGTAATCTGACTAGGGTCTTGGATGGACCTACATAAATTTTATGGAAAATAAAGAGAGGTTACCCAAAGTGGGCGTAGAAAAGGCAAAAAGTTCTTGGCAAGTGTGACAGTGGTAGGCTAAAAAAAGTGAGTGATATGTGTGTGTTAAAGTCATGCATGCACTTGTGTTTATTTATTTTACTTTTCTTTTCGTGTAAGTATCTAATCCAGAATCTTTCCGGTATTGCCGGTGTAGGATTTTTCGAGTCCCACTCTCACGGGCTTTAGATGTTTAGTGTATTGTATTTGTTTGTTGCATTCATCTGTTTTTGTTTTATTAAAATCCCGATGCCTTAACTGAAAAAACAAGGAGGTTCTTGGTTTAGGTGGCATCACAGCTTAGCAACAAATATACCAAATGAAACCCAATTTCCTGTGTGTGGTTTTAAATTAATGGAAGACAGTCCCTGTATTAGAACTTGTGAAATTCGATGGTCTTTACTTGCATTGGTGCTAACTTGGAGTTACTAAAAAATGCCAACATTGCACGCATCTCTAAGTTGATATCAGCAATTGTTGCAAAGAGCATGACTTGAATAAACAGGACTTGTCAACTGCAAATGTGAAAACATAAAGAAAGGATTCAGTGGAGAAGCGTACAAGCAAAGATGTGGAATGCCATAGCCGAATTTTTTGCTGATAACATATTTTACTTTTTTCCTTAGTTAATACGAGAATCCAGAGAGCAGGACAAAGAGCCTAGGAAATGACACTGTAACAAGACGAGCCAGCTGCAAGCCTGCATGGAATCTCTATGACAGTATATACACACATATATCAAAGATACCAGTATTCATACACAACTAAAATGATGCACAATTCATATTTGTTGTTAGTAATTTCAGTTTACCTTTTCGCCTTTTCTGTTGCAAGCAAGGATAACCAGATCACCAACCTAAACAAATTGATTGAATCAAAAAGATCAGTGAATCCGCCACACGCAGAACTATGGACAAAACAAGATGCATCAAATTTATCTCCAGTTTGTATTGTACCTCAAGAAGGGTCAATGGAAACAGACATGATTGATAAGCTGCCAGGCCAACCAGAAGCGGATTTTGATCAGTATGCAGGATATGTAACAGTTGATGCAGAGGCTGGAAGAGCATTGTTTTATTACTTGGCCGAATCACCTCAGAATTCCTCAACCAAACCTCTTGTCTTGTGGCTCAATGGAGGTAACAAACTTTTTCAGTTTCAGGACGTAACTGAAATAGTCATGCAAGCAAAAATAGTAATAATTTAATAATAAAATATATTCACAGCGTATGCATAATTTATTAAAAGTGACAACATTGCCGGGTCGGAGAGGTTGAGTAATGGGTTGATATATGTATGGTTCAATTATTATATTTTGTATACGTATTAACATGGGTTGGTGGAGTTAACCCACATACATTTTCACCTTTCTGCTTGAATTTTATGAACCATCAATGCTTTAAAAAAGGTTACAAAAACTATATTAATAAACTAGTAGTCGAAATTATTTGAGTAAAAGCGAATTAAGAACTTGTAAGAGTTTGAGATTTTGAATACACTTTGGCCCACCTTAGACTGTTCTATTTTTCACCAAGTTATAAAGTTTACGGACTTGACCTGATAGAGGTACAATTTTACCCAAATCAACCCATTTCTAGGTAAAATGGGCCTCTAGTATTTAGTATACTACTAGTCCTGATGCACGTCGCTTGCCCAACATGATCATGGAATGAGGCTATTCTACAGGTCCAGGATGCTCATCATTCGGATATGGAGCCATGGAAGAACTTGGACCCTTCCGGGTCAACAGTGATGGAGAAACGCTGTACCGTAATGACTATGCATGGAATAATGGTAATTAATAATAAATATCTCTTTCAACAATCAAAAAATGCAAAAAACAATCACATCTATTTTTTCCATACAGATAATGCAAACTCCTAACCTAGATAAACTTACAGTGGCTAATGTATTGTTCTTGGAATCACCTGCTGGAGTGGGCTTCTCATATTCAAACAGATCATCTGACTACACGACAGGAGACAAGCGCACAGCTAAAGACTCCTACACATTCCTCCTTAACTGGTTTGAAAGATTCCCGCAATACAAAAACCGAAGTTTCTTTATTACAGGTGAAAGCTATGCAGGTCACTATGTACCTCAGCTTGCTTCCGTCATTCTCTCAGAGAATGAAAAAACAAACCAAACCATCATTAATCTTACCGGGATTGCAGTAAGTAAAAAATCATACTTATATAGCATCCAGTCTCAATTTTGTATCAACTAATAAACTAAACGGGAAGACTATCATTCACATGTGCAGATTGGAAATGCTTGGATAGATGATGACACCTCTTACAAAGGAACGTATGACTACTTGTGGACACATTCTCTGAACTCTGATGAGACAATTGCAGGAATAAACAAGTATTGTGACTTTGTTTCTGGGAACTACTCAGATAAATGTGATCAATATCTGAGTCAAGGAGGCAGTGAGCATGGTGATATTGATATATACAACATATATGCTCCATTATGTGATGTTAATACGCAAAAACCTGGATCCCCGGGATCGGTAAGTCTATGATTACATCATATAAAGAATTCAAAACTTGCAACTATAATAAGCGTTCATACAAGTTAATCTGCAGTGGCAGTTCGTCCAAAATCACCTTAATAGTCGTCCTAAAAGCAGTCATTACTTCTACATGAACTAAATTTTAACAACTTGATGTACTGCGACTAGGTCAAAGATTTTGATCCTTGCTCAGATGGATATGTTTCCACCTATCTGAATCGAGCAGAAGTGCAAGAAGCTCTTCATGCCCGAAATACCTCATGGGCCCTTTGCAGGTACCTACTTCTAAATTTACATACTAGAGCTATAACTTAGATCTGATGCACCAAACAGATGACGTTAACTTGCATTCATTATTAACAAGTTTTAAGGTTACACAACAAACTAGGAAAAGATAGAAAGAATGACCATTTCTCCTCTTCTGTGCAGTGGTCTTGGATGGATAGACAGCCCATCAACTATCTTGCCAACTATCAGTCAGCTGATTGCAAATGGTATTAGTGTCTGGATATACAGGTGAGTTCACATATTGTATGTGATCACCGTCAATTGGCATTTGAACCAAACATCAGATAAAGATGACAAGCTAAAACCAAACCCTAGGCTAAAATCTAATAGGAAAATGTACTCATATAGTATCGAGTGCTTCTATCGAATCTTTGAACTAAGCATGCTCTAGCCAGAAAAGTACCTTATTTGATTCATGAAAAATTTGCAGTGGAGATATCGATGGACGGGTTCCAGTAACATCATCAAGGTACTCGGTAAACAAGATGAAGCTTCCTATAGAGACTGCTTGGCGACCATGGTATTATAACAAGGAGGTACATAGTATTTCAAAATTCAACCACAATTAATACACCATAACTGTTTAACAAGAAAAACTAGATATGACAACAAAGATTAACAAATTGATGCCACCAATGCGATAGGTTGGAGGATATGTTGTAGGCTACAAAGGAGTGGTACTAACCACAGTAAGAGGTGCAGGGCATGAAGTCCCAAGCTACCAGCCAGGAAGAGCTTTGTTGATGATCTCATCATTTCTTCAAGGAGAGCTTCCTCCGGCTTTTAAAGAATGATCTTCAAATGCCACTAATTAGTTCGACCAATTAAAGAACTTCAATAAGCAAGGATCAAAAATTGTACTCCAAGTTATTATAAGACGAAAAGGTGCCAATAGAATCGAAAGGAATGCATCTCAAACCTGTGATGCAGATTTTTAAATGGTTCAAGTTGATCCAATTGGCATGCCAGTTGAATAAATATAATACAAACTTCCTAATCAAAATAAATGTTTATAGAGTGAGAAAAACTAAGTAGAAATCAGTCTCCGTGCATCATCCTCGTGACAACCTGAATCCTCCTAGTAAACTCAAGTTATATGAAATCCAAATTCTTTATGACTGCACAGAAACATAATTCAAAATCTTCATTTATAATTGATTTTCCTTTACAACTCTTACTAGAAGATTACAAGTCGAACGCCTGATCTACCCAGTTACAATAAATTAAATATATAAAATGGGCGTTTGCAACATGTAAAAATTTATACAAGTAAACAAGTCTTCCTTTGACAGAGATGCTTCACTTACCTAAAACTCGATCTGTACATGACTACTGCTCAGAAGAAAAAGCTCAATATCCTTCTGCCATTTACATACTTCCCGTGGTGTTGTTAAAAGTACAAGGAAAAAACTTCTCATAATGTGCTCCTCCTAACTTGATGATGTCCATCAGCTCTCACAATCTCAATAATACATGGTCAGATGTGTACAACTCTAATGGCATGTTACCTTGAAGTCTTGAACACAAAAAGTCAGACCTTCGAAAATTGATTATGGAGACGTAAAGCATCAAGTATACTGTCAACCCATCTGTTAAACACATGTATGTGCAAAAGAGTAAATAACTCTCTGAATGTCTGATAACAGTACACTATCATAAGTAGAGTTTCAGTATGGTATGAGAGATGAATTAGTACCCCTGGAGACCAGGACTGGATGGGTAATATACACTTCTCAAGCCCAATTTTCTGGCAGCTGAAGCAGTTGTCTCACCGATGCATGCAACTGATCCACCCCAATTTTCTGGTTCAGGTAGAAGATTGACCCAAGCACTGTAGAAGGGTGAGATTAAGATTTAGAATGTCAAAGCTGCACTAAAGAAGATACATTTTATGTGTAAACTGAAATGAAATTTGGTACAACATAAAAACCACATCAAGAAAATTTAGCATCAGATCATGGAACAGAATCAATACCGAATTGCTGAAGGCGATGCAACTGCAACTACAGAAGCAGAGAGTGCTTGCTGGAGAATCATTTGATCAACATCTTGGACAGGCTCCTTACATACAAGGTAAAATCAGAACAGCAATTAAACAGACACAAGTGCTATGGCAGGGAAAAACTCACAGTTAACTATTTTATTTTATTTTATTTTATTTTATTTTATATTTTATTTTATTTTATTTATTCTGAACGGAAAAATTCGACATAATACCACACTATGTCACAGTTGAGACTTGAACCCACAACCTCTTGGTTGATGGTCACATACAGCTAGGCCAAAGGCCCTATAAGCTAATAACAGTCACCATCATGTGTGCAATGATTATGTAAACAGAGTTGGTAAGCAGTCAGTAATGGACAAATGACTACATAGTATTGAATTGATTCAAAAATAACAAAGACTACAAGACTATATATAACCTTTCCTTAGCTGGGAAACTAAGGTAGGTTTATACTAATGGGCTTGGCCCTAATAGGACTCAAGTAACCTAAAATTAATACTACTATAATTCTAACACTTTGCACTCCCCCCTCAAGCTGTTACAAATTATTAACCCAAAATTAACCCAACTCCCCCAAGCAATAACCTTCCTATTACAATCCAAATCTTGAACAAACGCAAAGTTAATCGATCTCATTTGGGTACGAACTAACAGATCTCACATGGGAGCTAATCAAAACAACAATAAGAAGAACCTAAACAGGTCTCAATAGATCTCACTTGGGATCTAACCAAAATACAAAAGCAACCTAAACAAAACATGTCTGAGTAGATCTCCCTTGGGATCTAATCAAAATAAGAAGCAACCCAAACAGAACAGGTCTCAACAGATCTCTCACGAGATCTAATAAAATAAATAAATCAACCTGAACAAAACAGGTCTCAACCCTAATCAGTTTTGGAAACCAAAAACGAAGCAACCTGCCACAAAAGATGTCGGAACAGGTCACAAGTACCCAAAAGCTAATCAAAATCAGATGGTCTCACTCGGACGAAACTCAAAACTGTCAATAACCAAAAGCTAAAGTAGCAACCAAAATGTAATTAATATACCTCTTATTGCTCCTCGACATAATATCTAAAGAACTCAATCAAAAAAAATACAAACCGCAAAATTAGACTTCTCATCAAACCAACCACAAGTTAACAAATAACCAAACTTTACCAACTCGTAGTTATAAATCATAACCTAAACAGATCATCATTCCCATATTCATAACCAGAGTGTTCATCATAACCGAATCTGAATACAAATTGATCTCACATAGACCAAAATCAAAATCCTCGAAACAAACCAAAACCCGAATCGAGTTGAGAACCAAATTCAGATTCAATAACTAATAACCAAAATCAAAAACCTCAGTCAGAATTAACAATCAATAATCCTCCTCACAAAATCAAAATCCGTAATCAGCACCAAAAAATAACAAAATCGAAAAAAACTAAAACTTCACAGATCCGACTAAGTCTAACTGGGGATCTGATCGGAATCTCCCCAATTACAAATCTGGAAATTTTGGTCGGCGAAAAACAACCGCAGCACTATTCACGCGTAGGCGCATCTGAAACGGCAGCTGAGCTACGGCGGCGTGTGGTGGTTGACGAGAACGCGGCTTTTAAGATACTAACCGGTGGAAGCTGGGTTTGATTTTGTGGGAGGTGAGATATAATAAGCACTCTCTGGGTGCTCTCCTAAGCGGCTGATGATGTACTCACCTAGCTTACCATGTAAACATAGTTGGTAAACAATCAGTAATGGACAAACGACTACATCATCTTAAATTGATTAAAAATGACAAAGATTACAAGACTGTATATAACCTTTGATTAGCTTGGATACTAAGCGACGTTAATACTAATGGGCTTGACCCTAATACGACTTAAGTAACCTAATATTATTACTAGTATAATTCTAACAGATTATATGCAGATAATTGTAGTCCCTAAAAACTCTCAACTATATAATAAGCGTGAAAACATGAATCTTGTAAATGTTAAAAAGTGACAAATTTCAACATGATATTGGAAGCTCTCATTTCAGAAAACATCACAATTCTGGAGTCATAAAGTATAATTGTTAACGATATTTCCTAACTTTTACAAACTTAGGTGACCCAAAAGCTTACACTATAAAGCACTTTAAAAAATAGGCCGCATATGTCCTTATTCTCATTCTGATAAATATCAAGCCAAAAAATTTCCTCATTTGCTATAGTGGTAGCATAAACCCTACTCTGTAAGTAAATAGTCGTCTACATAATATTTGCCAATGTATAGAAATCAATTCCTTGATGTTAATGTGAATGACATGGCCTCCCAACTCTAAATTAAGAGCTTTGATAAACCAACATTATCTAAACTGACAGGCCTTTGGTCTAACTTGTGAATGTGAGTGCTCCAAACCAAATGGTTGTGGGTTCAATTCCCAACTGGGACAAGTGTGTGGCTTATATATAGTGTAGTGGGTGTGTGATATGCCATTATAAAGAAACCAACATTGTCAAAAATAAGATACATACCGTTGTGTATGTATTCAGTCTTGTGATGTAAAATCCACGCTTAGAAAGGCCTTCCTCTGAAATACAGAACCCATGGTCCTGAGTTAGTATAACTATGAAGAAGAGCTAACTAAAGTATATATTGGCAAGAATGGCAACAGAAAATTATAAATAAGCACATTATCACAATAACGATAAGGTAAATGACTAAATTCTATTCACTTATATTTTTTATATTGATATCATTTTGTACCGCATAATTTATAATACTCGTGTGTACTGCTTTACAATACAACGTATAATTCAACTTACCAAGATAAAATCCCACGGAAGATAATGGCAAAGTGAATTCTTGTAATAGACCTACTAGAGAGTGAGGAAATAAAAAGTTAAAAAAAGCCACCGTACCAACCTATATCATGACTAGCTTTTGCAGAGGCAGGATACAAAACAGTGGTTCTTTCACTCCCATGCTTTGGCAGCTCTGAAGCAAGAACCTTGCCGGTTGCTGCAGAAGAAGTTCGGATACGTCTTTTAGCCGACAAGGCACAAGCATATTGCGTGATAAGTACTTTATATTGCAAACTAAAAAAAAAATATAATTACCTTTTGATGGAGTGAATGCAACGTCAATAAATTGCTTAGATGAAGGTGTAACCTCATGAAATATATTTGCTGTACCAGTCCCAACCACAGCTACCTTGACACTTGGAGTCTCAGCAGCTCTGAGATGGAAGTTAAATAGAAAACTACTGGTCAACTTTCTAAGTTTCCCAAAAAAAAGACCTTTTCCTTTTCATTCAGTGGTGAGTAAGAAAACGTTCTTAGGATCAAATATATGAACAGAAGCTGAGATAGAGTGAAAAAACATGAATAGAGACTGTGAGTAACTATTTTATTTAGAAGGTCAGTTTTATGTAGATCCAGGCACCCAGCACATGAAAATACACTAGATAGAAGTAATAAATAAGTTTGCATGGAACACTTGCAACTCGATATTATAGATTTATAGTAGGCGTGATTTCTATACTTACTTCCAAGCTTGAAGAAAAACCAGAGCTGCCTCAGGTGAAGTTATTATGATCCAATCAAAACTAGTTGCTGCTACCAAAAGATCATAGAAAGAAAAGAGATAAACACCATCGAAATAAACAGTCGAGGGTTATATCAATAAAAAAATCTCAATGATGTTCACGAAACATGTTTCAAACAAAACTAAACATAATCTAATCAAACTTATATTACTCTAGGAGAGATGTTTTATGAACAATTTGTAGCAAAATTACAGACAATTGAGAAGATCCGATCTACTTTCCATTAATAGAATCTTCAAGAGAACGCGAACTTATATTTGCACTAGGTGGCAAATATTACTTTTGGAAAAAAAAAAGCAACTGCAGCAACAGCTTAAATTAAGGAGTTTGAGCTTACTGCTTAATAGAGACACAAGCTTGTCCAGATCAGGCAAATGACTATGCTGAATTAGAGGAAGCTCCAAGCTCTCTATCCCATGTTTTCCCTAAAAAAACAAAAAATTACATATACAACCACAGAAACTTTGATGATTTAAAACAATAACTTATAGGTTCTAATTGGCTTTTTCCTACCTTATTTATGCATATTGTACAGATTGGGAAGATCCGTAAAACTGGGCCAACAGTACACACCTTTAGTCCTTATCTTAGTTATCTATATTAAAAGTTTGACAGTTCGTCATCATTAGGTACCACTAGTTCAAAATTTATATGTCAGCGAAGAGCATAAAGACAAACCCATCAGTTCAAAAGAACTAATAGACAAATATGCTTACAGCAATTATTGACAATCTCCGAGGACACCGTACAATTTAAAATATCAAAATATACTTTCTTACAGAAGAATGGAAACATATCAAAGTAGCACTTCAGAGAGCATGGACTACTGCATGACAACTCCGTTGCCTTAATTTTAAGGGAGATGATTTATACTCATTAACAACAAAAAAAATCATTTGACAATATCACCCTTGCATCAAATGAGGTAATCGGATGAGGTTTTCCTTGTTCAGGACCCGGGGAGGCCGACTCTTTGACTAAGGTGTACGCGGCCCAACCAGGGTATCCTTGTGACCGTTTCCGACCCTTCCCTGGCCACCGTCAAATGTGTACCTAGTGGGGTATGAACCCTTGACCTCTTGTGAGGAGGTCAAGTGCCTTACCACCAGGGGCGGATCTAGCTTGAAGGCAGGGTATGCACGTGCATACCCTGTCCAAAACTTTGTTAGTGTATAAAAATCTGATTTTTTTTTAAGTGACTACAAAATACACTAAATAATTATAAGTGCGCACCCTCCAAAAAAAACACCAAAAACATGAGTGCATACATTAAAAAAAAGAATAATAAACAAAAAGAAAAGAAGAAGAAACGCTGCTCTGGTAATGTGCAGCAGTCATTCTTGAAGAAGAAGATGGAGGAGTAGGCAATAGGCGGCATTTAAGTCTGGTTCAAATGGTCAAATTTATTATTTTTTTTACTGGGCCAATAATAGTGTTAGTAATATTTTGAAAAGTAACTCATTTTGGCCCAATCAAGTGATCAACTCAAATACAATATTAGTTACTACTGTAGTTTTCTTTTCATCGGGTTTTGTTTATTATTTGGGTTCCATTATTATTTAAAAATTAAGAATTTCATTTACAATTAAATGAATCAAGATTTTTTTATAATTATTCTTACTTATGTCGGTTCTAAATATTCCAATATCTCTTTTGTTATATATGTTCATACATTTAAGGTTTGTTGTTTTATGATATTTAGATGTGAAACTGGAGTATATAATCTTTTTAGTACCTGATCACTTAGCTTTATTCTGATATCTCATATTTGTGGTTGTTGATAGATATTTATGTATGAGTTAGTGATTAAAAGTTAAGAATTTAACATCCTATTATACGTGATAAGCCAAACCATCTTTACAAAATACACAAGTTCGACTACTCAATTTAACTAAAATACACAACTCCGACTACTCGATTGAGTCTTTAGAAACCAAAACTAGACATACTAAAATCAACTTTTATAAATAAGATCTGCAAAACATAACAATCGCGCCGAATCCGAATCCAAAGATCCGACCCGAAAAACGCAGCATGAAAACCGTATTTGTTAATAGCTCTACAAAAAATCGTGCATACCCTGCTCTGAAATCCTAGATCCGCCACTGCTCTGAAATCCTAATCGTACATATCACCTTTTCATTTTTATATTCGATTTATGCACAAAAGTAGTAACCATTATATAGATTTCATATTCTCATCTACAATTAAGCGACTTATGACTCATGCAGGAGGCCATGTTCTCCTTTTATTTATCCAATAACTATATTCAGTGCTTCAGTCCTTATTCCTTAAGCATCCTTTCTAAACTTCAGCCTAATAACCTAAGTGACCTCTCGCTATTCGAAAAGGCATATTACCTTATAATTTATCGAGCATTGATTGACATGCCTAATTCATGTGCCTAATTATATGCCTAATCTTATGTGGCATCATTCTATTGGTGACAATAGATGGGCCCGCTTCATCACAAACCAATAAAACACTTCCACATCATTTTAGGCCTAAAACTAGGCACACATTTAGGCCTCCAAATCATTTTCCTAATTTATCTCCACTCATTAGTATCTGATAAAGTGAACTTATATTATAGAGTATCATTTTGCCAGAATTCTAGCTTGAACTGTTGGTGATAACTTTAAACATCATTTATTTCAAATAAAACTAACCATTAGACACTAAATTATGCATTATAAAATATGGAGTAAACTCCAAAATACATCTATGTGGTTTGCCAATTTTGACAGTTTACATCCCTTATCAGATAAGCTCGGACATCTACGTCTCTTCGTCAATAAACATTAGACAATATACATCCCTAGGACGAACTACGCTAACTTTTTCCCCTACACGTGCTTATCACGTGTGGCAGATAAAGGGAAAAAGTTAGCATTGTTCGTTCCTAGGGATGTATATTGTCTAATGTTTATTGACGAAGGGACGTAGATGTCCAACGTATCTGATAAGAATGAAAACTCTCAAAATTGGCAATAAGTAATCCAAAATTTCTACATTTAAATAAAGGAGGATAATTAATAACAATAAATTGTATAGACGGCTAATAACATAGTGGCAAAACTAGTAGTAGGTTCTAGCAATAGGTGTTTGTTTAGGAATAAAAAAGAAAGGGTAAGATGTGATTACGAGAGCAGTGATGAGCTTATCGTTTTTGCCACGTTCTCTGGTAACAACAACACGGTGATTCGATGAGGTAGAGCAAGCTCGGAGGTTAAACGGTTGAAAACAGTTGGACCGGCGGTGGTTGTGAAGCGGTTGCGGTGGTGGTGGAAGAGGAGAGAGGGAAAGTAGTGATACTTTCATTTTGTGATTGTTGGCGAATGGGGGGCTATCTATGTGGAGGAGGAGGAGGAGGAGGAGGAGGAGGATGGATAACGTGTCGCTTCGATAATGATTTTTTTATTTTTGCTCCAATTTTCCTACTTTTGCAACTTTACGTCATTTTTCATTTTACTTTTTGTTTTTCCATGTTATTCTCTCTTTAGTTTTATACTTTCTTTATCACGGATCATAACTCAATCTTTTAATAAAATATTATTTTCTCTTTCATTACCTACAAAACTAATCTATATTTTTTTACTATTTATTAACAACCCAACCTAACATTATAATATTATTTCTTTATCCCCTGTATTTAAAATAATGTGTAAGAGAGAGAAATGCATAGACCATTATTATGATGACAAATGAAAGATTGGAGTCGAAATTTTTAAGTCACCAACCGACCAGTCGCTTGCATCTCTTCTATTTAATAATATATTTTTAATATAATATTTTTTTTGGTTCCTTTTTGTCCTTCAATCGATTGGCAATCTATACCAATAAAGATAGTCTTATGATCTGAGTTATGCAAACTAAACCACACTAATGTGACTATTGTACAATTTTATCGCTTTTTGCAATCCAATGCTTTTTTATCTTTGTATAAACGTATAGTTTAAGAGATAACATGTTGCTAGTCGTATATGACACATGACCACACATAATTTTTCTAGATGACACTTTGAGGATAGTTTGTTTACTTTCGAATAAAGGTGTGACTGTCTACGTACTACATCCCGCATATCTCACTTCGGTAGAATTGGGTATATTGTTGTGTGATAGTTTAAGAGATATAGGAGGGTTTCTAAACTTGTAGAAAGAAATGATGGTGTAACCGTTTAATAATTCACCGATGAGTAAATAAGAAAGAGTTATGTTTTGTTATAATCTGCTGTTAGTTACTAGTAATAGTAAATTATATAAAATTTTTGCAAGAATGTTGGCAATCGGTATCCTCATTGATCCATATGTAATGTCCAAGGACTATATACACAACAATAATATTCATCTGTAACAACCATCCCATATCTTACAAATCGATAAATGACAATGGGTAAATGTTGCCATAAGCAGGGACGGACCTACATAGATGCCCAGTGTGGCACGGGCTATCCTCGCTTTTAAGTCACGAAATGTAAAAAAGTTTCAAAATTATTCTTTTTTTAATGTGCAACCCCCAATAATTTGTTTTACTACTTTCGTTTTTCACGTTGTAACTTAAGTTAGCCCAACAATATTTTTATGTAACACCTTTTTGAAAATTATGGGTCCATCCTTGATGATAAGATATATACACAATGATAAAATCAATAAATTTTTCACTTCTGAAAGACCACGATGTTTAATTTAAATAACTAAAGGATTGGTTGAAAAAGAAGCAAAATTGTCAAGGGACCGAAATTACGTAATCATCGTCACCGTCCCGTACTCAATAATATTGCATTTATTCAATGGGATATGTTATTCGGCCCGCCCTGTTTGGTGATACGCTTACGCAGCGCGTTCGAGGTCAAAGGAACTTCCTTTTCGTCGAGCAAGTTTTGTAACACCCTAGGCAGTGAACCTAATCGTTGTAGTGTAGTATTAGGGTAAGTCACGGGTATTGATATCGTTCTCTAGGGGAATAGGAATGCTAGTGAGAAATTACTAGGCTAAGGTTGGGGTTGAGGAAGATTATTATTTTTTTTTTATCTTTTTTATGTTTTTTAGGAAATGGAAATTACGAATCTCGGGGTATTGGATTTGGGGGTTTTGGTATTTCTACCGATTATTTCTACTTATCTAATTATCTAACCTAAGGTGAGTGTAGTCTATGTCTAATTGATGTGTGCTCTTATGATAGTTAAAAATGTATTTGCTTAGATGTTATTACTCCCTAGTTATCTCCTATTGATGGTTGAATTGTCACGTCCTTATTCCTAACGCGTTGTGTTTCTAAGGTCGTAGGGTATGCGTTATCCCAACTCTTTGAAGTTACCTAAGGTTAATGACTACGAAGTCTCTAGGATTCATAAACTTAACACTAAGGTGATCTTTGGATGTTTAGCCCGCAATTCCACTAGTAACTATAAGCTAAGGTTCAACAAAGATTAATCAAGCATTAATAACACAACGGATGACCTATCGCAATACTAGGTCAATCACAATTAAGATAAAAGACAACCAATCAATATTCAATAACTAGGTTTCATATATCTAAGCAAAACACAAGTAAATTAGCGGGACATAGAAAACATGCAAGCATACACACAAACAATTGAAGACGTGATTGAATCAATGAAGTAAAACACTTATCTTGTTGTAAAATAGGGTATGGAACCCTAAGATATCTTGAAGACGCCTTGGTTCGGTTTAGGTTTTACTCCACAAAACTACCTCTAAACCGAAAATTCAAATTTTATATATAGTGTTACAAGCTGCGACGGTCGCTCTTTAATTGTGACGTCGTCGGTCGCGTCATTAGGGTTTCGTCTTGCCACGTTATCATTGTGACGGCCACCTTATGCATGCGACGCCGTCGCTTTAGTTTCGACGCCGTCGGATCAAATCTAGGTAAATGCAGTGCGACGCCTACTCTTTTAAAACCCGATGTTGTCGACTTGTTAATTAGCAATTTGGCTAATGAGTCGTCACAAAACATGTCGCGACGGCGTCATGATTAAACCGACGCCATCCCCTTCGGGCCCAGCAGCATGAGTGTCTCGATTCTTGACTTTGGCCATTTTCTTCGTATATTCGCGCCTTTTCGTCCGAATAAGTGTCATTCCAGTAATTTGCCTTCAAGAGACCTAAAAAGTGAAAAAGAACGAAATTAAGTAGTAACGGATACAAAAGTAATCAATTAAGGGCTTAAATGACCCCTCAAAAGTGTACCTTTTAAATCCTTATCAAATATCCCTACACTTGATATTTGCTTGTCCTCAAGCAAATGTGCTTTTAGCCAATTAATTTATAAGTTAGGGGTCATGAAGCATTAGTTTAGAACAATTCATAACACATATAAGCCCCAAAAGTCATAACAAGCACGGAAATTACATACTAGCACCTCATGAGGGTGTTTGGATACTACATCTCGGGTGTATATGAAATATATCAAGTTGGAAATGGAAGATAAACACTCATTAACCGGTCCAAGCACATAGATTACCATAGGCTTGAGACTAGATCAAACTTCCATCGCTATGGCAAAAGCACCTAGAAATGACTATCCAAGAGGTATTTTAAAGGGTTGTAACGTTAGGCTTACGGTAGGGAAACAAAAGGGTTGGTGGGATAGGCAATTTAGTGGTGGCAAGTCAAAAATCTTTATGCTACAAGCATGTGAAGAATGGCGTTGCTAAGCCAAGACTCGACACTCTAAAGTCTAGATAAATTGAAACAAACGAACATAAATTTAAAGATAGATGTAGGATGGTAGCCCGTATGTTTTTTTTTCATACACTTTTACTCTACCATCCTCTACGATAACATCAAAATAATAGGGATTTATAAGCACATCCTTACACTTGAGTTTTTATTACTCTAACACTAATTTACCCGAATTGAAAAGATCAAAACACTTAGAGTACATTATTACGCAAATAAAGGGAATTTGAATTTAACGTTCCCTTCCCGTCATTTCATAAAATTTAACTTTTCCCATGAGTCCCAATCGTCCCAAAATAGTGTACAAAGGATATGACTCGACTTAGCAACTTATGCAAGCAACTAGATCATTGAACTAAGGGTTTAGTATGATAACAATAATGCACTAAAAGTGAGTGCATACAAGGTAGGCTAAGGCGATTTGGGTGTACATTTGGGGGTGGATTGTAAACAATGCTCTTCATTGATATTCGGAAACCAAACATCACGAGAACCGCGAAAAGGATAGGCTCTGAGGGGTTAACTAGGGGTATCGTGTACTAAAGATGAGTACAACGCAAGGGTGTGGGAGGATTACTCAACCGATGTGGAAGAAGTAATTTTATTACGGGTATCAAACAAGGGTTATCCTAATGCCTCTTATCATTTAGTTATTCCTAACTACACAAGTGTAGTCTTACTAGCGATCTCAGAATGCATCACAAAACAAGTTCTAGAATCTATTATACTACCGGTTCACACTCTAAAAAGATGAATGCTTTAATTCCTACTAATCTAAGGGCGATCCTCACATTTTGGGTGGAATTTAGGTGGTAAAGGGTTTTTGTGCTAGTCATATAATTTCCTATCCATGAGACGCTTTATTAAGACTAATGGCCCACTCCTACATGTCATGAAATATTTTAAATTTGGTGCCAAAATTATCCTAACCGATATTTCTCATGGTTTATTATACAAATGAAATTGGACAAGACAAATAGTCAAGGATAAGCATAGTTTCAAAGTTCCGTTTATTTTCCTCCCTACACTTAAACCGAACATTGTCCCCAATGTTCCCGAAAGTATCAAAGTTATGATAATGGAAGGTAATTAAAACGAAGAAACTAGTACTCCCGATTAGCTCGGTAGGATCCGCGTGAAGTAGTGGTTAAATCTTTCTTGAGAAGAATTTTATGCGTGAAAAGCTTCTTCCAATATTTTGTATCTTCTTCTTGATAAATAAAACCTGCACACTTGAAGAAAACAAACGAAACCTTCGCGTAAAATCGGCGGTAACAATATATATAAGACTCTACTAACTAGGGTATAATGCTTGTGGAATGGATGTTTCTGATTTTCTAGAAAATTAAGACACGAAAATTCCAAAATTTATAAGTAGTACGAAAACGAGAAAAAGTAGTAAGTTGTTTCGCTCCTCCCGACGCCGTCAGTTATCCCGACAGAAGCGGTCTGCGATTTTCGGAAAAAATTCGGAACATTTTTATCTTTAAAACACGGAAAATTTCAAAAACATTCATTATGACTCGATACAAGCATTTGACTCGAACAAACACACATGTATAACTTTTAATTAATTGAAATTCTCATGTTCACGTTTCTTTTGAAAACATGTGTAATCCTCCCTACACTTATCCCTTATGTAAAATACCTTTATATGTAATTAAGACGAGGTTAAAAACAAAATAAAATATTTTTACAAATTTAAACATGAGAATAAACAATCACTAAAAGATATACGACACGCAAACAAGTAAACAATTAAGTATGGGTTGCCTCCCACGAAGCGCTTTTCTTTATTTATGAGTCTTGTAGCTAGACTCGAAGTCGTGCCCCTACGTGACTTCATTACCGTCACCTTGTTCCTCATGACGGTCCCTATTGGGGTTTTCCATTTATAGTAATGCCCTAGTATGCATCTTTCTAAGAAATCGTCTTCTCCCCAATTCGTCCTATATTCCGGTCCTAGTTTCAAGCAATCCTTATAGAAACCAAGAATCTTGGCCATAACATAATCTACTCTCTTATCCTTATCCTCCACATTCCTATAGTAGACCGATAGTTTAAGTTCATTTTCATCATTGGAGAGTGATGAAAACTTCTCAATCTTAAACGGCATTTGGTAAGCTACATCATCGGTCTCATCCTTGAATCTCACTATTCCTAACGATGGATCATAAGTCATCCCGGTGTTTTCTATGAAAGGCTTTCCTAGAATAACGTGGGACAACCTAGGATCTATGGCCGTACTAATATCATTTACCACTATGAAATCCGTAGGAAACGTGAAACTACCTAAATAGACGGGCAATCCCTTAACTCTTCCAAGAAAATTGCAACTAGCCCTAGGATTATCGGGATCTTGCCTAGTTGGGATAGGCTTCTTCAGTACCCAATTATAGTAGGTGATAGTCATGATATTAATTGGGGACTTGCGATCAATGTATGCTTTTGCCACAAAAAGGTGTCCTATGCAACATGGTATGTTAAGATTCCAAGGGTTCCCAAACTTGATCCTAGGGCTTCTCCTAACATGCATGTGACGGAGGTCTCGTACTAAATGTGGGTGGCGAGAGAGTTCTTCTTCCGTAGAAAACTTATTGAAATCTACTTCCTCGGTTGTTTCATTCTTAGGGGTTTCACTATCCTCAAGCACCGTCTCATGGTTTGCTTCGTCATTTGTTCTATTAGGTTTCACTAAGGTGATGGTGTTGACGAATTGAACATGCTTGGCTAACTTGCTTGGGTCCTTAATCTCTACACCGGAAGCTTCGGGAGTTGAGATAGCATTAACCTTCCTATCACTATTGGTCATGGCTTTCAAAAGGTTATCTATCTTCCTATCCATCTCGGCTTGTCGTTGGTTAAAACGGTCCGAGAGCTTAGCTATTTGAGCTTCTTGGGATGCGACTAGGTGTTGCAACATCCCTTATATGTTTTGTTGGTTAGGGCCATGAGATGGGGGCTAAGAGAAATCATTAGATATGAATTCTTTGGTTTGTCCCCAATAGAAATTCGGGTTTTCCCTTCCATGCTTCTGGGGCGTCATTGAAAGTCCTAGGTCCGGGTGTTGTAGGGAATCTTCCTCCCGTTCCATTGGTACGTGAGGATGCGTAGTCAACGAAAGCTTGTTCGGGGAGTCTTGTGCAAGCACGAGTGTCATGAGGAACACTACATGGCTCACACAAGGAAGAAACTTTGTTCACTTGGCGTGAAGACTTAGGATTTTCGTAGGAGCTCATTAGGAATTTAACTTGATCTTCAAGCTCGAGCATCCTACGATCAGAAGATTGTGAGTCAAGGAGATTGCCTTTACGGTTTTGGGCAACTCACGGGGGTCATTCCAACTTTCGTTGTCATAGAGAGAAAGGTCCTCTATTACACCCCACGATTCTTCCGCGGTGAGATTACTAAGTTTACCACCGGCCGCTTGGTCAATGGATCGCTTAGTAGGGAAGTTGACATGATCATAAAAGAGTTGGACTTAAAGCCAAAGATCAATGCCGTGATGAGGGACTTTATGGAGTAAGTCCTTGAATCGAGTCCATGCTTCATAGAGAGATTTACCTTGATGTTGTTGGAACATGAAGATTTCATTCCTAAGCTTAGTAGTTCTCCCCGGTGGGAAAAATTGAGCAAGGAAACGAGAGGTGAGATCATCCCAACTTGAGATGGAGCCGGCGGGAAGTCGCTCAAGCCAATTACTAGCTTGGTCCCGTAGAGAGAATTGGAAGAGACGCAAGCGCGTGGTCTCCCGAGTAGTAGCATCGAGGTTGATGGAATCGACGATTTTAAGGAAATCCTTAAGATGCTGATTAGGATCTTCGGAACGAAGTCCATGGAATGTACATCCGTTTTGCACCAACCGGATGGTGTCGGATCGAAGGGCCGTAGTTTGGGCTTGGTCGGGAAGTTCAATGGTGTTTCTATAGCCTAGGTGGCTTGGTCTTGAGTATTAAACAAGAGTACGGCCTCATGGCGGGTCATTTGGTGGTAGGTTGATGAATGGTGGTTGATTATCACCTTCCATGATGAAAAGTGATGGGGTTTTACAAACAAAGGTCACGAAGAAGGGGGATAGACTACGAGGAAGCTAAAAATGGGGAAAAAAGCTTACTTGATAGGAATCAAGCAAGGAAACCTAAACGAGGTGAACTCCTAACTAGCTATTTTATTCCTCGACAGCGGCGCCAAAAACTTGATACGCTTACGCAGCGCGTTCGGGGTCAAAGGAACTTCCTTTTCATCGAGCAAGTTTTGTAACACCCTAGGCAGTGAACCTAATCGATGTAGTGTAGTATTAGGGTAAGCCACGTGCATTGATATCGTTCTCTAGGGGAATAGGAATGCTAGTGAGAAATTACTACGCTAAGGTTGGGGTTGAGGAAGATTATTTTTTTTTTATCTTTTTTATGTTTATTAGGAAATGGAAATTACGAATCTCGGGGTATTGGATTTGGGGGTTTTGGTATTTCTACCGATTACTTCTACTTATCTAATTATCTAACCTAAGGTGAGTGTAGTCTGTGTCTAATTGATGTGTGCTCTTATGATAGTTAAAAATGTATTTGCTTAGATGTTATTACTCCCTAGTTATCTCCTATTGATGGTTGAATTGTCATGTCCTTATTCCTAACGCGTTGTGTTTCTAAGGTCGTAGGGTATGCGTTTATCCGTAACTCTTTGAAGTTACCTAAGGTTAATGACTACGAAGTCTCTAGGATTCATAAACTTAACACTAAGGTGATATTTGGATGTTTAGCCTACAATTCCACTAGTAACTATAAGCTAAGGTTCAACAAAGATTAATCAAGCATTAATAACACAACGGATGACCTATCGGAATACTAGGTCAATCACAATTAAGATAAGAGACAACCAATCAATATTCAATAACTAGGTTTCATATATTGTTGTAAAATAGGGTATGGAACCCTAAGATACTGCCCAAGACAACCTTGGTTCGGTTTAGGTTTTTACTCCACAAAACTACTGTGGAAAACTAGAAGGGGGGGTTGAATAGTTTTGCCGATTTTAAGTTAGTTTCAAAAAAAACTTTAGATTCGTTAATATGTGAGATGTTATGGATGTAGAGAAAGTATAGATCTAATGATAAAGCAAGTAAATAAAGTAAAGGAAAGGGATAGAAATGCACAACCGATGTATAGTGGTTCGGCTACAAGGACACCTTCCTTGCCCTACTCCACTCCCCGAGTCACCTACTCGAGAGTTCAAGCACTATGTCAACAAACTACTTCACTTGGCGGAGAAGCCTTCACAATGTTGCTTACACCTTTTTCCGGTACAAAGCTAGATACCGAGTCCGTAACACGGTGGACCAAACCAACACGACTATTACACAACAAATATGTGAAATATCAAATACAAGATCTTCGCTACAGAAATCTTGCGGAGTGACAAATCAATCAAGGACCCCTTGCTTGGATGACTTGTAGAATGCTCGTGATCTCGCCTTAGAGAAGGACATATATGAGGATCACAATAGAAAGAATGAAGAAGAACTCTCTGGATCAAGTTATCTATATGTTAGAAGAGAATTAGAGTGTTTGAGTGATTTAGTAAGAAGAGGGGTGAGTTAGAATAAAGAAATGGCTCTCTATTTATAGGCAAAATCTTCCACTGTTCCCCGGATCCCACGGATACCTCCCACTTGGGATCCGTCTAGTGTAATCCTAGGGATCCGTGGGACGCTCCTCTTTGCCCATGGGTTTTTTGGTTATGGGTTGGTCCATGGGTTTTCCTTAGATTCAATGTATCTAAAGTATACATTGTATCTAGTCAACTTGGGTATGGGTTATGATCCATGGGTTATGGTCCATGGGTTGTGATTTTTTACCCATCCTAATAAACTATTACAACAAATGCTTAATTACTACATTTTTGTATTTAAATGGCTATATGTAAATGCTTTACAAAAATAACATGTATCCTTATAATTGTACTTAAGATAACATTATATTTGTTATCAACAAAACACAAAGAGATCGCAAAATATTAATAAACGTTTTACGGTTTATTTGTATTAACAATCTCCCTTTTGTTGATGACAAAACATAATGTTATGATGAGTAAAACTTAAGAATAGATGTATGTTTTGAAAGCCCTAAGTTTTACTTCTTCTCCTCTTTTGTCGAAACAAAAGTTAACCCATCGAAGAAATAAAAGTGTGGAAAAATTAGTCCACGTATCGCTTACTTCCCCTTGACGGTAGCTCCCCTAGTTTGGGGCGTCAAGTGAAGAAAAATAAAAAAAATCCTACAAAAAGAAAGGTTAGTAACATGCTTATGTAATCTTGTGATTGACGAGAATCAAGATTGGGAGCCAAGGTATGTAAAAAAGGCCTTGTAATAAAACAACAAATTGTAGTGGTATTTATGCCACCTACAAGCATGTAAAAATAAGAACAAGACTTGTTCTTGAAAATGACTTCAAAGAGAAAAAGTACTAAAAATAGAAAATAGTAGTAATGATTCCTTCCATGCTTGCATAAGGTTATGGATGGAGGTTTGGATGAGTAATGGTATTGATGCGATCAAGGATGAGGTTGAGTATGAATCGCATTTCTTCCCTAATTTCTATTGCAATTTCCCTAGTGGATTGGCAATGTTCACAATGTAAGTGATGTGGGTAATGAGTACGGAAATCTTCCAGGTTGTTTTGATTTGTGTCGGAAGTTGTGGTGGAAAAATAGGAAAATGTGGATCAAAGTCCGGAATGATTGGAAGTGGTGGTGGAAAAGAACCTAGATGTTCTTGTAGTTTAATGGGAGCTAAAGGTGGTGATGTTTCAAGATCATTGAATATAGTGTTTGGAGAAGGTGGATGTGTCAAAAAGGCTAATTCTTCTTGCTTTGGTTGTTGAGATCTTGTTGGAGTCGTAAGGAGTTCCAAAAGTGTGATTTTTGTTGGTGAATGATTTGGTGATGAAGTTGGTGTACTCGTTGGTGATGAAGGATGTGCTATAATGGAAGCATCTTGTGGTGAGTTAGTTGATGGTGATGAGCCATATGATGATGGTTTTCCTAAGCAACAAGATCGGATGTTAATCCGTGCAGATATCCAAGAGTTTGATTTTGGTATTTTGGAAGGTGGAAGTACAAAGGTTTGGGTTTCATGAAGATGATTGTTTGTACTAGGTGATTCATCTAAAGAGTTTGTGAATGACATTGTGTAGTTTGTTTGTGAAGATGAGATGGATTATGCAAACATTTTGGGAATTCTATATATAGAAAAACAAAGCATTGTAATGAATGCTTGACCCACAATGTGGATTAAAATCTAATGATTAGATATGAATTTAAGGCATGTGATCATGAGAACACAAGCATTAAAGAGCATACTCCAAAAAATAAAACAAATGTGGATTTTTCATCCAAAGTGAGAAAATAGAAGGTAAAAAGCGACACGTCTCACGGATCCTTCCCTTGAGGGATCCGTCCAGCATGAAGACTGGGATCCGTGGGTCTGGTGATCCAGGCATCACAAAATTTTCCTTTTGGAAATATTTTTGCCTAGTGTGTGCCTATATGCAAACTATTTGGAGTTACGTTTATCTCGACTCCTAAGAAGAAAAGAAAAATAAACTATAAATGAAAAAGCACACTATTATGTGAGATAACCCGAAAAACACATGCTTAGTACTTTTGAGTAAGTAATTTAGTGTTACCAATGCTCCTAATTCATTGTTGCTTAAATGAATGTACCCGAAAACACATATTAGTTATGTGTCCCCTTTAGCATTCAAAAGACATGAGATGCAATGAAAACGGGTTTTTACGTTGTATTAATAATGAAAAAGCGATTTGTCCTAGACGTGAGAAATTGCTTTTGTGAAATTGATACGGGAAGGAGTATCATTTTAGAAAGCCTTTTGAAAAGAAATTTCTATGTTGTGAAATACAAACGTTTTATCCTTTTGAAAGAAAATAAGAAAATTATAAGTGATAAACTTATCTTGGGTTTTGAAAATTCCCGTATTGTTTGTGAGTTGTGTGTGAAATAGAGATCCTAGACTCAGAAAGAAGAAGGCAAGTGTTTACATACCTTGTAGAGTCAAATAAATTACGACGTTTGTTCCATGAGACCAAGACCAAGACGAAGTAGGTTGAATTGTTCCCGCTTCAATGGTTTGGTGAGGACGTCGGCTATGTTGTCTTCGGATGCTACCTTCTCAATAGAGATGTTCCCCTTTTGAACATTACTCTTAAGAAGTGATGACAAATCTCTATATGCTTTGTGCGAGAATGCAAAACCGGATTCTGGCTTAAGTCGATGGCACCTTTGTTGTCACATAGAATGGCTATGTCGCTTAGATGAATATCGTAGTCGACTAACGCTTGTTTCATCCATAGTGCTTGTTGGCATGCTTTGCCGGCGGAGATGTATTCGGCTTCCGTTGTTGATATTGCTAATGCCGTTTGTTTCTTCGAAAACCAAGATGTTAAACAACATCCCATAAAAGTACATACCCCACTTGTACTTTTTCTATCAACGTAATCACCTGCATGGTCAGAATCTGCATATATAATTGTTTCTACTCCCGTGCCCTTAGGATACCATAATCCTAATTGTGTTGTACCCTTAATATATCTAAATATTCTTTTTACGGCTTCTAGGTGTGATTTTTAGGGTCTTCTTGAAATCTAGCACATAAGAAAACGCTAAACATGATATCCGGCCTACTAGCCGTGAGGTAGAGAAGACTACCAATCATGCCACGATATTTAGTATTATCTACGGATTCTCCATCTTCATCTTTAGTGAGTTTGGTATCGGATGACATTGGTGTTCTAATTGGTTTTGACTCTTCTAAACCGAATTTCTTTAACATCTCTTTTATGTATTTAGATTGGTTAAAGAAGATACCATCTTCTATTTGTTTGATTTGTAGACCAAGAAGAAACTAAGTTCTCCCATCATACTCATCTCGAACTCGTCATGCATGATTTTAGAGAAATCATCACACATGTCTTGACAAGTGGATCCAAATATAATATCATCTACATATATTTGAACTATGATTATATGTGACTCTCTTTTCTTAGTAAAAAGTGTGTTGTCAACTATGTTAATACAAATAAGCCGTAAAAATGTTTATTTATATTTTACGATCTTCTAATGTTTTGTCGATAACAAACGTAAAATCATTTTAACGAAACAAATAGAATACGTAAATAGTTTGAGTTAATAGTTTCCTAACACACTTACGTTTTCACATAAAACACTAAAACAAGTATAAGTGATTTTATGATTTAGATACATATGTACAACAACTAGTGTTTACATATTGGGTTAACATATACTTAAACTAAGTATACTAAAATGGGTAAAAACAAGTATATACTAAATGGGTAAAAACTAGCAAATGGTATTGACCCATAACCCATGGTTTTACATATACCACTTAACCAAGTTCATTGTATCCTTAAGATACATTGTATCTAGAAAGAAAACCATAGATCAACCCATAACCCATGACCCATGACCCATAACCAAAAATACCCATGGGCAAAGAGGGCGTTCCACGGATCCCGGCTTTGTGCTAGCGGATCCTTGTGGTAGGCTCCGTGGGATCCGAGGAACAGAGAGAATTTTCTCTATAAATAGAGAGCAATTTCTTCCTTTTACTCATCACTTTACACATTCTTCCCCAAGTATTATAACCGTCTAACCTCGGATCCAAGTGATCTATGTAGTTTGTCTTTTGTTTTGTGTGATCTTCTAGGTTCCTCTTAAAGGCAAGATCACCACTTTGAAGACGAGCAAGCTCAAGTCCACGAGTTGCCATGCCGTCATCATCAAGACAACTAAGGTTCTCTTGTTGATAGTTCTTCCTTTCTTCATAGATGTTGGGTTGAAGGCATTAGTGAAGAATGCCGAGTCACACCCCAAATTACTGTTTTGCAACGGAATGGAATTCCTGGGGATGATTGTCATAGCATCAAAGTTATAGTTATATTGAGCGACCTAAAGTGTCGTTTGGAAAACACATCGTTTGATTTAATAAAACAATCAGAGTTTACAAAGTATAGGTCCCAAATAAAAATCAATTTGTGCGGAAATAAATTTGTTACAAGCCAAACGATGTTTTTAAATTGCATAAATCCCATGTGTGACGCGTCGTCACCACGACTCTATGCTATGTCCATATGCATGCCATGAAGTGAATGCCTTAGATACCTGAGATAAAACATGCTAAAAGTGTCAACATAATGGTTGAGTGAGTTCATAGAGTTTGGTTTGAAATGTAAAGCCTTTAAAGAATGTTCATGCAACAAAGGCATTGTAAATCCACTCAGTTCCAAGTTCCGCCAATACAAAACTTGCAACCTGTGTGTTTACAACCCACTGCCGAAAATGTGTATAGTTTATGTTCAATCACATGATGTCAATCTTGTTTGTAAGTAGGACATATGTGCATACGATATATACAAGTACTTAATGCAAAGAATCACACCAATCGAACCTCTTGACAAGTCTAAATTGTTTGTTATGTTTCATTGAATAATGATTATATTCACCCTGTGTCACGTCATCAAGGACCCAAGGGTGGGGCGTCCACCGATAGTACTATCAATACCTCTCCGCCGGCTCCCGCAGAGTTAACTAGTTGCTAATGTATGTATGTTGATGCATAATTGAAAACAAGTTTAGCACATTAAGGCACATATCGCAATAAACCACACATAATGTCCAAAGAGTATAAAAGTATAGTGTAACACAATTGTATAAATGGTTTGAGTATTCGCAAGAGTAAAACAAGTATTTAAGCATGTATCTCCCCAAAGAGTTTGTAAGAATTTAAGCGAGTAAAAGCGGGTATGAACTCACGGTAATCCTTAAAAGTTTAGAGTACTTGTGAAAGTAAATGAAAATAGTTGAGCATGTATCTCCCCGAAAAGTATAAAAGTAGGGGCTATGAAACTCAAATATGTCAAAGTTTAGAATATTTGTGATAGTAAAAGCAAGTAGTTGAGCATGGAGTTTATAAAACAAATAAGTAATAGAAAGTGGGGCTACGAACTCACTGGTATGATTGATATGCTAACAAAATGAAGTGCACGAAAATGAGGCTCGGAAACTATCCGCGACCTAAAATGAATGATGTGCTCTAATATAAGTCATGAAACAATGTCGTGCATGCAAATCCATACGTAATCTATACCACTTATGCGTTTTGAAAATAGAATTTATCGTCGAAATATATGTTTATGACATCTCGTCATGTTTATAAAATACTTTACAATTAGTTACGTTGAAACAACCTCCTACGATAGTCGCAAAATGGTGCACATCGAGTGTTAGGAAACGAACTCAACAGTTTTGGAAAGCTTGTATCATTATCTCAAAGTTTTAGCATTTAAGTTTACATCCTAGAGGTCTCGATCATGGAGATAAATATAGGTTTAGTATGGTAATTGTATCCAAAATATTGTTTAAGGGTGGTTTCCGGCAAAGTTTGAGTGACTATATTTTATTCGTTACAACTCCGCTTGACAAACGGTTGGACATTTTGGAAAATATGCTAGGCGAACTTACTTTTACTAGAAGACATCTATTTATAAAAAGTTCTACATCAATGTTAAAACGACCTCCAACATGGTGACTTGTTTTGCCGTAACACTTGTCTATTAGAAATAATATAGTTTTCTTATATAATAAAGTTACGGCAACTTTGTGAAAACGTGTATAATTTAATCGTTACAAGTCCGTTTTCACGTTTTATATGTCCTTAGCTTCGTATCAAAGTATACTAATATATTTTTGACAAGTCGACATAATTTATAACACCTAAGTTTCATTTTGACTCGTAAGGGTGACATTTTCATGCTGAAATTTACGGAATTATTAGTTTTCGTCGTCAAACTTCAAAATTCATAACTTCTTCGTTATAACTCCGTTTTAATCCGTTCAAGCGGCCACGTTTTCGTTTTAAAGTATATTTTCTAAATATCTAGCCCAAAATATTTTACCAACTGTCGAATTTTCCCAGATTTAAAAATATGGACAGACCCTAAATAAAACTTGTCGAAATGAGTTTTTCACGCGCAAAACCTATTCTAACCAATTCAAAACAACTCCGAAGCTATCCAAATCCTACCATACACCTTCTTAGGGTGTCATGGGTTCCTAGACATCACCAAAAGTGATATGTTTCAAGGGATAATTTATAGGATGATTATAATTGATAATAAGTAATAAAAACACTAAAAGTGGTATAAACTCATATGTAACATGCATGATTCTTGCAAAAATGATGGAATAACATAAAAATGGATATAAAAGAATTATGATGATCATGAATTGCTTACTTGAATGATGTTGTGGAAGAAAATGATGAAAACCTTAATTAATCTTTAGGTTTTATTTCAAAACCTTGAAATAGATAACTAATAGGACTTGATAATCACTTGGATGATAAAAAATATGGTTTCTTCATGTTTCTTGGTCTTGGCGAAATTTTGAGGAGAAAGGAGAGAACACATTTGTTTTACACCTTCAATGTGTGAAGTGTATGTGTTTTTGAAAAGATATTATCTAGTTATGTAATAAATATCTACTAGTAAATGTATATGTGTACATGAAGTAGAAAAGCAAATTGATAACATGTGATGACTAGGGGGCATGTGGCGGTTATGGGTTAGATTAGGCAAGGATTGGGTAGTTTTGATAATTAAGTGTATTATTTGTTAAATGTAGTGTATAATTGATAAGTAGAATTTATTATTTAATGTAGCGTTAACTAAAAATAAATTTTAACGGAACAAAATAAAATGTATTGAAGTCATAAAATTATAAAATGCATTTCTTACATGAGTTGAGTGAAGTAAATATTTATCGAGTTGCATATACAAAATCGTCAGTAAATATTTATGCATAACAATTTATATACAAAATAAATTGAAAACATCGGGTAAACCAATAATATAATTTTTATAGTCTTAAAAGGAGTATAAAAATGTATTAGAAATTTTTTGGAAGTGTCGGATCAAATGTTCAAATAATGTTTACGCGATAGCGTTTATTTAATAAGAAAATAAACGTTTAATGTAAAATGCAAAACCATGCACGAACCGATATGAAATGATGAATATTGAGTTTGAGAAATGACCGGAAATTGAGAATTGTGACATTCTTCCCATGTCAGAGGAATCACGTCCTCGTGATTCGATTAATGATACTATGGTCCGAACCTCGACAAGGGTTCTAAAAGTTTATGCTCATGTATGGTCTAAATGATTATGTCAATGCTTATGCATATAGGTTCCTCGTCCAACTAAATACGTTCTCGTGCTATCGTGAGCATTTCTCGTCCTAAATACATGCTCTCTTATGACTAAGCTTGATGAGGCAGGCTTTCCCATTCTCGAGCAAAATTTTCAAAAGACTTTTAGGTAACCGATTTTTACTTAATCCCACAACTCATCAAACAAGAACTGTCATACGATTAGGCTAAATCGGTTTAGGTAACAACTTGTTTCTAGCTTGATCGTTGCAACTCATCAAACAAGAACGTCACTCGGATCAAACAGAAACAAGTGGTTTGAAGAAAATCTTTTGAAAATTTGGCTCGACACGGAATTGCTTACACATATGAGACTACTACTCCCTTCATTGCATGATTCTTCCTGAATTAGACATAGGTGATCAGGCTATGTATAATTTAGGAGTAACTATGCAATGCTTGGACTAATCGTCTCATATGATGTTTGGTGTTGAGTCATAAGTTCGCATGTATAAAGAATATGCACTTATAATGATATGATAAGATGCTATGATGATGTAGTTATAGTCTAGGGTCAATGATGCAACCTAGTTCTCTATAACCGATGCTCGATACCAATCATCACACCCCAAATTACTGCTTTTTGCGTGAATGGAATTCACGGGGATGACCGTCATAGCATCAAAGTTATAGTTATATTGAACGACCTAAAGTGTCGTTTGGAAAACACATCGTTTGATTTAATAAAACAATCGAGTTTACAAAGTATAGGTCCCAAATAAAAATCAATTTGTGCGGAAATAAGTTTGTTACAAGTCAAACGATGTTTTAAATTGCATAAATCCCATGTGTGACGTCGTCACCACGACTCTATGCTATGTCCATATGCATGCCATGAAGTGAATGCCTTAGATACCGAGATAAAACATGCTAAAAGTGTCAACACAATGGTTGAGTGAGTTCATAGAGTTTGGTTTGAAATGTAAAGCCTTTAAAGAATGTTCATGCAGCAAAGGCATTGTAAATCCACTCAGTTCCAAGTTCCGCCCATACAAAACTTGCAACCTGTGTGTTTACAACCCACTGCCGAAAATGTGTATAGTTTATGTTCAATCACATGATGTCAATCTTGTTTGTAAGTAGGACATATGTGCATACGATATATACAAGTACTTAATGCAAAGAATCACAGCCAACTGAACCTCTTGACAAGTCTAAATTGTTTGTTATGTTTCATTGAATAACAAATTATATTCACCCCAGGTCACGTCATCAAGGACCCAAGGGTGGGGGCGTCAACCCGATAGTACTATTAATACCTCTCCGCCTGCTCCCGCAGGAGTTAACCAGTTGCTAATGTATGTATGTCGATGCATAATTGAAAACAAGTTTAGCACATTAAGGCACATATCACAATAAACCACACATAATGTCCAAAGAGTATAAGAAGTATAGTGTAACACAATTGTATAAATGGTTTGAGTATTCGCAAGAGTAAAAACAAGTATTTAAGCATGTATCTCCCCCAAAGAGTTTGTAAGAATTTAAACGAGTAAAAGCGGGGTATGTACTCACGGTAATCCTTAAAAGTTTAGAGTACTTGTGAAAATAAATGAAAATAGTTGAGCATGTATCTCCCCCAAAGAGTTTATAAAACAAATAAGTAATAGAAAGTGGGGCTATGAAAACTCACCTGGTATGATTGATATGCTAACAAAATGAAGTGCACGAAAATGAGGCTCGGAAACTATCCGCGACCTAAAATGAATGATGTGCTCTAATATAAGTCATGAAACAATGTCGTGCATGCAAATCCATACGTAATCTATACCACTTGTATGCGTTTTGAAAATAGAATTTATCGTCGAAATATATGTTTATGACATCTCGTCATGTTTATAAAATACTTTACAATTAGTTACGTTGAAACAACCTCCTACGATAGTCGCAAAATGGTGCACATCGAGTGTTAGGAAACGAACTCAACAGTTTTGGAAAGCTTGTATCATTATCTCAAAGTTTAAGCATTTAAGTTTACATCCTAGATGTCTCGATCATGGAGATAAATATAGGTTTAGTATGGTAATTGTATCCAAAATATTGTTTAAGGGTGGTTTCCGGCAAAGTTTGAGTGACTATATTTTATTCGTTACAACTCCGCTTGACAAACGGTTGGACATTTTGGAAAATATGCTAGGCGAACTTACTTTTACTAGATGACATCTATTTATAAAAGTTCTACATCAATGTTAAAACGACCTCCAACATGGTGACTTGTTTTGCCGTAACACTTGTCTATTAGAAATAATATAGTTTTCTTATATAATAAAGTTACGGCAACTTTGTGAAAACGTGTATAATTTAATCGTTACAAGTCCGTTTTCACGTTTTATATGTCCTTAGCTTCGTATCAAAGTATACTAATATATTTTTGACAAGTCGACATAATTTATAACACCTAAGTTTCATTTTGACTCGTAAGGGTGACATTTTCATCTTGAAATTTTTGGAATTATTAGTTTTCGTCGTCAAACTTCAAAAATTCATAACTTCTTCGTTATAACTCCGTTTAATCCGTTCAAGCGCCACGTTTTGTTTTAAAGTATATTTTCCAAATATCTAGCCCAAAATATTTTACCAACTGTCGAATTTTCCCAGATTTAAAAATATGGACAGACCCTAAATAAAACTTGTCGAAATGAGTTTTCACGCAAAACCTATTCTAACCAATTCAAAACAACTCCGAAGCTATCCAAATCCTACCATACACCTTCTTAGGGTGTCATGGGTTCCTAGACATCACCAAAAGTGATATGTTTCAAGGGATAATTTATAGGATGATTATAATTGATAATAAGTAATAAAAACACTAAAAGTGGTATAAACTCATATGTAACATGCATGATTCTTGCAAAAATGATGGAATAACATAAAAATGGATATAAAAGAATTATGATGATCATGAATTGCTTACTTGAATGATGTTGTGGAAGAAAATGATGAAAACCTTAATTAATCTTTAGGTTTTTATTTCAAAACCTTGAAATAGATAACTAATAGGACTTGATAATCACTTGGATGATAAAAAAATATGGTTTCTTCATGTTTCTTGGTCTTGGCCGAAATTTTGAGGGAGAAAGGAGAGAACACATTTGTTTTACACCTTCAATGTGTGAAGTGTATGTGTTTTTGAAAAGATATTATCTAGTTATGTAATAAATATCTACTAGTAAATGTATATGTGTACATGAAGTAGAGAAAAGCAAATTGATAACATGTGATGACTAGGGGGGCATGTGGCCGGTTATGGGTTAGATTAGGCAAGGATTGGGTAGTTTTGATAATTAAGTGTATTATTTGTTAAATGTAGTGTATAATTGATAAGTAGAATTTATTATTTAATGTAGCGTTAACTAAAAATAAATTTTAACGGAACAAAATAAAATGTATTGAAGTCATAAAAATTATAAAAATGCATTTCTTACATGAGTTGAGTGAAGTAAATATTTATCGAGTTGCATATACAAAAATCGTCGTAAATATTTATGCATAACAATTTATATACAAAATAAATTGAAAACATCGGGTAAACCAATAATATAATTTTATAGTCTTAAAAGGAGTATAAAAATGTATTAGAAATTTTTTTGGAAGTGTCGGATCAAATGTTCAAATAATGTTTACGCGATAGCGTTTATTTAATAAGAAAATAAACGTTTAATGTAAAATGCAAAACCATGCACGAACCGATATGAAATGATGAATATTGAGTTTGAGAAATGACCGGAAATTGAGAATTGTGACACATCGTTATACATATAATTATTTGTTTATTCCCAAGGATGGTGATATCCTTGATGATGTTGTAACAAGGAGTGGATCTCTTTAATATTAGGTGTTGTGTTGTGAAGGGTAGTAGTTCCTCCATAGTAATGGAACTAGGTGCTTAGCCTAGTACCTAATAAAGGGTAGGCGACGTTGTGATATGATTAGTTCTCCTTGGTGTGAAAGAACTCGGTGGTTAGCCTAGCACCGTATAAAGGGTAGGCGATGTTGTGTTAGGTGTGGTTCGCCTTGGTGTGAAGGAACTCGGTATTTAGCTTTGTACCGGAAAAAGGTTAAGCGATGTTGTGAAGGCTTCTCCGCCATAAGGAGTTGGTGTAGTGCTTACGAACTCTCGAGTAGGTGACTCGGGGAGTGAAGTAGGGCAAGGAAGGTGTTCTTGTAGCCGAACCACTATAAATAACTTGTGTCGTGATGATGTGCTTCTTACTCTTTATCTTTCATTACACGTTTATATATCTATCTATCAACGTCCAACATAAACAACCAAATAGATTGACATAAGTCGATCTAAATATTTAAAAGGAAGTTTTAAATTGGTAAAACTATTCAACCCCCCCTGCTATTTTTCCACAATTTTTATCAGAGCTTCGTTACCAAGTTTCTTAAAGTATGTTGTACTTTAAAGACTTGATTTGATCCATGTGTGTTTGAAAAATACAAAGAAGGATTTTTTTTTAAAGGTCATATTTTCTTTTATATCATTTTGTTGGATATTGATAGATCATTCTAAAAACTTTTGTTTTCAAGAAATCTTCATGCTAGAATCTCTCCAAAATCTTCATTCAAAGAATAATGAAGTCAACATTCAAGGAAGGATCTAAAAAGTAATCACAACTTACGTACACCAAGTACAAAGGATTACTTTAAAAGCTCATGAAGTATTTTTGGTATTATGCCAAACCAAGAAGCATAGAGGTATGTTTTACTTTTCATTAGATAGGTTACATGAGTTCAATTTATTTCATAGTTCTCTTTGTTTAATAATCACTAGCATCGTTAGAAGTCTCTTTCGTCATTTTTTCCGTCTTTTTCATCATCAGGAATAGTATTCCTTTTGATTCGTCAAACTAACACCGTCATCACATATGAACCCTCGATATGTGATTCATCAAAAGCCGTCATCCAAAAACAATCTTCATCTAATACCTCCAAACTATTGTTTATTAAGCTAATTTATAAGCCTACTACAAAAGTAATGCCAAACAACCCTTTTTTCATCACGATGGCGGATCCCTCTAGTTGTACTAGTCGGATCCAAAATACAAAGGATCCGGGAACCGTGGAATGAACTCGTTATACGCTTTCAAAAATAACCATTGATCTTTTCCTCTACTCACATAACACAAAACGAATACACCACCGATTTCATCCTTATTGGATTCCATTATCTCAAGTATTCCTTCCTAGAACACCATTGTAAGTAATTACATTAACTTGTTCTAATTCTCATCATCCTAATTCTAGGGTTTATGGTTTCACAAATCTCTAATCAATTACTTTAATTAGGGTTTTCAAAATTAATCATGAAAAGGGGCTTTTAACATAACTAAGATCACATTGTGTTCACAACATTGTTATTACAAATCAAAACCATAAACTCACCACAACTAATTTTACCTAATTGGAAAATTTGTGTTTTTAGGACCAACCATGCCTAAAGCCACTCAACAAGATCATCATGATACCGTTCACTACCTTACTTATTATTATCGTAACGAGGAATTCTCAAAAATCGACCGCAAGGTCTTCAAAAAGCTCGAAAAACGACTTATCCATGAAGGTCGTGTAATCAAGGAATGTTTCCTTGAAGATACCGACATTCGTCAAGTCTTCTCGGCAATCAATTTTGATTGTCTTCTTAACATTGATGAACAAATTTGTCCGGTCTTCATCTTTGAGTTTTATAGAAGCATTAGGATCATTCGAAACGTCGATGATAGCATTTCAATCGCTTTCATCATCAATACACGAAACTTTACTCTTCCTCTCAACACATTTGCTCAAATTCTTCGCATTCCTTGTGAAGGAATTTGTATGTACTCTCAAGATTGGGCAATTAACACTCAAAACCTTTCACTTGATTCCAAACCAATGTACCATACTCCTCTTGACGAACCCGAAACCATCCGAGACACCATTTTCAAAATAAGAGCCGACCAATCCCGTTTCGACCAAAACAAGAAACTCATTCACCGCAATCCTTTTCAAATAGAACTTTTCGAAATCCATCCCATGTATAGAAAATGGGAAGAAATCCTTAGGGAAAACGTCATAAGCCTAGTTGGAAACAAAGATCATCCAAACGCATGTCTTGTGCAAATGATCTATTGTCTTATCCACCAAAAGCCATTTAATCTCGCCTATTACATGGTAAGGAGAATGGCTGGGGTATTCAAAGCTTCCAACATGGTACTTCCATATGGTATGCTCCTAACATGACTTTGTAAGTATGTTAGTGCATTGCAACCATCCCCTATCAACAATGATCATTTCCTTGTCGATCATGTAATGGTACCTCTTATCAAAATACCATCTAAACACTTCAAGGTCAATGGAAAGAAACCTAAAGCTCTCTCGGACTCCTCGGAAGGAGAAGAATAAAATGAAGAAGAAGAAGATGTCGACCCCATAGCCAACATCAAATTGGAACCCTTTGATTACTACGATCAACTTCCAACCATTCCAAACGAAACCGCGGAATTCAAACAATTGAGGGGCATGATTCAAAACCTTGCTTACAACCTCACCAAGCCGTCAAAAAGGAAAAGAAAGGATTGACGAAAGAGACAATAGGAATATGCTTATTTTCTTTTATTTTATGTTTGGATGATTACGTTTTAGCACTTTTGGTTTATGGTAATTTGGATATTGTTACTTTTGGTTTATGGTAAGTGGTGTTTTGTGATGACATGCTTGTTCCTATTGCTTTATTTATAGATTTATCAGTGTGCAAAATCTGCACATCAATTATGTGAGAATTCTGATCTGCAGATGCCGGATCCCTAGGATTAGCCTAGCCGGATCCCTCCCTTGAGGGAACCGTGGGATCCGTGACATCAGATCAGCAATACATCATTCCTTACATCAAGATAGCTTTCTAGATAACATCACATTAGCTAAGCATATGATTTTAGAATCCAAATAAGTCCACTTCAAGGATAAGAAAGGCTTAGACTCACTAAAAGCTTACTTAAGATCTTAGTCAAAATGCCTCTTGATTTATCAACACATCAAAACTCACCATATTTCTGCTTCAATACTCAAAAACTGTTTCTCATCTTTCAAAACACTTAAGTGGACAAATTGAACAATTTTAGGAAATTGTTTCTAGTCACCTTTATCTCAAAGTGAGTCAAAAATTAGTTTTTCAATTCTTGTGATTTTTTAAGGATTTTTCAAATTTCACCTCAAACTTAAATCTGATCACTAGGATCATTTATTATGACTTGACACAACCAAAACTCTTAGTGTTATCCTTGGACATCCATTGGTAGTCATCTTGTCCCATTTCCTTTCCATAAGAAGCAATCATTTGCTATAACACTTATTACCCTTGATCATTCAAGTACCTTCTCATTTTAAAATACTTAGGAGAACTGAAACACTCAAAATAAGATATGCTTTAGCTCCTAGAAACCTCATTTCAAACCTGTTATAACTGCTGAGAGCCGGATCCCTAGGATTAGCCTAGCCGGATCCCTCCAAGGAGGGAACCGTGGGATCCGGGTGACAGTTTATGTCAAACATTGATAAAACAATCATTTCAACTCATCTTCCTAACTCAAACACTCTATCTCATCTTAAATGAGTTCTAGATTAGTGAAACTCTGAACTTCAACCTTGTGCATGTTAATCATCACATTTCCAAGAACATTAGTGGATTAAGTCTTAAATGCACTTGCCAAGCTCTTCCCTTTATAAGCCATATTGCTAAGAACACTTCAGTCATCAAACACAAACACAATTATCAGCAATTGCAACCATCTCCCTTAGTCATTTCATCATGAGAAAGGCTCCTAGTGCTAACTCATCCACTCAAGAACCACCCAAGAAACTTGCTAGGATCATACACGAAGTTTCCTCAACCGAATCATCTCCGTTTAAATCCACTAATGCTAGAATTTCTCCTACACCAAGGAAACCAATCAAACTAATCCCCAAGAAGAGTGTTCCCACTAGGATTTCATCACCAAACTCTACTAAACCAAACATACCCTCCACAACTCAACCAACATCATTATTGCCTAGAGCCACCTCACAATCATCTCCACATTCTCACAATATAGAAGATTTACCTTCTTGGTCATCTCACCTTTCACCATTACCAACAAATTCACTTGAAAAGATTGAGCAACAAAATCAAAGTGTTGAATTAACACTTGCTCCAATAGCAAACTCTCTCATTCCCCCCAATAGTCCATTTTGGATTATGAGAAGACATCAAAGGCAACCACACGACCACATGGAAGTTGATGCTTCTTTACCTCCACCCTCAAACATTGTAGAACCATCACTTAATGAGCCTCCCCCAATTCCTCCTTCATTTGAAGATCCTCGACCCACTTCACTTGAACTTCCACTTCAAGAAATTCAAAACCATGACAAGGATTGCTATCATTATAAACATGTTGAAAGGTTGATACATGAACTACGTTAAGAGCAACGTTTCATGTTTTATCACCTCCTCGAACGTTTCGAAGAGGTCAACAAGCCTAAACTACAATGAGCATCATAGTCACAAGCTCAAACTTAGAATGTTTAGGAAAACTCATCTCATCCTTGATCATCATTAATCTTTTTATTAAATCTAGAGTTTGGATAACTCATTAGCATTAGTAGCACTTGTATGGCTAGTTCATTCTCTTAGTTTTAGAGATTTGGTTGATCATCTCTTGTTTTTTATTGACTGAATATCTACATGCCATAATTGTTATGTGCTTTATGTGTTGTGCTTAATATATCATATACTACTTCACATATTCGTTAGCATTGATTGAAACACTTTGATTGCTGAAGAAACTGTCAACAAACAGCCGGATCCCTACAAAATGCCTAGACGGATCCCTCCAAGAAGGGAACCGCGGGATCCGTGGATCAGAAGCACAAATTTCTACTAACTTGAGTTTTATTTGCAGGAAAATATGCACTATACTCTTGTTTTCTAACCTTTACTTTGTAGATTTTCAAAATAACACATGAAGACTTTGACACCATAAAGCTAGGGGAGATTTGTGTCAAACAAAATTGCAAAAACATTTGCAACTTAATCTGATTTTGGATTATACTTCATGACACCCCATTGCAACTTTGCAATCTTCAAGGGGGAGCACGTTTTCGTCACTTAGACGAACCATTTGCAAACATAATTGCAAACACAATTAGTTTAATTTTACGTCATGTCCTTGACGCCCTTTCAAAGGGATGGATTCGTCAAGGGGGAGTTAAGACGAGTACCATACCCGTCACTTGCTCTCTTTACATTTTTTAACATACTTTTTCTTGTAAAAAATTGTGTTAGTTTCTTTTAGCACTTTTTGTTTCGACAAAAAGGGGGAGAAGAAAGTAAAAACTACAAATTCAAACTTTTATGAATTTTTAGCTTTTCCTTAAAATAATTTTATGTTTTGTCATCAACAAAAAGGGAGAGATTGTTAATACAAATAAGCCGTAAAAACGTTTATTTATATTTTACGATCTTCTAATGTTTTGTCGATAACAAACGTAAAATCATTTTAACGAAACAAATAGAATACGTAAATAGTTTGAGTTAATAGTTTCCTAACACACTTACGTTTTCACATAAAACACTAAAACAAGTATAAGTGATTTTATGATTTAGATACATATGTACAACAACTAGTGTTTACATATTGGGTTAACATATACTTAAACTAAGTATACTAAAATGGGTAAAAACAAGTATATACTAAACGGGTAAAAACTAGATAATGGTATTGACCCATAACCCATGGTTTTACATATACCACTTAACCAAGTTCATTGTATCCTTAAGATACATTGTATCTAGAAAGAAAACCATGGATCAACCCATAACCCATGACCCATGACCCATAACCAAAAATACCCATGGGCAAAGAGGAGTGTTCCACGGATCCCTGGCTTTGTGCTAGCCGGATCCCTTTTGGTAGGGATCCGTGGGATCCGGGGAACAGTAGAGAATTTTCTCTATAAATAGAGAGCCATTTCTTCCTTTTTACTCATCACTTTACACACATACTTCTCCCAAGTATTCTAACCCTCTAACCTCATATCCAAGTGATCTATGTAGTTTGTCTTTTGTTTTTGTGTGATCTTCTAGGTTCCTCTTAAAGGCAAGATCACCACTTCTTGAAGACGAGCAAGCTCAAGTCCATGAGTTGCCATGCTTCGTCATCATCAAGACAACTAAGGTTCTCTTGTTGATAGTTCTTCCTTTCTCCATAGATGTTGGGTTGAAGGCATTAGTGAAGAATGCCGAAAGTGTCAAGATGAAAGCATTAGTGAAAGGTGCTCATCATCCATGTCAAAGCATTAGTGAAGAGTGCTAAATGTGTCAAGACGAAGGCATTAGTGAAGGGTGTCAAGAGTTGTGTCAAAGGCATTAGTGAAGGATGCCGAAGAATCAAATCAAGTCGCATTTGGAAAGAATGCCTAGGTCGTATAATCGATGAGGTGCATCTTTATACATATAAGTATTTGTTTATTCCCAAGGATGGTGATATCCTTGGTGATGTTGTAACAAGGAGTGGATCTCCTTAATATTAGGTGTTGTGTTGTGAAGGGTAGTAGTTCCTCCATAGTAATGGAACTAGGTGCTTAGCCTATTACCTAATAAAGGGTAGGCGACGTTGTGATAGGATTAGTTCTCCTTGGTGTGAAAGAACTCGGTGGTTAGCCTAGCACCGTATAAAGGGTAGGCGACGTTGTGTTATGTGTGGTTCGCCTTGGTGAAGGAACTCGGTATTTAGCTTTGTACCGGAGAAAGGTTAAGCGACGTTGTGAAGGCTTCTCCGCCATAAGGAGTTGGTGTAGTGCTTACGAACTCTCGAGTAGGTGACTCGGGGAGTGGAGTAGGGCAAGGAAGGTGTCCTTGTAGCCGAACCACTATAAATAACTTGTGTCGCGGTGATGTGCTTCTTACTCTTTATCTTTCATTACACGTTTATATATCTATCTATCGACGTCCAACATAAACAACCAAATAGATTGACATAAGTCGATCTAAATATTTAAAAGGAAGTTTTAAATTGGTAAAACTGTTCAACCCCCCTCCCCTTCTAGTTTTCCACAAACTAACCCCATGATATAGTTGTGTTTAATTAAAAATGACTTAAGTCTATCATACAAAGCTTTTGGAGCTTGTTTAAGACCATAAAGGGCTTTCTTTAATTTATACACATGTTTAGGTTTTTCAAATCCGATGAAGCCCGGAGGTTGAGCTACATATACTTCTTCATTAATGAAACCATTTAGAAAAGCGCTTTTGACATCCATTTGAAAAAGCTTTAGATCATTAGCACAAGCATACACAAGAAGTATTCTTATAGACTCTAATCTAGCCACGGGGGCGTAGGTCTCATCAAAGTCTATTCCTTCTTGTTGGTTATACCTTTGGGCAACGAGTCTAGCCTTGTTCCTAGACACTACTCCGTTTGCATCTAATTTGTTTTTATAAACCCATTTGGTTCCTATTATGGTTTGATTACTAGGTGGAGGGACAAGTGTCCAAACATCATTAGAAACAAATTGATTCAATTCTTCTTGCATAGCCATTACCCAACTCTCAGCTTTTATGGCTTCTTGTGTATTCTTAGGTTCTATGGTTGAAACGAAACACAACAAACTACTTTGGTTTTGAACTTGTGACCATAATGTTCTTTCGTTTAGCTTTCCTGTGACCTTATCTACGGGGTGATCTTTGGACTCTTTAATGTTTATGACTTCATCATTTAAAGGTTCTTCTTCATTTATCTTTTTCTTTATTACTATAGCTTCACTTTCTACAATCTCGTCATCGACAAGAGGTGGAGAGGGTTTAGGTGGACTTTCATCAAATTTTATATTTAATGACTCTTCTACCTTCATTGTTTCTTTGTTTAATATGACGTAAGCTTTGCTATTTGGAGAGTAACCTAGAAAGATACCTTCGTTTGATTTAGGATCAAACTTTGTAAGGTAATCTTTAGTGTTAAGAATAAAACATTTACTTCCAAAGACTCTAAAGTGATTTAACGTAGGCTTTTTGCCTCGGAGTAACTCGTGGAGTTTTGCCTAAGATTGGTCTAATTAAGACTCGAATGAGTATGTACGTTGAAGTATCAACGACATTACACTAAAACTTTTGAGGTATGGATTGTTCATTAAGCATGGTTCGACTCATTTCTTGTAGGGTTCTATTCTTTCTTTCTACTACCCCATTCGATTGTGGAGTGCGTGGAGCCAAGAAGTTGTGAGTAATACCATTAGCGTCACAGAAGGCTCCAAATTTCACTTCATTATCGAATTCCCTACCATGATCCGTCCTAATAGACACTATAGGACTTCCTAGTTGTCTTTGGATCTTTTTGCTTAATATTTCAAAATAATTAAAGGTTTCCGTTTTGTTCTTTAAGAATTTTGTTCATGTATACCTAGAGTAATCATCCACTATGACCAAAGTGTAGTAGTTTCCTCCATAACTTTGGATAGCGGATGGACCAAATAAATCCATATGTAGTAATTCTAGACACTTAGTTGTAGACACCATGTTTTTAGCTTTATGACTAGAATGAACTTATTTTCCTACATTACAAGCATCACAAAAGTAGTGTTCATATTTTAACTTAGGTAGATCTCTTACTAGATCTTTGGATGATAGCTATTGAAGAATTCGCATATTGGCATGACCCAATCTTCGATGTCATAAGGTCGAAGTATCATCCATAGAGGTAAGACATAGTTTGTCTTTAGGTTCATTACCGATTTTAATGACATAGACTCCATGTTTCCTAATGCCTCTTCCTATGGTTATGCCATTTTTTAATATCTTACTACCGGTTTCGGTAAAAAGTACATTGCACTTTTTATCACATATTTGTCCTATACTTAAGAGGTTAAAGTTTAGGTTCTCTCGTGACACACATCGTTAATGGTTAGAGATTTGTTAGAAATCGTGCCTTTACCGATGATTCTACTTTGCTATTTCCAAACACCACATTACCTCCATTGAAGGATTCATATGTGGAGAATAGATCCTTATTGCCGGTCATGTGCCTCGTGCACCCGCTATCCTTGACCCATTCATCCGGGTCTAGGTCGACCTTTAAGCACACCTAAGAAAATAATAAACTCAAAAGTTTGGTCCCCATTTGTTCATGGGTCCATTAGTGTTAAACATTCCATTCATGTTAGACATGTATGGATAAGGTGAGTATGCATTCCATGGAGCAAACTTTTGACAAGGAAAACCATTTTGCATATTTGGGTTCCATCCCATTTGATTGTTACTTCTAGGATAAACGTTATTAGGTCTCCTAGATGGATTATGTTTTAAAAAAGATGGAGCTTTGTTTCTTGCAAAAGTAGGATTATATTTTGGAGGTGGTTGTCTAGTGGTGACATGAGTTGGTTTCTTCCTATTAACGATAATAAACTCAGTTCTAGATGAAGAAGCTACGTTATTACCTTTGTTTGCTACTGAGCAGATCCACGGATCCTGGTTGTACACTAGAGTTCCCTTTTAAGGGATCCGTGGGATCCGCCACAATGATGTCTGGTTTTCTAGTGCCTTAACAAATTTTGTTTCTTTATTTTCACTAGTTGATGGATCAAGTTGTTGAATATCTAAACCTTTTTGGTTGTTCCCGGTTTTAACACTATCTAATATCATATCTAAAGTGTTCGTACTCATTCTAGCAATTTTAGAATCTAGTTGATCAACTAGTGTTTGAAGTTGAACGCAAAGTTCACATTCACCACTTGTTATTTTACCCTTTTCTAAACGTTTTAGTTTTGCTTTTAATTCTATGACTTCTTTATCTAAACGTTTGTTTTGACTCTTTAAAAGCTTGTTTTTGTTAATTAGTTTTAAAATAATATTGCATAGTTTGTCATATTCGTTATGCAATGAGTCGTCATCAAGTGATGAGCTACTATAGTATTCGTGACATACCTCGTCATTTGCCATGAGACAAATTTCTTCGTCCTCCTCGTCGCTCATTCCCCACGTGCCGCTCACGAACGCCTTTTGATCATCCCGTTTGGGACACTTACTAATAAAGTGGTTTGGGTCCCCACTTTTAAAGCAAGTACGATCATATTTTGGCTTCTCGTCCTCTTTGCTTTTCCAAAAGCCCTTCTTATCGTCATACGGTTGTTTGACGTATCTTCCTTCCTTCTAAAGAACTTTTAAAGTCCTTACACCACAACAGTACTCCTCGTCGTCACTACTTGAAGAGGAGTTCTCTTCATCGCTTTAAGCCTTTTTGGCTTTAAGGGCAAGAGATTTGTGTTTCTCTTTCACCTTTGAGGCTTGAGTCTTTAGCAAGGACAAGCTCGTAGACTTTTAAGTTGCCTATGAGTTCATCAAGGGTGAGGATTGTCAAATCTTTTGACTCTTCGATTCCGTCACCTTGGATCTCCACTTGATGGAAGTGCCCTTAGATATCTCCTAACATGGTTACGGCTAGAAAAGATTCATCAAGTGCTTGTAAAGATGTAATAATAGTATTAAAGTTAGCAAATGAATGATCTATAGTTTCCTCATCCGATATTGAAAATTGTTCATATTGTTGAACAAATAAATCAATTTTATTATTCTTAACTTGTTGATTACCTTGATGAGTTACAACTAAAGAATTCCAAATTTCTTTAGAGGTTTTAAGCATAGAAATTCTTTCGAATTCCTTTTTGGGTAAAGCATTATATAAAACCATTTTAGCTTCACTATTTTTAGAAAGCTTTTTCTTCATTTCATCATTTAGTTTATCATGAGGTATGTTAACTAAATTCCCTTAATCATCTTTTGAGGTATCCTTAAAATCGTCTTCAACAATAATGTACCAAAGATCAATATCTTTAGACTTCACATACGTTTCGAATCTATTTTTCCAATATATAAAACCATTAGTTTCAAGTAGTGGTGGTCGTTGCATAGATTGCCCTTCCTTATAATTTTCAGAACCCATAGTGATCGAAAAGTTTTTAAAATACAATTTTACTTTAAAACTTTTATAAACTTAGCTCTTGATGCCAATCGTGGAAAACTAGAAGGGGGAGGGGGTTGAATAGTTTTGTCGATTTTAAGTTAGTTTCAAAAAAACTTTAGATTCGTTAATATGTGAGATCTTATGGATGTAGAGAAAGTATAGATCTAATGATAAAGCAAGTAAATAAAGTAAGGCAAAAGGATAGAAATGACACAACCGATGTATAGTGGTTCGGCTACAAGGACACCTTCCTTGCCATACTCCACTCCCAGAGTCACCTACTCGAAAGTTCAAGCACTATGTCAACAAACTCCTTCACTTGGCGGAGAAGCCTTCACAACGTTGCTTACACCTTTTTCCGATACAAAGCTAGATACCGAATCCGTAACACGGTGGACCAAACCAACACGACTATTACACAACAAATATGTGAAATATCAAATACAAGATCTTCGCCTCTGAAATCTTGGAGTGACAAATCAATCAAGGACCCTTGCTTGGATGACTTGTAGAATGCTCGTGATCTCGCCTTAGAAGGACCTATATGAGGATCACAATAGAAAGAAAGAAGAACAACTCTAGATCAGTGATCTATATGTTAGAAGAGAATTAGAGTGTTTGAGAGATTTAGTAAGAAGAGGGTGAGTTAGAATGAAGAAATGGCTCTCATTTATAGGCAAAATCTTCCACTGTTCCGGATCCCACGGATCCCTCCCACTGGGATCCGTCTAGTGTAATCCTAGGGATTAGTGGGACGCTCCTCTTTGCCCATGGGTTTTTTGGTTATGGGTCATGGGTTATGGGTTGGTCCATGGGTTTTCCTTAGATTCAATGTATCTAAACTAAGTATACATTGTATCTAGCCAACTTGGGTATGGGTTATGATCCATGGGTTGTGGTTTTTTACCCATCCTAATAAACTATTACAACAAATGCTTAATTACTACATTTTTGTATTTAAATGGCTATATGTAAATGCTTTACAAAAATAACATGTATCCTTATAATTGTACTTAAAATAACATTATATTTGTTATCAACAAAACACAAAGAGATCGCAAAATATTAATAAACATTTTTACGGTTTATTTGTATTAACAACTACCTCTCTAAAACTGAAAAATTCGGATTCTATATATACTGTTACAAACTGCGACGGCGTCACTCTTTAATTGTGACGATGATGGTCATTATCATTAGGGTTTCGTCTTGGCCACGTTATCATTGTGACGGCGTCACCTTATACTGTGATGCCGCCTTGAGTTCGCGCCGTCTGGATCAAATCTAGGCCGTCGAGTGCGACGCCTACTCTTTTAAAACCCGATGCCGTCACTTGTTAATTAGCAATTTTGGCTCTTGAGTCGTCACAAAACATGTCGCGACGGCGTCGCGATTAAACGTTGACGCCATCCCTTCGATTCGAGCGACTGAGGTCTCGATTCTTGACTTTGGCCATTTTCTTCGTTTATTCGCGCCTTTTCGTCCGAATAAGTGTCATTCCAAGAATTTGCCTTCAAGAGACCTAAAAGTGAAAAGGAACAAAATTAAGTAGTAAGCGGATACAAAGTGATCAATTAAGAGGCTTAAATGACCTCTAAAAAGTGTACCTTTAAATCATTATCATTTGGTCTTTCACTCCCTTAACTCACTCTGTTTACCGTACAATACAGGTTTTTAATCAATTTTTATTCCGTATTTAATGTCACTTTTAAACTTTTGACTTATTAAAATTAAATTTTTCATTCTTATCTACAAAAACAAAACTAAAATTACAATAATAATAATAATAATAATAATAATAATAATAATAATAAAATAAAAAAAATAAAAAATGTACCACTTGTATTTTTGGGGTGTACTCAGGCCCGGATTTGAGTATGTGCGACATGGGCAACCGCACAGGGCCTCCATTTTTCAAGGGCCTCCGATTTTTAAAACATCAATAAGGTATAAATTCATTTTTGGAGGATATGATCCTGTTAATAGATTATTTTGAATGAAGAACATAAATATTTTTTCAACATAACAAAAAGAGGCTACAAAAAGTGTGTTTGCAAAGAAAAATGGCGTGGGGGAGTTTTGTTGGGGAAGATAACCCCAAAGTCATGAGAGATGTATGTAGGACCTACATTTTAATTTTGTTTTTTATGACAAACATTTTCTCTATGTTTTGAATACGGCCCATTGTCTTTGACAATTTATAATTTTTGTTTCTACCATTGTTTCAAATTTGTAGAAAGTTTAAACAAAAAACAGCTATGTTTGCGGTTAAAAGTTGAAATAGGTCCAACGGTTTTAGCTATGATATAGTTTCGGAAAGAAAAATACTACATAGCATTTTACTATATTAAAATCTTGAAATTATTGGACTTTATGCAAAGGTTTTGAAAATTCTATAGTTATACTTATAAAGAAAGAAATCTATATATTTATATTAGAATAAGATCAGTAAGCTGTGATTTAATCTATAAAAAATATAAAAGAATAATAATAATAATAATAATAATAATAATAATAATAGAAAATAAAAAATGAATAAATAAGTAAATAACTGTTTGTTAATTTTATGTGTGCTTTAATTTTCGGAGTTGAATTAACGGCCCATCCAAAGTATGGCACAGGGCCTCCAAATTCCACGGGACGGCCCTGAGTGTACTAATAGGGTTATGTTATACGTACCCCTCTATTTTTGACAGTTTAATATTTAATTTTTATATTTTTTATTTCTTACTTTCAGGTTTATAGTTTTATAATATAAACAAAATTAAAAATAAATATTCTAGAGAAAAAAAAAACAAAGAAGGTAGTGTTGGTATTTTATGGAGGTTATTTATAACCTATCTGGTACTAACAACCACTCCCTAATTCAATATGGTAATGCTCTACTTTATAAAAGAAAAAAAAGACAAGGAGGGCAAGCCAATTTATTTAATCTTGGTCATTGATTGAGTACAAAATCAATATATGGTTAACTTTTGATTTGATCTAACGGTCAAATTAAGTGCACTGTAGGTGATAACTTTCCATTAATATTGTTTTTTATGCAACACATGACGGAACACGTTTGGGCATTTTTGGTGTATTTATTTTACCAAAAAGTAGTATTCTTTGCAACTTGTAATACTTTTTTTCAACAAGAAATATTTGTTTAAATTAAAAAGGAGTTTTTATGTATAAGTGTATTTTATTATAATTTAATTAAATTAGTGATAACTAACTTTATAATGTATTGTGAATACGAAGATCCTATTAACTCGTTTTATAATTCAAAGTACATTTTGTTCCGAATGCAACTTATAATGCTTTGTCAATTTGAATATCATATTAGCTCATTTATACCATTTGCAAAAGGTATAGCTAATCGATATTGTTATATTGTTAATATCATATGATATAATATTGTCTTAAGAACAACAACAAGTATGTGTAACCCGCACATTACGTCGAGATTTTATCTGAAACAATTTTAATAGATAATGCAAAAATGTATCTAAATAATAACAATGAGTGACAAATGATTGTACTTAGTATAAAACGAAGCTCAAATCAGTCTCATTTTGAGTTTTTATATTTACTATTCATATAGTTGTAAAATATTACGAAAGGTCTATACCCGACTATCTGCTTATAGCGTTTAAAAAGGTAATCCAGTAGAGTGTATACCCGTGCATTACAAATGAATTGTAAAGTATATATTTTTATCTAAAGACAAAATTATTCTATAAATTATAAATATTTAATAAAAGGGTTAGCAAAATAATCATTAAAACATAAACGTAAATTTAAGGGTTGTACTTTCAGTTTTATAAATATACGAGTGCTTTGTAAATATTTATAACTTTAAAGGATGTTTGGTAAACGATTATAACCTTAATAGCCATTTTGTATATTATTAATAATAATTACTCTCTCTCTCTGTCTCAAAATTATTGTAATGAGACAAGAATCACAAAGTTTAATAAAAGTAGGATCACCGTAATTCTCAACCATTCAAATAGAATTTTCCCCTACTAAGGGCCCGTTTGGTTCGTAGACGGGTTTAGGATTAGGATTTGGATTAGGATTTGAATTAGGATTTGAATTTGGGTTAGGATTTAAATTTAGTATAATTTTTTAATAATGGGTCATATTTTATCATATAAAGACAAATTTAAATAAAAAGATAACACAAATAGGACAAAATACTAGTGGTTAGAAATAATTATCGTTGAAATAATTCAGAAAAGTTGGGTCATGCATTGGGATTTCAAGAAACCCACTTTTGAGGGTTTGAGTGACCTTTGGATTCTCACCAAACTAAGTTTTTTTTACTTTTAATCCATTCCCTCTCATCAAATACCTCATACCAAACTGCACCTAAATTCTTTCTTTTTTTTACTAAAAATGAAAAATGGACAATTAATTTGAGATATCTATAAAAGAAAATATGGACAATAAATATGAGACGGAGGGAGTATATTTTCGTTTTATTATTAATAAATTTACTACAATTTTTTTCAAATATCTTTTAATTTTATAAATTAAAACTATTACTACTGTTCATTGTAGTTCGTAAATATGTAATAGTAATGTTGCTTGATAAAGTAAACAATATTTGCAAGTCATGTTAAAGTATATACGGAGTATTTACCTAATGAGTTATTTATTTCGTTTTCGGTCAATGAGGAATATTTCAAGAGATATTGTTTAGAGCTAGGGACAATTAAGGTTGACTAGGAAAAAAAAATCAGCTTCCTTGTATTAGTAGATAAAATGAAATCAACGACTCCTTTTATTAAATCCAAAAGTCGATGGTTAAGTCTTTAGTTTATGCACATGATGCAATTCTAATAATCATACTACTAAGTTCAATACCTTACTACAGTTAATAACAGAGAGTATATTTTATCAGAAAAAAAAGCAATTGCTTATTCCTAAACATAAAATGGTTTGTATTGTCAACTGAAATTAAATCCTACTATATTAAAGAAACTTCTTGCACAAAGCTCCGTTTTAGATAGGATCAAATATTGAGCCTTCCTCAATTCCACCAATATTACACCCAAGCAATCCAAATTACATTTGTACTCTTACTCAACAAAAAAATTTAATATAGTATGAGGCCAAAATTTTTTTTCTTTAAACTTCATGACAAGCTTTATATGCACGTGGCTAAAACAATGAATGACCTTATGTGATTGGTTGGTTTTCCATCCTAACATAACGTTTATTATGCAATTAAAAGTTATTTTTGTTTGTCCAATATGATGTAACTTGCGTGTTTATTAGTGCAATAGGTATTATGACACATCTATACAGTTAAGGCGAGTGTTAATAACATCACTTTGGACGCGTCTTCTGCCTAGGTGGCACCACCTTTGATGAAATCCCCATTCGACGCGTCTTGGACCATTTTCGATCCTATTTTGACGCGTCTTGGATCATTTTCGAGCACAAATCAGTCGTTATAACAATCAACTTCTTTTCTTTTATTTTATGTCTGTGTGAGTGTTTTGTGAGGTACATTTGTGTATAAGTGAGATATATTGAGTAGTGATGTTGATTTGTGTTATTACATTATGTTGATGATGATGTTTGTTGAGGAGAAAGAAATTGACGTGATGCTGAGTTGGCGGATAGGGACGAAACCAAAACAAAAAATCATTAGGTCAATTTAGAGAAAATCAAACAAGACTTCATATAGAATTTTTTAAGAACGGATTCATTTATAAAAAATGGGGATTTAAAAAAAATAACACTAATACACAAAAATTTATAAATGTCTCGGGACCCCCAAAACCCACACTGATTCTGTCTCTATTTCTCTATTGGCAGTCACTATTACGACCTGCCTAAAATTTAAGATTGGTTTCAAGACTCTTCCTTCACAACTTCTGGATACAAATACACTTGAATAGTTGAATAATGTATATGTTTTAAACAACATACGATGTAAGTGGATACTATTAAATTGGGCAAACATACTTGAATACTGTATATGTTTTAAACAACATATGATGTAAGTGGATACTTTTAAATTGGGCAAATATTCTAATGCAATTAGTTATGATAATCACTTTGTGCTTCACAAAGTCAATCATAAACATATATCTTTTCTATGTTTTGGAAAATAGCAGGAGCAAAGACAAAAAGTTATGATTGAGGAGATAAATTTTAATTATTTTTTAAAACTAAACTACAAATCGATTTGTTAGAGTGCAAATTACAAAAATGGTAAGATATTTAAAAAAAATTCACTATAAATGTTTTTCACTAGAGGAGCACGTGCCCACCCTACTCTCTCGTGTCTCCGCCAATAATAATAGATAATTTATTACAGGATTAACAACATAGCATTGATACAAATAATAACTCATTTAGTTGTAGGCTTATAGCTCTCGGGTAGTTTGAGTGTTTGTTGTCTTGGTTGTGTAATTTTCGACATCACACTATCTCCGTGTGTCTTTTTCAGTTTAATGAAATATTTAATTGTTTTCAAAAAGCATTATTTGTAATTTAGTTTAAGGGGGAATTGCATATATACCTAATAAAATTTGTATATTTGCATATTTTCTTAAAATACAAGTTTTTAATGCATAATGTATAATGGTGTTTAAGCATATTTTGGGAAAATATGCAAATATGCAAGTTTTGGTAGGTATATATGTAAATGACCCTTTAGTTAATATGTCATGTATTTATACGAGGCTTGTATCTATTGTGTATGAATTACGTTATAATTTGTGTAAAAACATATACATGTTGTTATGATTCTAAAGAAAAGAACAAAAAAAAAAAAAACAAAAAAAAAACAAAATCTATTTGTGATACATATGAAAGTGAAAGTAAATCATTATCAAAGCAAGTAACTAGCATACATTCTCCATACCATATATATGTATTTATGTTTTTCTATAAAAACCATTTGCCTTATGTCTATTTACTCCCTTTGATCAATAATTAAATTAAATTGCCGTTAAATCTTAACATGACAAAACTGACTATTAAACCATAATAATTATTATCATTAAAACCTTTTAACAAGGGTCATACTATACATGCTTGGAGGACATATTTAACTGTTAAAAAAATTATTTGAAAAATCGTATTTGTTGTTCGTTTACACTTATGACATGGAGGACGCAGTCTTTCGTATCTTCAATCGAAGATATCAGGTCCCGTGAATAAGAACATCGTAATCCAAACATGTGTCAAGACTTGTACAATATCTCCTTACTTTGAACTAATCATTTATTCGTGCGTCCAAGTAGCAAAAAATGAAAACCAATCATTTTTGTCAAGTTTGATAAATCTTTGGTACGTATATTTCATCTGCCGTAATTTCTTTAACTTTTAACCCTTGCTTGATAGATGTGACAAATAATGTTTGAGATTGATATTACGCATTTTTGATGTATGCATCATGATTTGTGCATTCAACAGTTTGCATAAACCTGTTGCACAAATCGCATATGATCGTTATCAAAAATGCGTGTAAGATCACCCATAATGTTTTCCTCACTTTAACAAATCATTGACTTAAAGTACGATTTTAATAAACTAATTGACTAAAAAGGTTCATGATAAAAAAAACACACAAACTTCTTGTATAATAAAGGAAAATAAAAAGTTAAAAATACTTGTTTTGCATCAACTGATGTGAGAGCTCAATTTCAAAATCGAGACCTTCTATTAGCCAATTAAAAAATCAACATTGACTTTTTATTGTCAACATTGCTTAATTTTTCGTCCAGTTAAAATACATGTATAAAATTCAGAAAAAAAGGAGGTTATTTTAAAACTTTAGTGGTTAAATTTATTATATTAATAAATTATAATCTGTAATTTGATATAAAAAAAAAACTAAAAAGAGTTGGTGTAAATTTGCAATTTTTTTTTTAAAAAAAGGATGTGATAATTAATTAAACTATTTAATTTGAAATAATGTAATATTATAATTAATTAATAAAATTTACATTTCAACTCAAAACTTTATAATATATTTAAGGGAAAATGATGTGAATATATGCTGTACTCGGCGCTATCACTTTGTGACCACTTTATTTTTAATTTGAAAATAGATCGAAGAAACCAACATTATCGTTAAGAACTCATCAACATTGCAACAAGTGTCTGTATGTGTAATGTATTGTTTTTTAAGAACTAAAAAGCGGTGGGCAACCGTATAATTTAAAAATGGTTCTATCGTCATCTTACGTTAGACAAAAAGTACACTTTTGAATAGTAAAAGACGAGATCCATTAATTAAGAGAGTTCAAAATCCAAAAGTCATTTGACCAATAAAGCATCCATAGTTATCGGTTTTCTCTGTTTTGCTTCTCATGATACTATTTTCACAAATCAAACCGTCTTCTTCGACCCACTGCCTTCCTTTGTAACGTCGGTTATGTCACCATCTTTAAAGCTACGGTGTTGATTGCAAACCACATTCGATTGATCAAGTTTTAAAAAAATGTTTCCAAATATGGTACGTAAATATTCTTCTCGTTGTTTATTACATATGATTATTTCTAATTGGTTATGTGTTATAATAAATCGTTTTTGTTATTCGATGAATACCTATGTTAGATAGGTGTTAACTCCATTTTATAATCCATTGCTCTTTTTTATGTGTATCTGATTCGTAATTATGTAGGGTATGATACCTTAGATGTCGTTAGTTAAGTATGTAACATTACTTGGTTCATTAAAAAAATTAGTGGCAGTTTGTAGACTAATAAAGAGTGGTTTTTTCATGAAAAGCTATATGATCCTCTGTACTTGAAACACCAAAGTTGGATCTGCAATCCCTTTACCCTTTCCAATATCAGTTTGAGTAACTACATCTTTCTGCAAAGGTTCACCAATTTTTAGAGTCTTAGCAATAGGTCTAGGTGCAAGGATAGGGTGAGATTGCTTTTGGTTGACCAATTGTATGGCAATCTCATTGTCAGCCCTTTTTGGTTTTGGTGTTGGTGTTATTGATGTGGTTATAATTGTAGCAATGGTTGCCTATGCAGTGGAAACGTGTGAACTGGCAGTGGGTATAATAATAGCGCAGATGGTTACTCAATACTAGCGATGGATGTAGCAATCTTGGCGGTGGTTGCTGCACCCTTCATTCTCCTTTTCTTCAACTGCGACCTTTAAAGAATCATCTTGACTCTTGAGGTTTGGAAAATTTATGTTTCCTAGTGAATAATATCAATAACTAATGGAATTTTGAGTTTACTATTGCAATTAAGTCTAGTTAGAGTATATTCGCATGTGAAGAATATCGAGATTGGCTATTATTTTTGATTATTTATGTTTTCACAAATGATATCATAAAATCATAACATAAAATTTGATGCAGTAATGTAGTACCTTGTTAATTAGATAAATACTTATTACCTTACATACCTAATAAGTCCAAAATAACACATTCTTAAACATATACAAAACACATTCATAATCCTAAAAATCATCAGCATCAACTGCAACTTCTTTGAGTATGTTGATAAGCTTTTTGGCACATTCAACCATCTTTTGATACTTAGCTTTGACAACAGCATTATGATCTTTCAAATTCTTAAAACTGGTTTGCATCTCTTCATACTTCGCTTCAACATCAGCATTATAATCTTTGTAAATCTTAAAATCAGCTATCGCCTCTTCACACGTTGCTTCCAAATTAGCATTATCATCTTCGATCCTCTTGAAAGCGCTTTCATATCTTCATACTACGGAAGTTGTTCAATCATTCTCTTCCTCTTATCAATCAGCTCTTGTTTCTCTCTAAAATTTCCTTGTATTGGGAAAGTCTTTCCCGGCTCACAAGAAATTACCATTCTCTTGAAACGGTCTATCATGTCTTTAAATAAAGAATCGTGAAAATTAGTACAATTCGGAGTGCATGTACCATCTTGACACAAAGAACACGACATTTCGTAAATGATTGTGATGATTGATAGTCTAATTGATCTAAATGTTAATTGACTAAAATATCATAGTAGAAGTGAAAGGTAAATTTCACAAATGAAAATGTGTTTTTAGTTTTTGTGTAGACAATTGTATTATTTATTGACAATTTGAATTGGTGTATAGTGTGAATAATCCAAACTAACTGTAAGAATTGGTGTTTGCAAATGGGTTTTTTGTGGTCACTAAGAGTTAGAGTATCAGTGGCCTCTGCATTTTACTTTTTTTGACTTTTTTTGTGAACTCTAGCATTTGGCTATTTTGTTTTCACTTTTCACATTTCTTGGTAAGGATGTCGCTTGCTTTTGGGAAATGATTTTGTATTTTTAAATCAATTTAATAATCTTCAACTATCAACATCCACACATTCCTCAAGCATTACCAATGGGAAATGATTTGTACACTCCACTTTTTGATTGGCACACTCCATCCTGTGTATTGAACAGTTGTACAGTTTATCAATTCTGCTTTATAAAATTGTACATTTGAGTGTGCAAATCAAATCTAAATGTGTACAAATCATCTCCCATATCAAGTCATAAAAGACTTAATGCATTGAACACAATTAAATCGTTGTCCTTTTCTTATTTTTTATAAACAAATCCAGTTTTGTTGTACTCCCCCGTATGTACTTTGTTACCTTATTCGTTCATATATTTATAGAGTACACGAATATAAATAACTGTGCAGCTTTATATTTTATATTATATTATTAAATATTTTTTTAATTAAAAGTTATTGAAATTGTTATTAGGGTTTATGTTTTATAGGACATGGCGAAACCAAAGAAGTCATATTTAAAGTGCACCACAACGGAAATTTGAATTTGACCACTCCGCTATGTAGCGGCCGCCTTGTCGATGTCTGGTGTTTAGCTCCACCGGGGTTGCGTTTACTGTGGTGCTTGATCATGTTTTGAATGATATTGGAGGAAAATTGGGCTTTATTTTATGTTGCACCAAATAAGGCACTAGAAGATGGTTTAACATTGTTGCACAGACAATGACGTTCGGCGAATGTATGACCTTCTCGATGAGAATCGATCCATGGACGTCTACATTGTGCACGAGCTACAACCTTTGTCACAATTTTATTTCAAAAACATGGTATGGCGGGAAGAGGGCCGGCATGCGGTGCGGTAGTGCAACACCTTTCAAAAGAAAGAAGCTAACAAAGCGTGTTTCTATCAAACCGAAAGAGGGTTCGAGATCATAGAAACAAAAGGGCTAGTCACGGTGTGCACAAGGAATGGTTCCACCAAGATAATTATGAGTTTATCTTTGCCAACCATGCGATAATGCTTCTATGCCAAACTTAGTGTTGTTATGTTTATCTTTGTTAAGTCTATCCTTTATAATCATATGTTTAAGAATTATGGTTGCCCGATCGTACAACAAGTATTGGCCAATTATGGCATTTAGTTGCCAGTTGCAAATTGGACGGTGGCACGAGGTTCAAACGAAATTGCCAAATAACATAAACTTGATTGTCGAATTTTGTGTCTAGATAGTAGATGAAGATAAGCATGCGTTTGCTCATTAGAATAGCACAATTGGGGATAAATACGGCCAAAAATGCTAAAAACTGCTACAAGAGTTAAAACATTTGTTTTGCAAGTAGAAATTAATTTTAGAGTTAAAACAGTTGTTTTGCAAGTAGAAATTAATTTTGCTTCAATTGGGGATAAAAAAAATAAAATAAAGAGTTACAACTGATACGCCAAAACATAGTTTATACCGACACACATTAAAGCGCCGATATGAATAAGTACCTTTTCCAAAACCAACGATAGATGTGGAAGCTACATTTTACCAAAAAAGGATAATAAACCGATAAATTCAAACGGTTTGTAATTACGGATAAGACTTATCGAAATACCAAAAAAGGAGAGAAAATCTGCAAGTAAATATTGACGTTCCTTCCCTAGAAATTTTATGACAAATCCAGCAGGAAAAATAGATGTCCAGGAGCCTAGGCACGTGTCTACCCACAAAACAGTAAATGGAAATTAATTATACCGCGTGCAGGAACAGAAAAAACCTCGATATATATACGAGAGGTAAATAAAGGGAAAGCACAACAAAAAAACAACCATTCATCCACCAACAAAAATAGTTTGAGCTGTAAACACCAAAGAGAAGTTGAAGATGTTATCAAGAACAACGCGTTGCCCACGCACGGTCGTTTCCAAAAAGCCAATACATAGCCTAAAGCTTTACCCCCAAAAAAGGGCAAAGGCGATCTTTGCGACAAGCGAAACATGTTCTAAAATGACTACTAATAACATTTAGTCGTTCTAAAATGACGACTAAAAACCCATCTCCGCGAGCATTGACAACACACCTTCACCCAAAACCCATGTCCTTTCACGTTGTGGTAGTCTGCCAGGACCATATGCATACCAAAGGTGGGAGTTTAAACCAATTACACTCTCATTAGCCATTTGGGATGTTCAAAGTTCAGGCAGTTCCTTCATAACCACGCTCTTCCTGAGCGGAAGAAGGAAGTATATCATGGGTATTGGGTAGAAGGAGTGATCGAATGTGCAAAGCGAGGCAAACAACACGACTGAAATTTCGGTCTCGGTCCTCATTGATTCAGCCGACCCCGAAGAAAAGGTAAAATAGCGAGATTGCGGGCGCGGTATTAAATTTAGAGCAAACCACATAAAGAATTCACAAAAATCCCATGCTAACGTGTAGGGGATGATTGGTGTATTTGTGATGATTTTCTCCTCACTCCAATTCAAACCTATCACGTCGGTGTGGATTTGTGTTTTGTGAATTCTTTATGTGGTTCTACCATTGCTCTAAAATAAAAAGTCATGCGGAGATGGAAAAGCAACCCAAGTAAAGCTCTTCCGATCTGTGAGAAGAAGCGATTACACGGAAACCCTCGAGAGGCCTATCGAACTTCTCGGGAATCCCATGGGAAAATCGGCCCCACGAGGAAGCAAGCCAGGGGAAATCCTTCAAGAAAATGATAGCAAACAAGAAGGATTCCAACCTCACAAGAGGGAGGGAGGCAAAATACCAACACCGTGAAGTCGTGTACCACTGCTAATGTTGTTTTCCACTGCTAGTATGATTGTGTCGGTTTAATATGTAACATTCTAGAATTTCTTGGGTAGGATGTTTTGTATTAGATGAGTATGCTAAGTATAAATTATCCTGTAGAGTACCTACTGTATATTGTAAAGGACTCCTTAGCCTATAAAAGGAGGTCCAGGCTAGAGTCGATACACTCCAAGGTTGTAATCGGTAATACTATTCAGAGTATTCGTGTATTAATAATATATGTAGGTCTTTTATAGACCATACCTTATTGGTGTGAATTTAATTTGTTAACATTAATATTTGTTTTCAAACATACTATTCAAGTGAACACTGATGAAATGGAAATGTCGATGTATTATAACTAGTTAGATTAAAAAATGTTACATCATTTTTGTTAGGTCATGATTTTAAAATACCACAAAATTGTTATAAAGAGCAACACAAAACATATATTACCTTGTTTACTTACGTATTTATTATTTCATCTAAATTTGTTATTATTATTTATTTTATTTTTTTTACGAGATCATATTTAAAGAGTTTATGGCTTTATGCCCCTAATTGGTTGATTATTATTTTAGTATAAGCTTCTTGTGAAATTAGAAATGAAAACGGTAAACATGCAACCGGAAAGACGAAAATATTTATCATGCGGTGCCAAACAACTTTAGCCTTTGACCAATTAAAGTCCCATTGTAAAAACATCAGCATCATCAGTTTGACGTAAGCACATAACCCTTCATGTTATTAGATGTTTAGAGTGAGTTGATTATTTTGAGGTTTATGCGACTTTTCTAAACGTCAAAAAATGGTACAATGCTTTTATGCTTGATTACTTAAATTGAATATCTGTAATTATAAAATGAATTGGTTGTATACTTACAACTGCTACTTAATTTTACTACGCTATTTATCTTCGACTCATCGCTAGTAAACTAAATAGGTTGTATACTTACAATTGCTAGTATTATACGCACAACCGCTAGTTATTATAACAGCGCTAGTGATAGAAGTTGCCCTACGTTCAGCAGTTAGTTGCCAAATTGATATTTGGAAACAAGCGCTAGTTAGCGAGATGAAATAAAAATGGATAATGGCACAGAGGAAATACTAAATACGTTGACATACAACATTTCATACAGACGACAACCTACTACATATTACGATTACTACATAAACCCTTGATAAGCAGACACACCAACTTTTCGTACACAAATTTAATTGACATGGTATTCAAACCAAACATAAAACTACAACCACTAGAAAAATTTTACAACAATTTGTGCGGAAGATCCGGGAGTTTCAACAGCTTCCTAGCGAACTCCCAATTCGTCTTGATATTATCATAACCATCGTCCATCAAATCGCTGCCCTGATATACAATTTCTTTAACGACGTGGAACAAGCAAGTATAAACTTAATTATGTGTAATTCATTCTGTGATCTAGGAAAGGATCGAAAAATCACTGTCTGAATCTGCCCATGACTGAATGTGGTTGTGTCTAAATCTAATGAACGTTGTTCCAAAGGTAAAACACTAAGCGTGCGTGCAGCCTGGAAAATAAAATAATATTGAGATACAAAAACATGGCAGTTTACGGATGTTTATTTGATATGTATGAAATAGAGTAATAAAGTATTACACTTACTCTGGTTTCCAGCTTTTTCAAGTTTGGAGATCCGCGAATCATTTGGACGATGAGTGACACGATATGATCTCGCCAAAATCAACTCCTTTTAGATTCAAATTATCGAGGGATACAAACTGCAAAGGGACATTCATCCTGGAATTACCATCACGCATCAACTACAACGGGTCGACTTTTGGGTTAGTTTCAAAGATTAAATGTCGTTACAGTTACACATATATTTAACATTCTAAAATTAGAAGTGTAAATCTCAAAACGGTCTTACCGTGTAATAGTCAAAATCCAATGTAAGGGTCTCAAGAGATGGAAGTCTTGTCAGGTGAAAGATATTGGATGCTATGATTGTCGTGACAGCATTCGAAATATCAAATGACAAATGTAACTTCTTCAAATTCCTAAGACTTGCAAGATTCCATAGTTTCATCCCGTTTGTATTCTCAACATCCAATGTAAGAGACTCAAGTAAGGGACAACCAGCAATTAAATCCCAAACTGTACCGGTTAGAAATTTGACTAAACACAATTCTAAGCTCAATAAATTTGGAAAACTAGTGAAAAACACCAAACTAGGAAAATCACAACAATGAATTTCAAGATGTTTCAATTCAATACGTAGTAGAAGTTGGGTTGGCAATGTAGCGGTTGTCCATACCAGTTCTAATTGTCGGTCCTCAATTCCTTGCGAGTGCCAAAAACATAAGCCAATCACGAATCTCTTCATAATTCAAGTCTTCCATTCCAGACAACGGTTTGGGATCTACAGAGAAGACAAACTTTTTTATGGGACACGTAAGCTGATTTAAAAGTCTAGTAACATGCCTCCCATCAAACTTATATGTTAAATTAAAAAAGAAATCCTCATCAATTATGACTTCGGTGAGCAAGGTCTACTTAAACCTTCAATTTATAGATAAAATAGAGGTGCTTACCGCTTCTGTTATTGGCAACCGATTCAAAATGTTACCGATCACTGTATCTGGCATGTTGCTAATATAATCTCTCATACTGGTGATAACATTAGCTCGAAACGACATGGTTTTCAAGGAAATTTTGTTGGTTTTTTTAATTCTCGACAGGAGGCTTTGGATGAGGGTTGTTGATTTGCAATTGATGGTCAGAACGAGGGTGTGTTATGATCATTATATGTGGTTGTTGGGTTGGTTCATTGATTCGCGCGCCCAATATACAAGCTTTTCAAATTGGTATATTTTAGTAAGCCATGGTAATATGGCAGACGTATTACACAATCAATGTGCTGTGAGCATCTGATACGCTTACGCAGCGCGTTCGGGGTCAAAGGAACTTCCTTTTCGTCGAGCAAGTTTTTCAACACCCCAGCAAAGTGAACCTAATCGTTGTAGTGTAGTATTAGGGTAAGCCACGGTATTGATATCGTTCTCTGGGGAATAGGAATGCTAGTGAGAAGTTACTACGCTAAGGTTAAGGTTGAGGAAGATTATTTTTATCTTTTTATGTTTTTAGGAAATTGAAAGGTACGAATCTCGGGTATTGGATTTGGGGGTTGGTATTTCACCGATTACTCTACTATTATCTAATTATCTAAACTAAGGTGGTGGTAGTCTATGTCTAATTAATGTGCTCGTATGATAGTTTAAAGATGTGTTTACTTAGGTTTTACTACTCCTTAATTATCTCCTATTGATGGTTGAGTTGTCACGTCCTTATTCTTAGTTGCGTTGTGTGTCTAAAGTTGTAAGGTATGCGTTTCTCCCAACTCTTTGAACTTACCAAAGGGTCTCGTCTACAAAACCCACTAGGGATAATAAACTCTTACTCTAAGGCACTCTTTGGATGGTTTAGCTTACAACTACTCGGTAATTATATTCTAAGGTTCACAAAGATGAATCAAGCATTAAGTACACAACGAATGACCTATCGCATTACTAGATCATTAATCAACTAAGATAAGAAACAACCAATCAATATTTAATAATTAAGTTTCATATTCCTAAGCAAACACACAAATAAATTAGCGGACATGGAGAACATGCAAGCATACACACAAATAATCAAAGACATAATTGAATTGATGAAGTAAATACTTATCTTGATGTAAGATAGGGTTTGGAACCCTAAAATCTGTACAAGACACCCTTGGTTCGGTTTTAGGTTTTACTCCAAAAGACTCTCCTAAAAGCGAAAAATTCGGATTCTATATATAATATTACATATGCGACGGCGCCACCTTATGTTTTGTGACGCCGTGTCGCCGTCATTAGGGTTTCGTCTTAGCCACGTTAACCTTGCGACGGCGTCACCTTATGTCCGCGACGCCGTCTCTTCGACTTCGGCGTCGTTCGGGTCGCATCTAGGCCGCCCGAGTTGCGACGGTCTACTCCTTTAAAGCCCGACGCCGTCCTTCAAAACAAGCCATTTTCTCTTACGAGTCGTCACAAATTCCTCCGACGTCGCAGATTAAATGATGGCCGCCGCTCGCTTTCGGTGACTTTGAGTGTCTCGATTCGACTTTGGCCATTTTCTTCGTATATTCGCGCCTTTTCGTCCAAATAAGTGCCATTCCATCATTTCTCTTCAAGAGACCAAAAGTGAAAAGGAACGATATTAAGCAATAGCGGATACAAAAGTGATCAAATAAGGGTTAAAACGACCCTTCAAATGGTACCTTTAAAACCTTATCAAATATCCCTACACTTGTTATTTGCTTGTCCTCAAGCAAATGTGCTTTTAGCCAATTAATTTATAAGTTAGGGGTCATGAAGCATTGATTTAAAATGGTCCACAACACATATAAGCCCATAAAAGTCATAACAAGCACGGAATTACATACTAGCACCTCACATGGGGTGTTTGGATACTCACATCTTTCTCGGGTGTATATATGAAATATAACAAATAGAAATGGAAGATAAACACTCATTAACCGGTCCTAGTACATAGATTACCATAGGCTTGAGAATAGATCAAACCTCCATCGCTTTGGCGTAAGCACCTAGGAAAGACTATCAAGAGGTCTTTTAAAGGGTTGTAATGTTAGGCTTACGGTAGGAAACAAAGGGTTTGGTGGGATAGGCTATATAGTGGTGGCAAGTCAAAATCTCTATGTTAAATGCATACGAAGAATGGCGTTGCTAAGCCAAGACTCGACACTCTAAAACTCTAGGTAGCGAAATAAACAAACATAAATTTAAATGATAGATGTAGGATGGTAGCCCGTTTTTTTTTTTTTTTTTTTTTTCATACACTTTACTCTACCATCCTCTACGGTAACATCAAAATGATAGGGATTTATAGGCACATCCCTACACTTGAGTTTTATTACTCTAACACTAATTTGACCCGAATTGAAAAGATCAAAACACTTGGGGTACATTATTATGCAAACAAAGGAATTTGAATTTAACGTTCCCTTCCGTCATTTCATAAACTTTAACTTTTCCCATGAATCCCAATCGTCCCAAAGCGTATACAAAGGATATGACTCGACTTAGCAACTCATGCAAGCAACCGGATAAATGAACTAAGGGTTTGGGGTGATAATAAACATTTGCACTAAAAGTGAGTGCATAAGGGGTGAGCTAAGGCGATTTGGGTGTATATTTGGGGTGGGGTGTAAACAATGTTTTCATTGATATTTCGAAAACCGAAACATCACGATGAGTACAACGCAAAGGTGTGGGGGAATTACTCAACCGATGTGGAAGAAGTAATTATATTACGGGTATCAAACAAGGGTTATCCTAATGCCTCTTATTATTTAGTTATTCCTAACTACACAAGTGTAGTCTCACTTGCGATCTCGAATGCATCACAAAACAAGTTCTAGAATCTAATATACTACCGGTTCACACTCTAAGCATTGAAGATGAATGCTTTTAATTCTTACTAATCTAAGGCGATCCTCACATTTTGGGTGGAATTTGGGTGGTAAAGGGTTTTGTGCTAGTCATATAACTTCCTATCCGTGAGACGCTTTTGTTAAGACTAATGGCCCACTCCTATATGTCATGAAAATTTTAAATTTGGTGCCAAAATTACCCTAACCGACATTTTCTCATGGTTTATTACAAAAGTGCAATTGGACAAAGCAAATAATCAAGGATAAGCATAGTTTCAAAGTTCCGCTTTATTTTCCTCCCTACACTTAAACCGAACATTGTCCCCAATGTTCCCCGAAATATCAAAGTTATGATAAAGAAGGTAATCAAAAGCGAAGAAACTAATACTCCACGATTAGCTCGGTAGGATCCGTGTAAAGTGGTGGTTAAATCCTTTCCAAGAAGAATTATTGCGTGAAAAGCTCCTTCCAATCTTGTGTAACTTCTTCTTGACAAACTAAACTGCACACTTGAACAAAACAAACGAAACCTTCGTAAAATGGCGGTAATAATATATATAAGACTCGATTTAAACTAGGATATAATACTTGTGGAATGGATGTTTACTGAATTTCTAAGAAAATTAAGACACGGAAAATTCCAAAATTTATAAGTAGCTCGAAACGAGAAAAAGTGATCGATGTTTTTACTCCTTCACGACGCCACAAAGTTGCAATCTGACGCCAGTTATCCCGACAAAAAGCTGCTCGCTATTTTACGAAAAAAATCTAGAAAATTTACATCTTTAGAATCTAGAAAAATTTCTGCAAAAACATCCATTATGACTTGATACAAGCATTTGACTTGAACAAACAAACATATATATCTTTTGGTTAATTGTTATTCTCATGTTTACGTTTCTTTTGAAAACGTGTGTAATCCTCCCTACACTTATCCCTTATGTAAAATACCTTTATATGCAATTAAGACGAGGTTAAAAACAAAATAAAGCATTTTTACAAATTTAAACATGAGGATAAACAATTAATAAAAGATATATGACACTAACAAGCAAACAATTAAGCATGGGTTGCCTCCCACGAAGCGCTTTTCTTTATTTAAGAGTCTTGTAGCTAGACTCGTAGTCGTGCCCCTACGTTTTCTCATTACCGCCCTCTTCTTCTAAAACAATATCCTCATCGTTCACCATTTCAATATTATCCAATTGATAATGCTTCACCCGTTGTCCATTAACGCTGAATTCTCTTCCATCATGGTCAAGTAGCACCACCGCCCCATTGCTCATCTGCTTTCTTACTGAAAAGGGTCCATACCATCTGGATTTGAGTTTTCCCGGGAATAATCTTAGTCTTGAATTATACAAGAGCACCTTATCTCCTTCCAAAACTCTTTAGGATTCTTTATTCGTTGATCATGCCATCGTTTGCCCTTTCTTTGTAGGTGATTGATGATTCATACGCTTCGACCTTAGTTCATCCAATTCTTGAAGTGTAAGAACCGATTTGACCACGCTTCGAATAATCCATATTACTGAGCCTTAAGTGCCCAATATGCTTTCTCGCTCAAGTTCGATAGGAGGTGGCACACCTTCCGTATACCGAGCGAAAAGGGTTGTTCCGATGGGTGTTTTGTAAGCGATTCTAAATGCCCGAGTGCCTCATCCGGTTTGAATGCCCAATCTTTCCTATTTTGGTGGACCATTTTTCAAGTATCCGCTTTAATGCCCTATTTTGTTTTCTACTTATCCATTCGTCCGAGGATGATATGCGATAGAAAATCTATGTGGACGCCATACTTCTTCATCACCTTTCCATTTGAGCATTGCAAAGTGAGTCACTCTATCACCGATTAATGCTTTGGGAATCCCGAATCGTGCGAAGAGCTTTTTAAGAAAGTGGATAACTACCCTCGCATCATTAGTTCTAAGGGCTTGAGCCTCTACCCATTTGGATACATAGTCGATAGCTACGAGAATATATTCATTTCCTCCGGAAGATGGAAAAGGTCCTATGAAGTCTATTCCCCAAACGTCAAATATTTCGCAGACTTGGATATAGTTTCGAGGTGACTCATCCCGTCGCGAGATATTTCCGATCGCTGGCATGCATCACACGTTTGAACTAATCTCTTAACGTCTCGAAAAGCAAGAGGCCCAATGATCCGTCGAAAACCTTTCGTGTCGTGATATTCACACCGTGATGTCCTCGAGATGGTCCCGCATGACATTCTTTCGTAACTCGATCAATCTCTACCGCCACGCAACGCCGAATGATTTGATTGGGACATATGCGGAATAGGAAGGGTTCATCCCGAGTAATGTTTTAGCGTAGTGAAGAACTTCTTTTATCTTGCTTGGTCATGTAATTTGGCAAAACCCTCTTCGACGGTAGTTAGCATAATCCGCATACCATGGCTCAATTTCCTTAATCGCCATTAGCCGTTCCTCGGGAAAAGAGTCGCGAATTTCGGTGTGATCTAACTTATCAAGATCGGGGTTCTCAAGCGTGATAGATGATCGGCAATGAGATTTTCAAATTTCTTTTTATCTCGAATTTCAATGTCGAATTCTTGAAGTAATAGGATCCACCTAATAAGGCGGGGTTTAGCATCTTGTTTTGAAAACAAGTAGCGTAAGGCGGAGTGATCGGTGAAGACGACAGTTTTAGAGACCATGAGATATTGCCTGAACTTGTCGAAGGCAAAAACAACGGCTAAAAGTTCTTTCTCAGTGGTCGTGTAATTCTCTTGCGCTACATTCATTGTTTTGCTAGCATAGTAGATTGGTTGAAAATGCTTCTCCTTCCTTTGGCCGAGCACATCGCCGACAGCATAATCACTAGCGTCACACATGATTTCGAATGGCTGAGACCAATCAGGGGTGACCATTATAGGCGCCTGAGTGAGATCCTTCTTTAGTCGGTTAAATGCTTCTTTGCATTCTCCAGAAAAATCAAAAGGGGCATCCTTAACAAGGAGTTGTGTCATTGGCGGGCAATTTTCGAGAAGTCTTTAATAAACCTTCGATAAAAACACGCATGACCAAGAAAGTCTGCGAATGGCTTTAACGGTGGTAGGATAGGGAGTTTGGAAATTGCTTGATTTTTGCTCGATCGACCTCAATTCCATTTCCGAGACTTTATGCCCTAAGACAATTCCTTCTTTTACCATGAAATGACATTTTCCCAATTTAAGACCAAATTAGTTTCCTCGCACCGCTTCACCATCTTCCTAAGGTTGGAAAGACAAAGGTCGAAGGAATTTCCAAACACCGAGAAATCATCCATGAAGACTTCCATGCTGTCCTCAATTAACTCGTGGAATATGGCCATCATACATCGTTGAAAGGTAGCGGGTGCGTTACATAACCCGAAGGGCATTCGCTTGTAGGCGAACGTTCCGTAAGGACATGTAAATGTAGTTTTTTCCTGATCTTCAGGGGCAATGGGAATTTGGAAGTATCCTGAAAAGCCATCAAGGAAACAGTAGTATTCATGCCCGACTAACCTTTCAAGCATTTGGTCAATGAATGGCAGAGGAAAATGATCTTTTCGGGTGGCATCATTCAACTTTCTGTAGTCAATACAGACACGCCATCCAGTAATCGTTCTTTGCGGCACCAACTCACCCTTTTCATTTTTCACAACCGTCATCCCTCCTTTTTTTGGAACCACCTGGACTGGGCTGACCCATGGGCTATCTGATATGGGGTAGATGAGACCTGCGTAAAAGCTTGATGACCTCCTTTTTCACTACCTCCTTGATGTTAGGGTTAACCTGTCTTTGCGGTTGAATGGTTGGTTTGTAATCTTCCTCCATGAGGATTTTGTGAGTACAAAATGTAGAATCAATTCCCTTAATGTCGGCAACACTCCACGCGATCACTCCTTTGTACTCTTTTAAAACTTCTAAGAGCTTCTCTTTCTGACTAGTGGTTAGCGAAGAGCTTATAATGACAGGGAGTTGGTCCTCTCCTTGAAGGAAGGCATATTCCAGGTGACTCGGGAGATGTTTCAGTTCTAAGGCAGGAGGCTCTTTGATTGATGGTTTTAGCTTGTTCTCCGGCCTCTGAAGCTCAATAGGTTCAATTTCATCCTGACGTGGATAAAAGGAAACAGCTCCAACCATCTCAATTTCTTGGTCGACGTATATTGCGTTGTTATCATTATTCATGAATTCGTTTAATAGATACTCGTTAATGCAGCCATCATTATTCATCAACTTCCTCAACTAAATATACTGGGCGACCGCAGGAAGAGGAATGTCTCATAGAATCCTTAATGTCGAAGGTCAAGCTCTCGGATCCCACTCGTAAAGTGAGTTTACCATCATGAACATCAATGATGGCACGAGTATGAGCCAAAAGGTCTTCAAGGATTATTGGGACGGAATTATCTTCCTCCATCTCTAAAATTACGAAATCAGCGAAACTTGAATTCTCCCACCCTTACAATAACATTCTCACAAACTCCAATGGGATACTTGATTGATCGATCACTAATGGATACTCATCCTAGTTGGTTTCGATCAATATCCGAGTTTAAGAAACAGGAGTGAGGCATCGGTTAATGCTTGCCCCAAGATCGCCCAAGGCGTTTTCATAAAAGCCCCTATAGAGCAAGGAATGGTAAAGCGCCGGATCTTCCTTCTTCTTGGGCATGCTTTTCGGATGATAGTTGAACATTCTTCTCCTAATGATATCAATCCTTCAAGCTTCTTCCTATTAGATATCAACCTCTTAAAGTATCTACTATGTTTAGGGATGTGATAGAATACATCGAGAGTGGTATGTTGACGGATGTTTGTTTCAAATAAGACAATATTCTTTCATTGTCTTCTTCACCTTTGATTCTTTAGACGAGAAGGATAGGGAATTCGTGAGAGAGTTGGTCGTTGGGCGGTCTTTGGTGTTTGTGGAGGAGGATCGTGAGGAGTTGGAAGGATTCAGAATTGTCTCATTTCTAACACGGGTTCCCTTGTGATGGGGTTCCGGTTAGGATGTGGGGATCCTGGTAGTAGTTCCCGATCGAGTAGTGATTGCGCAAGTTGGATCGTGAGGGTGGGCGATCCACTCATTCTTTCGCGGAGGTTGGTGAACCGACTTTCTAATTGACTTTGTCGCTCGGATAAACCCTCAAGACCTTTTAAGAGTGCGGTCCTTCCATGGTAAACCGCCCGAGTTCTTGTTCAAAAGAATCACGGATGGTGTATTCAGATCCTTCCTTTCCTTCGTTTTCCATTTCGATTGCCCGGGGATCACACTCATCGCTTTGATAGAACGCGAGAGTGAAGGGTCATCATAAATATCATGACTAGAAAGGAAGGCGCCTCTTGGTGTGTATCATCGCACTCATCACTCGTGTGGTCCTCCACAAATGTCGCATATGAGGTATGGGTTAGTTAGCCTTTTTGGTTACGGTGATTTTGTGAGGTAAGCTAGCTTCTTTTGTGCTTTCTCAATCCGATCATAGAAGGATAACTCTTGATCGAGAAAGTAGAGATGCTTAACGTGTTCTTGGCTCATTCAATGGCCGTCTTGGTATTGAATGTATTCCTCTATTCGGTTCCACCTTCTTTACGCAGATGAGGTTCGCAATTCTTGACCGGTGAGAAATCAATCCCTTTTATCCTTTCGGAGACATTGTCGTAAAAGATTTGAACAAGCAACCAAAGGTTGATACCGTGGTGTGGGGCTTGTTGAATAAGATCTTTGTAACGACTCAGAGTTGGTGATAGATTCTCCATCGGTTGATGAAAGTGCAATTTTGCTCCTAATCGCTGCAGCTTCTTCGAGGGAAAGAACTTTTGGTGAACTTGGTTGTGAGTTGTTCCTATGTGAAAATGGACCTTGGAGGAGCTTATCGAGCCACTCCTTGGCTTGCCCTTGAAGAAAATGGGAAAAATTGAGTCTAGATGTCTCCTTAGATGCTCGTCGGTATAGATAGCATCAACAATTTTAAAAGCTGTTGATGTGGTGGATTGGGTTTTATTTGTGGGATCCATGGAATTGACATGCCTTTTGGATTAGCCAAATGTCGACGCATGCAATACCTCATTGACCGTTAGAAGGATAGACAATGGCACTCGTGAATCCAGATGCAGAAGAGGAAGAGTATTCCCTGAGGGTTTTTGCTTTAGGAGGATTTATGGGTCCATTGACTGGAGTGGCAGGAACTTCCTCGCCATTTTGACTCAGATCGTCAATGATGATGGTCTCAGGGGATTGTGGGGAATGAGGGGACTCTTCATCAGATGTGACTTCATCAAAATTGATGGAAGTGCCTTGAGGTTTTGAATCGTGGAGAGCTCTTCTTCGCCTATTGAGCTCTCTTTCGGGTTCTGCAAATGGTTCAAGAAGAGTTTTGGTGGAACTGCGGGTTCTAAGTTGCTTAAGGGGGTTGGTATGGGGACGTGGTTGTTGGTTATCACCTTCCATGATGAAAAGTTATGGGGTTACGAACAAAGGTCACGAAGAAGGGGGATAGACTAAGAGGAAGCTAAAAATGAGAAAAAAAATTTACTTGATAGGAATCAAGCAAAGAACCTAAACGAGGTGGGCTACTAACTAGCTATTCTATTCCCCGGCAACGGCGCCAAAAACTTGATACGCTTACGCAGCGCGTTCGGGGTCAAAGGAACTTCCTTTTCGTCGAGCAAGTTTTTCAACACCCAGGCGATGAACCTAATCGTTGTAGTGTAGTATTAGGGTAAGCCACGGGTATTGATATCGTTCTCTGGGGAATAGGAATGCTAGTAAGAAGTTACTACGCTAAGGTTAAGGTTGAGGAAGATTATTTTTTATCTTTTATGTTTTTAGGAAATTGAAAGGTACGAATCTCGGGTATTGGATTTGGGGTTGGTATTTCACCGATTACTCTACTATTATCTAATTATCTAAACTAAGGTGGTGGTAGTCTATGTCTAATTAATGTGTGCTCGTATGATAGTTTAAAGATGTGTTTACTTAGGTTTTACTACTCCTTAATTATCTCCTATTGATGGTTGAGTTGTCACGTCCTTATTCTTAGTTGCGTTGTGTGTCTAAAGTTGTAGGGTATCGTTTCTCCCAACTCTTTGAACTTACCAAAGGTCTCGTCTACAAAACCCACTAGGGATAATAAACTCTTACTCTAAGGCACTCTTTGGATGGTTTAGCTTACAACTACTCGGTAATTATATTCTAAGGTTCACAAAGATGAATCAAGCATTAAGTACACAACGAATGACCTATCGCATTACTAGATCATTAATCAACTAAGATAAGAAACAACCAATCAATATTCAATAATTAAGTTTCATATTCCCTAAGCAAACACACAAATAAATTAGCCGGACATGGAGAACATGCAAGCATACACACAAATAATCAAAGACATAATTGAATTGATGAAGTAAATACTTATCTTGATGTAAGATAGGGTTTGGAACCCTAAAATCTTGTACAAGACACCCTTGGTTCGGTTTTAGGTTTTACTCCAAAAGACTCTCCTAAAGCGAAAATTCGGATTCTATATATAATATTACATATGCGACGGCGTCACCTTATGTTTTGTGCGCCGCCGTGTCGCAAATCATTAGGGTTTCGTCTTGGCCACGTTAACCTTGCGACGGCGTCACCTTATGTCCGTGACGCCGTCCTCTTCGCCTTTCGGCGTCGTCGGGTCGCATCTAGGCCGTCACGAGTTGCGACGGTCTACTACTTTAAAGCCCGGCCGTCCTTCAAAACAAGCCATTTTCTTACGAGTCGTCACAAATTCCTCCGAGCGGCGTCATGATTAGCGATGGACGCCGTCGCCTTATTTTCAGCTTTGAGTTTCTCGATTCGACTTTGGTCATTTTAAGTAGTATATTCGCCTTTTCGTCCAAATAAGTGCCATTCCAAAGATTTTCTCTTCAAGAGACCTAAAAGTGAAAAGGAACGATATTAAGCAATAGCGGATACAAAAGTGATCAAATAAGGGTTAAAACGACCCCTCAAAATGGTACCTTTTAAAACCTTATCAGCATCACTTATTCTAAAAACGACGACGTCTTCAGTTAGACGTAAGCACATAACGACATCATGTTATCAGATGTGTAGAGTAACATTCATTTGAGTTGACTATTTTGAGGTATATGCGACATTTGTAAGCGTAAAAAAAATGCTACACTGCTTTTTATGCACGATTACTTAAATTAAATACCTCAAATTATAAAATGAATTGGTTGTATACTTACAACTGCTATTTATTTTTACTACCGCTATAGTTATTTTTACTACCGCTAGTAAAACTGAAGTGGTTGTAGACTTACAACTGCTAGTCATTTTTACTACCGCTATAGTTATTTTTACTACCGCGAGTAAAACTGAATTGGTTGCATACTTACAACCGCCAAGATATCTGTGTTACTATCGCTAGCTATTTTAACCATCGCTTGTGATAGAACACATCAACGAAATGATGCCACGATCGTTAATACTATTGTGTATGGCCGTGTTTGTCTTTGCCCGTGTGTAGGTGTCTTGATACCATTCGGTGCCCTTGTGTAGGTGTTGGTCTTACTATTCGGGCACGAATAGACACATATTGGTTTAGTGCTGCTAGTATTAAACTTACAACTGCTAGTTAAATTGTACTAGTGTTGAATGGTAAATCTGTTAATTTCAAGTGTGCATAGTCACTAGTTGGTAGTTATGAGTTGATTGTAGAATACGAATTGTAACAACTAGAAGGACTCTTTGGTTTATAAAAGTAGTCAATAAGGAAAAGAAGTTGCCCTACGTACAACAGTTAATTGCCACATTGTTTATTGGAAACAACTGCTAGTTCCCCAGATTAAACAAAGATGTGTAATGGGATTAAAGAACATAGGAAATAGTAAATACGTTGACATACAACGTTTCATACAGACAACTTACTACATACTACGATTACTACATAATTATGAGTTTAATGGTTACATAATATATAACCACTTGATTTATAAAATTCACAAGCACGAAAAAGCTAACCAATCCATGCTTCCTTCACATACGACATCGTACTAAAACCACAAAGCTTAATTCCCATTAAGCATGATCCCTAACTTCGCCGAACAAAACATTGAACATGAATATAATGGTGTAAGTTAAAATAAAACATTAATAGAATGGCAAGTTAAAAATAAAACATACTATAAACAAGATGGTCTCGCCGATTTAACAAAAGTAGATATTCTTTGTATGGGCGATGTAGAAAGATCCGCATCTCCTAACATTCCCATGCGACAAATAATTCAAGTTCTTTGTTGTACACAAATATCGATCGACCCAAATGATTGCCATTGACGCTTCCACTATTGGAGCTTGATCCTTTGTAAACCCAAGCAAACGAACCGAATATTGGGTAGGGATGGCGAATAGGCTTATAAATGATGTTATGGAAGAACTATTGACGTCCAACAACCATCCGCAAAACAATGGAATATCTTCACCAATGATCGCCCCGTAAATCACTAGAGGTTCCAAGATCAAAACATTGAATGGGCGGGAGTTCGTTTTTTAAAATTTGTGGTAGGTCTATAACTTTAAATTGGTTGGTTAACAAATCAAAAGAAATCAACATATAAATCTTATAAATAACACCTTCCTCATTAGTTAACATTTCACTCCCAGTCCAATAGAGAAAACGACCTACAACTGCATGAATTTTACGTTTCAATTTGATAGTTTCACGAGGGGGGTGGAAATTTTCAAGGATTGTCCACCTTAACGAGTTCAAAGAAAAGACAGAGACATACCATAAACCACTTTCGAAAACAGGATAGGAGACCTTCACGATCGTCGGGTCAAGAGTGTCCGAACGGACGGCAAAACCAAAACAAATCTTTTGACGTTCGATTTGATGCGTAAACCGGGACAAATCGCAAGTGATTTTTGATTGTCGGTTCCAAATAACGATCATTAGATTAGAACCATAGACAAAACACCAAAGACCATTAGAATTGCCAACTGTAATCATAGATGAAAGCATTAAATCTGTATTAAGTGGCGTAGCGATTAGCTGTTCATCTAAAGCTAACAGAAAACCTTGGTCACCCATATCAAATGTTAGCGTAAATAAATACTCATCATTACGACGAACACCGTAATTAAAGATGAAGCTTCCACAATCTATGTTAGCCTTCCATAACTTGTAAACACTATGTTGCTGGAGTATAGACTTAGGAGGTAGCCTACGGATGATATCTAGTTGAACATCCAGTGGGATATTGTCAGACATATTTTCTAAACAAAAGCAGAAAGATTGGGATAAAGATATGAAGTCAACAGACCAAAAGAAGTAAGAAATATTTTGTTAAACAAATTGTATTGAAGAAAGAAGAAAGTGATTGGGAACAGAAGACATTAAAGGACATGTACCGTGATGTACTTTTGGGCAACCAAATATTATATTCTGCTATTTACCAAATATTAATAAAGTATACATAACTAATATAGAAGTGGTTTGCAAACCATAGCCGTTTTTGTATATGTGCACGGGTATTTACAAAACAAATGCCGTTGATTTAAAAAAAATTATAATAATCGACTAATATATAACACAAGTAAAAATACATATAGTTAAAGTTGAAAGAAAAAGACTTCACAAGTGAACATTTGACAATAATTATGGGTCAAACGGACATTACGGATCGTACCTTGAAAGACGGTCATCAATTTGTGTATTCAACCTTGTGGTTCTAGAAGTATTCAAGCATCCGTTCACGGTAGCTAAAGCCCAATCTGCATCGGTTGGTCTAAACGACCACATCAAATCAACCCATACATCCAAGTCTTGCGGACATATAAAAAGTACGTCCAACGGCCCTTTTAGGCGAAAATAGTAGATACAAACTTCATGACTACTTGAAAAGCTTAAGATAAGATATAAATCAATGTCACACATTCGAACACCATTCCTCCTAAATATATCTAGAGTATAAAAGAAGATATAATATCAATAATCAATACCGAGCACGAATCTAGAGTATAAAGAAGATATAATAATTTAGATACAATAATGAATACCGAGCCCGATTCACATGTTTTTAGCGTAACATAATTGCATCAAATTAACAAATTTACAAAACACGATTTTCGGTTTAGGGGTGATAACCCTAATTTTGACTTTCATCGAGGAACAACCACAAATGCAAATTTAATGAAATTACAGATTAAATCGAAGATAAAATACATTAAGTAGATAATAACAAAAGATTTCTTGGTGATTTGAATAACTGTAACAAGGACAAAGCCACCGCAGAAGAAGGTTCGGTTTGTGGTGGTGGTGCCGGATGGTGGTGGCGTGTGTGGAGGTGCGCCGGATGGTGGTGGTGTCGGGTTGTTGGGTGGTTGTACTGGTGTTAGTTGTGATGGTTTATGTGGAGGACAAGAGGTGTGTGACTGTGTGAATATGTGTTTTGGGTGGGCGTTTGTTTTTTTTTTTTGCTTTTTTTTAAATGTGAAATGACAAAACTATCCTCGTGTATAAATACAAGTTGCCCAAAAAACATAAAGATGCCCAAAAACCAATACAAGTTGCCCAAAAAACAATACGTTACAATACATGACATATACCTTCCAAAAATACGTACTTGTGTCATAAGTTGTCGGACACATGGCAGCCCCTGGTTGGGTCCAAGAAAAGCGGTGGGCAACCTGTCTATTTTCGAATTTCAAAAGGGCGTGGTCCATAAACTGATAAGCATCAGGGCGCGCGGTCTATTTGGCTAATTTTCTCTTTTATCTTAAATTTTATATAACAAATGTCGGAAAACATGGTTAATATTTGGGTATAATTGTATAAATGATAATTGATGGTCATTAAATATAATAATGAGACTTTAGAGCACGATTAACGTATGGTTATATGTAACGACCAATTTAATTATATGTTCATTAGTCATTGGTAGAATTGATTGTGATAATTATTTGACCATTTTCTTTCATCTTTTTTCCCTACTAGCAAGGTACTCGCGCGTTGCAACGACTGGTACCATGCAAGTAAAGTATTCAACGATTCTTTTTAGTTATATATTTTACGATACAATAGATATACAGATGACGACAGTTTTAGTTTGGAACAATTTTATGCAATAACAATATTTTTCATATAAAAATTTTAGATTATCCACGTGATGTTGTGATAATACTAAGTTAGTAGGTATTGTAGAGGTATGGGGTTAAAGTAGTTTAAAATCGCAGATAGTCGCATATTATCATTATATAATAACATCATGGTGAATTTTAAAATTCACTTACATTATGCAAGAAAATTTTGTTCTTTAAAAACAATGTTTGTTATATTTGTCACACATATATGGATGATACAAGTAAAAGAATACTTATAAAAATAAAGAAAAACTAAATATTCAATAAGTCATGTGAGTTACTTTAAAAAGTATAATAAATATTATACAAATATATATAATAAATATTAACAATTAGCACTTTGCAACTTTGCATCCTTTGCTTTGGAAAAATCGTCCGAATATAAAACAATTTTTTTAGTTTTTACAATAAGTTTTATTAAAAATTTTCTAAAAGGTGTATATGTTTGTTCTCGAGCCACTCTTGCGATTTAACAATATTTTTTGAACTTGTAATTTAGTATGCATTTGAAACTCTATTGATTTAAGAATATCGTTTTCGAACGACTTTTATGGGCTAGCCGAACCGGTGGTGACTCCGGTTCCTGATTGAACCCGTTGGTCTAGTCCGTTTTTTAAAACCATATGTACCATCAACTTGTTTACATATAAATTATATGAAGCTTTGTGTGGTTCATTAGTTTGTACCATATGTATAATAAAAAATATTTTTTATATTAGGGGTGTTTTAAAAATAACATTTATTAGGTAATTATTGTTATAGTTGTTTTTTTTCTTATTTTAAATTACTTTGTATTTTTTTTAAACATTTCTATAAAAAAATGTTTTAAAGTGTTGCAACCAATGCTATTATAGATGTCTTTATTAAATTTTGTTTTTATAAACAAGTGTTGAATATTAATTTTTTGAACTTTCTATTTTAAGAATGTCCCAAATGATTTATAAGGGTGAAAATCATCAAATAGTAACCAAGTTTGATATCTGTTCCATTTTGCTACCTCAAACTTTATATTAACCATAAAAATCATCAAAGTTTCAAAACTGTTCCATTCTTGTGTAATTTTTATGTTAGAGTTACCTGAACGGAACACTCTTGAATCTTGGTTATTATTTTGTGGTTATTGTTTATGTTCAGTTGTGCATTAACGGGTTGTATAAATTGGTTGGTAGTAGTGAAATTTAAGGGTGGATGTTTAGTATTAATGTACAACATGTTAATGCACATAAAGATATTTTAAGCACACTAATCTTCAAAAATTACACAAGAATGAAACACTTATGAAACTTTAATGATTTTTTTGGTTGATATAAAGTTTGAGGTATCAAAATAGAACACTCATAAAACTTGATTACTATTGAGTGACATATTCCTCGATTTATAATGTAGTATAGATAAATGAGAGCTTTTCTCATATGCCTACCAGCCCCAAAGATACACTTATATCCTCTCAATCCGTTTGTGCTAACAGAGTTATCCGTTGTTGTTATATCATGGGAGATAGACGTTCATGATTCTCAAGCACCGTGGAGAGAGGACGAGTATGTCTTAAGAAAACTGTGATAATCACATGCCTCAATGTTTTCCTATTTTTCAAACAGTTTACGATACTATATTTTACACTTCATATATCTTGTTATTATCATGTTTGTCTCTTACATCGATACACATAATAGATAACAACAGATACTTTAAAAACTTTATATCTGTTTAAAAAAAACAACTATAGTAGTTTATATTTATAAGACTAAAATACACCGTTGGTCCCTAAACTTGGCAAGACGCTTCGTTATGGGACAAAACTCGGCCTTTTCATCGCCATAGGTCCAAACCTTGGCCATTAAATGCCAGAATCGTCCCTTGACTAGGATTGGGATAGTCAAACCTAATTTTCTGGATTTCCTTCGAGGGTATAATAGACCATTCACATTTTTGACCCAACCTTCAACCCATGGACCAATTGTGAGTATAGCTACTAGCCGTTTCTTACCTGATACGCTTGCATTTAATTTCCCGGGAACCAATACAGCCACCCAACAAACAACTTTACCAATCATAATACACCATTATCCAGAAACGTTAAACTGAAAATCGAAATCAAGAATATAAATCCTCATTTCGAACTCAAAACCAACCCAACTTCCAACAAAACCATGTCGATCGATCGATAGCAACATGCCAAATGAAGTGATCACTAACATTTTGAATTGGTTGCCTTTGTTAGAAGCGGTGAGAACCTCTAGTTTAGCGCGAAACTGGAGGTCTAAGTGGACTTTGTTCACCGATGTCATAGTTGATGAGGATTTCTTTTATTATTTATCATATGAGTTTGATGGGAGGCTTGTTACTAGATTCTTAAATTGGCTTATGGGTCCAATAAGAAAGTTTGTCTTTGTTGTAGAGCCAAGATCAATGATTGGAATAGACAACTTTCATTATGAACAGATTCATGAGTGGCTCTTGTTTTTTGACCATGGAATTGAGGAGCGATTATTACAAAGCGGTATGGTGACCCGATGCGTTCCCAACCCAACTTTACTCTCGTAGTGAGTTGAAACATCTGGTACTTCATGTTTGTTCTTTGGCTACTCTGGAATATTTTCATGGCTTTCCAAATCTACCGAGCTTAGATCTGTTTCATGTCAATTTTCTAAGTGGTACAGTTTGGGACTTTATTGTTGGTTGTCCCTCACTTGAGTCTCTTAAAATGAATCGTCCTAATAAAAACGAGATGAGACTAAGGGATATTGCAAATGTTAGGAATTTGAGGAAGTTGGATTTGAGATTCGGTCGTTATAATGTTGTGACGACAATCACAACATCCGATATCTTTCAGCAGACAAGACTTCAAAATCTTGAGACCCGTACATTGGATTTTGATGATTGCACGGTAAGAATAATTTGAGTTTTACACTTATGATTTTACAATGTTCAAGAAATGTGTAACACTAATGACATTTAATCTTTATAACTTGTTGTAGTTGATACGGGAAGGTAATTCTAGGATGAATGTGCCCTTTCAATCCCTGATTAAACTTAAGCTGTCTTATGTCGATTTTGGGAATATTGTTATGTTATCGTTCGTCATTGAAATGATTCGTGGATGTCCAAATTTGGAAATGTTGGATACCAAAGTAAGTGTTTTGGAGTAATGCATATGTAGCAAATAAACATTCCTAAATTGCCATGTTTGAGTATCTCTCAACACTATTTGATTTTTCAGGCTGCAAACATGCTTAGTGTTCTACCTTTGGAAAAATTTCCCAATGTTGTACACACAAACACATTCAGCCATGGCAAGCTACAGACTGTGGTGTTTCGAGCTTTTCCCATAACAGAGCATGAATTAACTTTAATAAATTTTATACTTGCGTGTTCCCAGTCCCTAAAGTCAATGAATATCAGGCTCAGCGATAGGAGTCATGATGGGAATGAAAATATCAACAACAACTGGGAGTTGGCTAGGAAGCTGTTGAAACTCCACCGAGCTTCCCCCACAGCCGTGGTAGATTTCTTTGAGTGGTTGTAGTTTATGTATGGGTTGAATACCCTATGACAATTAATGTTGCAAAATTGTTTTGGTATTTTGGTAAACTATTTGTTTATATGGTTTGGTTAAAATTAGCTTGTTCATATGTTGTTGTTTGTGCGAATTGTAGGTGATGCAAGTTTGATAATAGAAAGTCAAATTTTCATTTAACATTTCAATTTGATTGTGCCAATTTGATTGTAGGTAGTATTTGCAATTTGGGAGTGTAAAGTCAAAATTGCAAAACCATTACTCAATATTTGACTATGTAAAGTCAAAACTGCAAAACCATTACTAAATATTTGTTTGGAGTTAATGATAATTTGATATGTTTTAGAAGTTTGACTTAACAAAGTCAAACTTTTATTGGTTTTGTGTTGTTTAATCTTCAACTAAGTTGTAGTTTACGTAAGTTGGCAACTTGAGGGACCAATTGTGTATTCTAAAGTGATTATTGGGCGGGAGTTTTAAGTATGACAACGCAACCAAGACAAATTCGAGGGACCGAGTGTTAAAAAAGTAACTATTAGACCCTTGTTGTCTCTTACCGGAGGCGATATTAACTAGTGCACACCAAACGATAAACTCATCTACCACTTATTCCACACACAAACAATTTTCCAATGGCGATTTCCCATTTTAAACCAACTCATGGAGGTTCTTGATTCACCAAATTTGAATGATCGTATGGCTATCTGGTTTGAACAAGAGGCGCCCAAGAAGGGATTATGAAGAAGCTAGTTCTTGATGCATTCAACATCCGAAGACAGGAATCATCAAGCGTAGGAGTTGATAGAAGAGAATCAAGCTCGGGACCTCGTGGAATGCGCTTGACTACGGGACCTCATCTGATTGTTGGTCAAGCAGATGAAGTAATGATAAAATATCATTTGGGGTTATGTGTTGTTTAATCTGTTCTTGTATTGTAATATTGGGTGTATTTTAGTGTAATTAGTATCAACAAAACCAAACATCCCCTTATATCAGCAAAACCAAACAGGCACTTGTATCAGCAAAACCAAACACCCCCTTGTATCAGCAAAAGCAAAGGCAATGGTTTAAAAAGATGTTGTAAAACCTGAAACTTTAAAATCCGAATAAAGACTAAAATACCCTTGGAACTAAAAATTATAAAATACGTAAAATCTATTTATAACATTTAAAGAAATTAAAAGATTAACTTGTGAATATTTAAAAACCCTAGCAAAAATATATTACGTAATTGATTTGGTACGACGAAGAGTTAATGTTTAAGTAAATGTTTTGGGTCGCGTTTGTTTAATTCGTATGGACTAGGGCGAAGCCCATGGTGGTGCGTGTGATGATGTGTGACGGTTGGACCAAACCCAAACCCAATTACTTTCCTAGTTTAACTCAAATACTACAACTATATATACCATACATAATCATAAGTTTGGAACCCTAGTTTTATTTGCTCTCTTTTCTTTTCTTCCTTTGCTCGGCGAGACTCCCAAACACACCCTTGGTGTCGATTTTGCTCAATCAAGTGAAGGTATATCGTTTATTTGTCTTCCTTTAACGTATCTTACATGAATATGTCAAGTTATATTTTGTTTCGTCGCGTTTCCTTGTTTTCTTTTTGTGGCCGAGAGGTATAAAGCAAAACCAAGATAAACCCTAATTGATTTAACTTGTAATTAATAAGAAACATGTAACGTAAGATGTGATATTGAATCGAGTCGTGTTTGTGTTTATTTAATGAGGGCCGAAACATAGTAAGGAGGACCGAACCATGTTTAGTTTTTGAATAATGAATATAACTTAACAACTTGAATATGTGAAGTAAGAAGATGAGCTAAGACTAGTGTTAAACCCTAATATGCGAAAACCCTAATTTGAATCGAGTTACATATAAGATTTGAAGATGCATTACTTAAGTAAAGGTTATGTTAAACATAAACCCTAGTTTTGATATGCTAATTTAGTAAGTTATGCTAAACCCTAATAGAGTAAATGCATAATTAATGAGTAATAAGTAAATTATATGTCACATAAAATCATAAACATGTACGTTGAAACATAAAAAGGAAAGATTATTTTGTGACGTGTTAGGTTAAGTAACTAGTCATTTAAAAGGCGTAACATGTTAGTACATATACATTAATGAGACATTAAAGAATGAGAAACCCTAAACTTTAAAAAAGACATATAAACCCTAATTTACGATATTAATATTAAAACATTTAAGTCTCATTTAAGTATGGAAACCCTAAAATAATAAAAGGATCATTGTGACGATTTGAATCATTAATAATATATCGACATTAATGTATATAGGTTACGTGAAGAAGGAGTAATTCTTTGCTTCCTGTTTGACTTTTGATCTTTTGCTTTCGAATAAGGTACGGATATTCGACCTTTTCGATAAAGGTTTCGTATGAAGTTTCTTTTCGTTTTCATATTAGGATTTCCTAAACCTTTGCTATGAACCCTAATGTGTCTATTTGGTTGTTGCTTATCTGAACTGTGATTTTTGAATCATAAAACCTTTGATTTTGAACTATATGATATGAAGACTTTGATTTTGAAAACATGATTAAACATTTGATAAAATATGATCTATGTCAGTTATGACATTCTTATTTGATCTCTGATAGTTGACACCCGAGCCAATTTTAACTAGTCATGGGGGTTCCATGTCCGTGTCAGCAAATGCACTTCGACATGACTCTAGGCGATAGAGTGATGTTACGCCACGTCCTTATCTCATTATCTGTATGAGCTCAATTTGAATTATATTATGAATATTTGTCGTGGGCGTATGGATGCATCCTAGATCATTATATGCCATATATTATCATTATCATTATATGTTATCGATGATTGATCTTTGCGTGCATGCGTCCTTCATAACTCTGGTAGGTCTCCCTACAAATATGTTGCCTTATGTGATTATGATATGTTTACGATATGGCATATGTTACGGGCTTTGAGGTAGTTAGCTATAAAACTTATTCGATATTCGAATTATCTTTTGAAAAGACTATGATTTCACTATCTTTCTTTTACTTTATTTCGTATTTGTTCTCGTTTCGTATTCGTTTTGCTTGTATATCATTCTTTGGGCTTTTGAAGCTCACCGCACTTTCTTTTCTTCCATGGCGGTATCTAAGCATTGGAGCCGGGTATTGCTTTGGGATGAGTCTTGAGTGGACTTACCTTAGAGATTTAGCTTTGATATTATGATACCATTTAGACTTATGTTTTAGACATTTCTTTTGGAGTTATTTTCATTTGGGACCTATGTATTGAAGTCTTTTGATTTGGATTATTTCCATATTTATGTTGAAGATTTCTTTTGGTTTATATGTTTGCTTTGATATGACACCATTACTTGTGATTCCTTTACCCTTGTGGGGTCGGGCGTTACAATTTATGGCATCGAGCCTGGGTTTCGACTTGTAGTCGGGACACATGACATATGGAGCCTAGGTTTGAGACCTTAGAATTTAGGATTTGACATGTGAGGATTTGGGTAGACTTTAGGATTCCTTCGTACTTCCATTTCGTATATCACCTTTGTTCATTTTGCTAATCGTTTAGATGGTTCGAACTCGTACTCTTGGTGGCGCGGATGGAGCGATGATCTTTGTTAACATGGATCTGCGATTGCGAATGCTCTCAACTCTCTTTTCCTGGTTTGACTACACGAGATGATGGAGCGGTGATCAACAACATTCGTGTCGAATGGTGCTTGGGTAGTGGTGGAGGAAATCAACCCGTCGGTATTCATACTTGGCTCGAGCGTTTGGTAAGCTTAAGCCTCTTTCGTTTAACCTTCTTGCTACTCTCCTCCGAGGCCGAGGTGGATCACTCATATTGAGAAGTTGTTTGAAATCTTGGGTTGTGGAGACGAGTTTAAGACTCGTTTGGCTTCATTCAAATTGGAAGGTGATGCTTTGAGTTGGTGGAAAGCATTGAAACAAGCAAGAGGAGGTGGCGCTTTTCTTTGTGACTTGTACTTGGACCGAGTTTGGACTATCTTCTATAACCGTTACTTCCACGATCTTGGCGACAAAGGTATGAGAGGATTATCAGGCGATCTACCGGTTTGATCATGAGAACTCTAATGAGTACATGAGTAGGTTTATGAGGTTGGTGAGTTTTGTTGGAGTGATTCTTTGGAGATGGTAGGCGTCAAGCTAAGCACTTCAAGTGGGGCCGAAGAAGTGGGTGTTGGACCGATTGCTTAATATTGAGTATGAGAATGTGTCGGCTGCAATGACGCACTCGTAACATTGAGATCTTTCATGAGGTTTGGGTTCTAACAAGCGTAATCGCGATGGTGATCGGATTCAAGGTAGGACTCAAGGTAATGACTATAAGGAAACTCGGTAGGAGTTATGATTCGAGAGGTCAAGGGATAGGAGTTATGATCGGTGGGTCGATCGGGAAGAAATGTTGACTTTGGACGTTACGAGGCGAGGGTCAAGATAATAGAAATCTTGGTAGGAATGGAAGTGATCGTCGAACCAAGGTAACAATAACCGCGTTATAACGAGGATCGACCACTCGAGGATCGAATCGGTCGTCGTCGGGATCTTCTAATCGTGAGAGGACGGTGAGGTTTGCCACCCCACCTATTTGTACCACGTGTGGAAAGGCTCATCCAGGCGGTGTTTCAAGGCCACCGGTGGATGTTTTGGTTGTGGTTCCACTACTCACAAGATTAAAGATTGCCCTAAGAAGAATCCGCGGTTCACGGAAACTACATCAAGCCGCCAACTACTCTTTGGGCGTGTGTATGCTACTACTCGTAACGGCGGAGCGCACTTGAGTACCATTACGGGCACTCTTTTCATTGATGATTTTGCTGTCTTCGTTTTATTTGATACTGGCGCCACACACTCCATTATATCTATCACATCCGCTAAGAAACTTAATATGAAGCCACAACCACTAACGAATCACTTATCGATTTCTACGCCTATGAAAAATCATGTGATCATTGATCGTAAATACGTTAAGTGTCCTCTTCGTTTTGATGATCGTATTCGCTTTGCAAATCTGTATCCTCTCAATATGGTCGACTTTGATATCATTCTAGGCATGGATTGGTTGGCTTACCATAGAGCTTCAATCGACTGCCATGCTAGAACGGTGATCTTTGGAGCGTAAAACATCTGAATTCGTTTATCATGGTTCTCAACCCGCCGTCTGTTAAGCTCATTTCCGCTATGAAGGCACGGATCATGATTGCTCATGGGTGCCAAGGTTTTCTAGCATCTGTTAAGGACACATCTTTGGAGAGTCCTAACATTGATAGTCTTCGGTTGTTTTGAATTTCTTGGCGTTTTCGGATGAACTCCTGGACTTCCCACTCGAGAAGTTGAGTTTAGCATTGAGTTAATTCACAGTCTTGAACCGATTTGAAGGCTCCGTATCGTATGGCACTGTAGAGGCGAAGGAGTTGAAGGAGCAGTGCAAGAGATGATAGAAAGTGGATTTATTCGCCTAGTGTTTCTCCATGGGTGCACTGTCTTGTTTGTGAAGAAGAAGGATGGAAGCATGCGCTTATGTATCGACTATCGTGAACTCAATCGTATTACTATTCGTAACCGTTATCCTTTGCGTATAGATGATTTGTTTGATCAACTACAAGGAGCTAAGTTCTTTTCGAAGATTGACACGAGGTCCGCTACCATCGATTCGTGTGAAGGAGCAAGATGTTCCTAAGACCGCGTTTCGTACGGATATGGTCATTACAATTTCTCGTTATGCCTTTTGGTTTGACCAATGCGCTTTCTTGTGTTTATGGACTTGATGAATCGTGTTTTCCATGAGTTTCTCGACAAGTTCGTTATTGTTTTCATCGACGATATTTTAGTTTACTCTAAATCGAAGAGGAGCATGAAGAACATCTTCGTATAGTTTTGGAGATTTTGAGGAAGAAGAAGTTGTCGCCAAATTTTGAAGTGTGAATTTTGGTTGAGACAAGTTGCTTTCCTTGGTCATATCGTGTCGGTGATGGTATAACCATGGATCCGTCTAAAGTTGAGGCTATCACTAAATGGCCAAGACCTACGACGATGGCGAGGTCGGGAGTTTTCTTGGACTTCTTTGGTTACTATAGGCGTTTTGTTGAAGGTTTCTCTCGTCTAGCTTTGCCTTTAACCCAACCGATGAGAAAAGGTGAAAAGTTCGTATGGACGGATGAGCGAGAGAAGAGTTTTGAAGAGTTGAAAGCGGAGATTAGTGTCGGCTCCTATTTTGACTCTTCCAAGCGGTTCGAGGAGGATTTCAAATCTCTGATGCATCTAAGAAAGGATTAGGGTGTGTTTTGATGCAACATGGAAGGTAATAGCTTATGCTTGAGGCGCTAAAACCTTATGAGGAGAATTACCCAACTCATGATCTTGAGTTAGGCTGCGGTGGTGTTTGCGTTGAAGATTTGGAGACATTACTTGTATGGAGGCGTGTGATATATTCATCGATCATAAGAGTCTCAAGTATATTTTCACTCGAAGGAACTTAACATGAGACAAAGAAGATGGTTAGAACTTCTTAAGGATTATGACACCAACATTGATTACCATCCGGTAAGGCTAACGTAGTTCTTGGCACTTAGCCGAAATCGGGCATTCTTGCAGTATCGAGATTGAGCCTAGGACTTTGCGTGATTTAGAGTTTGGATGTTGAGTTGTGTGTACGAGGTTTTGATGGATCTTGGGCTAGTATGAAGGTGGAGTCGAACCTTATCGCAAATTAAAAAGCTCGAAAGAAGATGGCGGTGTGGGCGTGGTGCAAAATGTTGAGGAAAGTAAGCGAGACGGAGTTTAAGGTTGATAATGCGGTATTGTATGGTATGGAGATAGGCTTTGTGTTCCCAATGATCGGTGCCATTGATAAAGTTATGGTGAAGCTCATAGTTCTCCTTTCACTATTCATCCTGGTTCTACCAAGATGTATAGGGATTTGAAGCGATACTTTTGGTGGAGCGGCATGAAGCAAGATGTGGCGGCGTTTGTGTCGAAGTGTATGATTTGTCGGTGAGTTAAGATTGAACATCGGAGGGCTAGTGGATTATTCTGACCATTGGAGATTCCAACATGGAAGTGGGATAAGATATCTATGGATTTTGTGGTGGGTTACCTCTTACTAGGAAGAAGCATGATGCGATTTGGGTGGTTGTTGATAGGCTAACCAAATCGCTCATTTCTTATGTCGGGAAGGATTATGGTATTGGTAAATTAGCGGAGATTTTTCGACAAGAGATCGTTAGACTTCATGGTACTCAGACATCTATTGTGTCCGATAGAGATCCGCGTTTTACTTCTCGTTTCGGAAGGGTTTGCGAAAGCTTGGGGTACTCGACTTAATTTTAGTACGGCATTTCATCCTCAAACGGATGGTCGATCGAGAGGACTATCTGAGACCTTAGAAGATATGCTAAGGGCTTGTGCTTTAGAATGGGTGGCGGTTGGGACGAATATTTGTGTTTAGTAGAGTTTGCTTATAACAACAGTTGGCATGCTAGCATTAAAGCGGCACCGTTTGAACTTCTTTATGGAAGGAAATGTAGAGCACCTATTTGTTGGGATGAAGTAGGTGGCGTTTGATTGAAGGACCGGAAATGATCGAGATCACTAATGAGAAAGTAGGCGTGGCTAGAGAGAAATTGAAGGAAGCTAGGTCTCGTCGGAAAAGTTATCTTGATAAGCATCGTCGTGATTTAGAATTTCGGGTTGGAGATCGTGTGTTTTGAAAGTTTCGCCGTTTAGAGGTGTGAAGCGTTTTGGAATCAAGGCAAGCTTAGTCCTCGATTTATTGGACCATTTGAGATTCGGAGCGTATAGGAGAAGTTTCGTATCGTTTAGCACTTCCGCCTCGGTTATCGCATGTTCATGGCGTTTTCATGTATCACTCCTAAGGGGATACAACTATCATCCGTTACCGTTGCTTCTTATCCGTTTGATCAAATTCAATCCGATATGTCTTTATCGAAGAACCGAAGCTATTCGGAAAGACAAGAAAGAGTTATGAGGAATAAAGTTATTCCATTCGTTAAGATTCTTTGGAAGAATCATCACGAGCGTGAGGCTACTTGGGAAACCGAGGAGTCGATGCGTGCTAGTTACCCTCATTTCTTTGAATAGTTTGGTATGTTCTCATTTCGTTTCGTTTCGTTTCGTTTTCATTTCATTTCGTTTCATTCAATTTTCGAGACGAAAATTTTTCTTTAGAGGAAGAATTGTAAAACACGAAACTTTAAAATCCGAATAAAGACTAAAATACCCTTGGAACTAAAAATTATAAAATACGTAAAATCTATTTATAACATTTAAAGAAATTAAAAGATTAACTTGTGAATATTTAAAAACCCTAGCAAAAATATATTACGTAATTGATTTGGTACGACGAAGAGTTAATGTTTCGTAAATGTTTTGGGTCGCGTTTGTTTAATTCGTATGGACTAGGGCCGAAGCCCATGGTGGTGCGTGTGATGATGTGTGACCGGTTGGACCAAACCCAAACCCAATTACTTTCCTAGTTTAACTCAAATACTACAACTATATATACCATACATAATCATAAGTTTGGAACCCTAGTTTTATTTGCTCTCTTTTTCTTTTCTTCCTTTGCTCGGCCGAGACTCCCAAACACACCCTTGGTGTCGATTTTGCTCAATCAAGTTAAGGTATATCGTTTATTTGTCTTCCTTTAACGTATCTTACATGAATATGTCAAGTTATATTTTGTTTCGTCGCGTTTCCTTGTTTTCTTTTTGTGGCCGAGAGGTATAAAGCAAAACCAAGATAAACCCTAATTGATTTAACTTGTAATTAATAAGAAACATGTAACGTAAGATGTGATATTGAATCGAGTCGTGTTTGTGTTTATTTAATGAGGGCCGAAACATAGTAAGGAGGACCGAACCATGTTTAGTTTTTGAATAATGAATATAACTTAACAACTTGAATATGTGAAGTAAGAAGATGAGCTAAGACTAGTGTTAAACCCTAATATGCGAAAACCCTAATTTGAATCGAGTTACATATAAGATTTGAAGATGCATTACTTAAGTAAAGGTTATGTTAAACATAAACCCTAGTTTTGATATGCTAATTTAGTAAGTTATGCTAAACCCTAATAGAGTAAATGCATAATTAATACGAGTAATAAGTAAATTATATGTCACATAAAATCATAAACATGTGCGTTGAAACATAAAAAGGAAAGATTATTTTGTGACGTGTTAGGTTAAGTAACTAGTCATTTAAAAGGCGTAACATGTTAGTACATATACATTAATGAGACATTAAAGAATGAGAAACCCTAAACTTTAAAAAAGACATATAAACCCTAATTTACGATATTAATATTAAAACATTTAAGTCTCATTTAAGTATGGAAACCCTAAAATAATAAAAGGATCATTGTGACGATTTGGAATCATTAATAATATATCGACATTAATGTATATAGGTTACGTGAAGAAGGAGTAATTCTTTGCTTCCTGTTTCGACTTTTGATCTTTTGCTTTTGAATAAGGTACGGATATTCGACCTTTTCGATAAAGGTTTCGTATGAAGTTTCTTTTCGTTTTCATATTAGGATTTCCTAAACCTTTGCTATGAACCCTAATGTGTCTATTTGGTGTTGCTTATCCGAACTGTGATTTTGAATCATAAAACCTTTGATTTTGAACTATATGATATGAAGACTTTGATTTTGAAAACATGATTAAACATTTGATAAAATATGATCTATGTCGGTTATGACATTCTTATTTGATCTCGATAGTTGACACCGAGCCAATTTTAACTAGTCATGGGGTTCCATGTCCGTGTCGACAAATGCACCGACATGACTCTAGGCGATAGAGTGATGTTACGCCACGTCCCTTATCTCATTATCTGTATGAGCTCAATTTGAATTATATTATGAATATTTGTGCGTGGGGCGTATGGATGCATCCTAGATCATTATATGCCATATATTATATGTTATCGTTATATGTTATCGATTGATCTGCGTGCATGCACGTCCTTCATAACTCTGGTAGGTCTCCCTACAAATATGTTGCCTTATGTGATTATGATATGTTTCGATATGGCATATGTTACGGGCTTTGAGGTAGTTTAGCTATAAAACTTATTACGATATTACGAATTATCTTTTGAAAAGACTATGATTTCACTATCTTTCTTTTACTTTATTTCGTATTTGTTCTCGTTTCGTATTCGTTTTGCTTGTATATCATTCCTTTGGGCTTTTGAAGCTCACCGCACTTTTCTTTTCTTCCGCGGCGGTATCTAAGCATTGAGCTGGGTATTGCTTTGGGATGAGTGCTGAGTGGACTTACCTTAGAGATTTAGCTTTGATATTATGATACCATTTAGACTTATGTTTTAGACATTTCTTTTGGAGTTATTTTCCGCTGGGACCTATGTATTGAAGTCTTTTGATTTGGATTATTTCCATATTTATGTTGAAGATTTCTTTTGGTTTATATGTTTGCTTTGATATGACACCATTACTTGTGATTCCTTTACCCTTGTGGGGTCGGGGCGTTACAGATGTGGTGAAAATGCAAATACTTTAGCACTAAATCATAATGTATCAACAAACATCCCCTTGTATCAGTTAAACCAAACAGCCCCTTTTATCAGCAAAAGTTGTTACAACAAAACCAAACACCCTCGTATCAGCAAAATTAGAGGCAGTGGTTTAAAAACACGGGTTGAAAATGCAAACGCTTTAGCATTAAACAACAATGTATTGACAATGGTGTATTGTAACGTCTTGAATTTTGACTTACCAAAGTCAAACAAACTTATGAAAGCCAACAAATTGTAACTTACTATTGTGGTATGACTTGTGTAAGTCAAACCTATTAAGAAATGCAAAACGATTTCAAACACAATTACTTAAATAAGAACCAAATTTTTTATTCATCGATTTCATGTTCTCAAGAACTACAAATGTTTACTTTTATCTAAACATACACTTAGCTAGACCCACAACTCCCCCTATCATCGTTTTCCTTCTTTTCCTTAAGATATTTAAACAAAATTTCCAGATTTTTAATCCTTTCTCCCAAATCGTTAAACTTTGATAACAAGATGCCATCCTCTTCCTTCTCCTTCTTAACACCCAAACCCTTTTTATTTGGGCAGTCTGCTTTCCTCAACGAACTCAACAAAGCTTTCCCCTTATCGTTTTGTGCCATTATTGTTTTTTTATTTTGCTTTGGGTAGAATGTGTGTAGATTGTATTTTAGGGTTCACTGTTTGTCGTAGCCGATACATATATGGTTGAACGTTGGGTTACATTTTAACTAGGTTGGGTCAAAAATGTGAATGGTCTATTATACTCTCAAAAGAAATCCAGAAAATTAGGTTTGACTATCCCAATCCTGGTCAAGGGACGATTCTGGCATTTAATGGCCAAGGTTTGGACCTATGGCGATGAAAAGACCGAGTTTTGTCCCATAACGAAGCGTCTTGCCAAGTTTAAGGACCAACGATGTATTTTAGTCTATTTATAATGTATTATTTTATTAGAGGGGATAATCAAAATGTTGATTGAACTTTGACAAACCCGATTAGTACGACTTATATTAAAACTCTTTTAATATAACTTATGTTAAAAGCCTTGAGTAAAGTTCATTACGGAACATAATTTATCTAAAGAACAATGCACAAGATCCCAGCCATCCATTCAAGTTTCATCAAACGGCTGAGATGAAATAAAACAATAACAAACAAGGACAAAAACGTCATTTCATCTCCCTCAATAAATGCAAATATCTGCATTCTGATCTCATTAAATATGTCACTCTATCTCTCATCAAAATCACACACATCCCACTTTATCTCTCATAAAAAACACATCGGAAAATATGCCGCCAGCCTCACGCGCCGGTTTCTGAATCTCGCGCCCCGGTTTAGATGAAGGTGAAGATGTGACGTTCCAGATGTTGAATTCGAAGGTGAGGTCAGTGACGATGGTTTTTTTGCCGGAAAGTGATCGGAAATTTTTTCCGGTGAGGTAGTTGAGTCACTTGAAACTTAGTTGAAGGTTAAGATGTGACTAAAGAAATTGACTTTTTGATCGGAAATTTGAAGATGTGACTTAGTTCGTCTATTAAAGTCCAATATGAAGGAACAGTGTTTGTTGAGAAGTGTTTGTTGATTGGAAATTGACTTTTTGTTTGTTGAGAAGTGTTTGTTGATCGGAAAGGTAAAAAAGTGTTTATATAAATTTGTTGAGAAGTGACTGAAGATGTGACTTTTTGTTTGTTGAGAAGTGTTTTTAGAGAGAGAGAGAGAGAGGTACAACTGTACAAGTAGGGTATAAGAAGAAGTTGGTTTGAAGGAAATGTTGATATTTATAAGGATTTTTTTACGAGAATCCCATGGGATTTATACAAAATCCCATGGGATTTATACAAATCACACGTGAATTTTTTACGAATCCCGTGGGATTATACATAATCCCATGAGATTTATACAGAATCCCATGGGATTTACACGAATCACAAGTGAATTTTTTACGAATCCCATGGGATTTTTTTACGAATCCCGTGGGATTTTTCTGGACGGAAATTTTGAAAAAAAAAAATCGTCTTTTTACGAATCCCGTGAGATTTTTTTACGAATCTCGTGGGATTTTTTTACGAATCCCGTGGGATTTTTCTGGACGAAAATTTTGAAAAAAAAAAGTTCGTCTTTTTACGAATCCCGTGGGATTTTTCTGGACGGAAATTTTGAAAAAAAAAAAGTTCGTCGAAAGTATATAAAAGTGCATATCAATAGAAAGATAATTTTTTTCTCGTCGCGATGGTGTATTTTTGTAGAACAAGATTCCGGTTTACAAGATATGTTGTTTTTTAAAAAAAGGTGGAAATTGAGTTTTTATAGAATTACATTTCTACCCTTCCTTTGTTAATTTTTTCTTTCATCTCATCCATTGGATGAAAAGAAGATGAATGGTTGAGATCTTATGATTTGTTCTTTAAATTATATGTGTTTTGTATTGATCTCACCTCTAAAAGCCTTTCATGCAAGGATAGATCTAATACTAGTTAAGAAAAAACTTGCACAAAAGAAGAAAAAACAGTATATAACTTATGTCGAATACAAAACTAAAATTTGATTCATTGGACATGTAAATTTCATCTTGATCTTAATTGAACCCCTAATTAGTCAAAACACATTTCTTCCTTATCAAGTATCTCATCATCATCTTAGTTAAGCAAAACTCATATTTCTTCGAAATGTTAACACACAACCTCAATTAAAAAAATAAAAACATAAATTCAAACACGTCACACGATTTAATCCAACGGCCATTAAATAGTCTCGACAACACAACAAGTTTGATAAATCTTTTCATTTTTCATGTGCGTCGTCGTATCCATTAAAATCACCACATTTTAATTCTCTCCATCATAAATAATTCCTACTTACATTTGGCCACCCACTTTAACATTAACATCTGTGTGCGTGTTTTTATAAAACCGCTAAAATAACAAAAGACATATTTCACATCGGTTGTAACTTTTTGATCAGGTAACTTAATACTATATATACTCTTTTTAATTATTAATATATGTTGCTGTTTGATCAAAATTGTGTAATGTGTGTGTTTTTAGGTGATTTATTAGCTCGATTACTGTTGTTATTTAGGATTTTTGGTTTAACTAAACCCTAGTTTTGTTTTTAGTAATTTGGATTAATGAAATGACTTGTAGCCTAGCGGAACCCGGGCGTAAAATGATCAGGTGCATTTAACGAAAACTATAGAAAATTGGAAACATAATTCTTTTGGACCAGGTGCATTTTCGAAAAACCGAGTTTTGTTTTTACAAAAATTAACACTATGCCGCGAAAAATCCATCCCGGGATTCCGTCACTGGACATGCGTGTGGCGTTTTTGTAAACAGTGTGACTGTTAGTTTCCTATTAAAAAAATTGAGTAATTTGTTATTTTTTGAATACTGTGATGATGAAATGAAATGTGTATCCTAGCGGTATCTGTGAGAAGGTGCGAGTTGTTTCCCTAAATTAGTGGTTGTGGGTCCCGTCAAGGACAGTGTGATTGTTAGTTTGCCTTTAGTAATTTGTTTTTTCTAGAATAATTGTGATGGTGAAATGAAATGTATGATTTTGGATGTTGTGATAGTGATTGTTATTATTGTTACTGCACTAGAGGTCTCTTATTCAGGTGTTTTGTGATGTAATTGTTACTTTAATAAGGGGGTAGGGGTCTCTTTGGAATTGCTTATTTATGATTATTGCGTTTTTTAAAAAGGAGACAGGCAATTTTTAGTGTTTGCCTGTTTGGATGAAAAAAGTACTTATGGTTTGTATGCTTATTTTAGGGGTGAAATAAGCCTATTACAGATGAGATATATTGATTAGGAGTTTGGGATTGCTAATTTCAAACTGATTATTTTTTATGGATTTAAAATTACGAGTTTACCCTAACGATGAAATAAGCTTAAACGGATGCAAATTAGATTTTAACAGTGACTAAGCAAAACATTGCTTTATCACACAGCAGCTTGTTTCCTTTTACGGGAATAATGATAAGGGTATATTAACATCGTAAATTTGTTTTATGACTTGATTTCATTACAGTATGATTTTAATATATTGAAATGCACTCAGGATTGTGAATCAAAAATTTATATAAAATGCATGATTCGGATGATGTGACTTGTGACAGGAGTTGAAAATATAGTTGCTGTAAAATGTGAAGATCATGTTTGGAAAATAGTGTTATAACAAGCATCAGTTTTTAGGGAATTTGCGATCATATCTGGGGATTTTGTCCATAAACAGATGGTTTATCTTTTAGGGGTTTGTGATGAAATTGTTACTCTTCGAGGGGTGTTTGGAATTGCTTATGTAATAGTCTGAAAAAATAAAATAATAGTATGATAGTTATATGCTTATTTTAGGGGTGAAATTAGCTATTTCTGTAAGGGAGTTTGGGATTGTTTACCTTAACAAACTGGTTATTTTTTTTGCGGATTCAAAGTTAAAAAGTTTACCCTTATAGTGAAATAAGCTGTTTTTAGTACGCTGATTGCAATTTATCACTGGCTATGCTAAACACGCTTACTTTATCGAATTGCACTCAGGATCCTGGAGCTGGTTACTGTATTGGATTGATTTCACGTACATGCAAAGATTGTGATCAATTTCTGGTTAAAGATAAAATCCTGAATATGGGTACTGTAACTACGGTGCAGCAGCCTGTTGGTATACTAGATAACATCAACATGGGGACAGTTCGGACGATTCTAGCTCATCCATACCCATACCCACATCAGCATTCCCAACACGCGATTATTGCAGTGTTTGTGGGTTGCCTATTTTTTATATCGTCAGACAACATGCATACACTCATTCAGAAGCTAGACAAGAACTTTAAATGGTGGTCTATGTACACGTGTTTACTTGGGTTTTTCTATTTCTTTTCCTCACCATTTGTTGGGAAGACGATTAAAGCGAGCTATTCAAATTTCAGTAGATGGTAATTTACTCTTATCGTTCTTTTGTATTAGCCCACATGTGTTTTTTAGCTGATATAAGTTTTATGATGTGTAGGTATATATCGTGGATATTAGTGGCAGCTTTATACCATCTTCCGAGTTTACAGTCAATGGGACTAGATATGAGGATGAATCTTTCACTATTTTTGACGATATATTTTTCTTCCATTTCTTTTCTCCTTGTTTTTCATTTAATATTCCTGGCCCTTTCGTATATTGGCCTTGTTTCTCGTGAGGCTAGAAGGAGACCTGAGATCTTGACTATTCTTCAAAATTGTACTGTAAGTCTTATATATACAAACTTTACTAAATCAAGTTTTTGTTTCAGAAAAAGTTTTAGTAACGAACAATTACATCTATTCAAATATTTGTTTTTACTTCTTAAACTTTTCACCAATGATCCCTGAATTAGACTTTAGGCACATTGAGCATATATAGATGCCCCCTTGTTGTACACTCCCCATGTTTCATGAAAAAATGTTACCAAGCTGTGACATTCCACAACAAATTTGTTTTTAGGAACTTTTCGTGTTACAATTTCCGATTTCCAAATTTGTCATCATCATGAAATGTTGTAGGGTGTTTTGGCACTAGACAACATATTTACTAAAAGTTAAGTCGCTAGTTTAGAGATTGCAAATTGATTGGACAAAGGAATTATGATTTATACGTCATCATTGTTCATTGTAATCATGGGGTTGCTATATGCGTGTAGGTATTAAGTCTGGCATGTTGTGTATTTTATAGCCACTGTGGAAATCATGCTTTAAATGAAAAACCATTTGGACGAAAAGATTCTGGCTTGTTTTCATTTTGGAAAAGAGAAGACCGGAGTGAATTGCTGGCCAAATTTCTCAAAATGTATGAATTCAAAGATGAAGTATGCAAATCTTGGTTTGCTCCAGTTGGGTCTGCCCGTGACTATCCACTCCTATCTAAGTGGGTTATATATGGAGAAGTACGCCTTCTGTACTCAGTTTGGAGGATCTAATTATGATGCAACTTTAATAATCTAATTTTGTTTCCCATATATTTTTCAGTTTTCTGGCACTGGTTCATGTGAGTCATCTGATGAAATTTCTCCAATATATTCGTTATGGGCGACGTTTATTGGTCTGTATATGGCTAATTATGTCGTGGCAAGATCAACTGGGTAAGTGGGTTTATAAATTTATATCCTGTGTACAGACTAAGTCATCTTTTTCATGATTATTGGTTTTATTTATCATCAGATGGGCTCTTACCCACCCTCTACCAGTCCAAAGAACTGATCAGTCTAAGAAAAAGCCTAAATTCTTGGAAATGGTTCCTTGGTACTCCGGGTATCTACTATCTTTAGTCTTTACACATTTGTATCGTGTGTTTTTTTTTGGGCGTATATAAGATTGTTTATGCTTATGTATGGATAAACATTGTGTTGCAGGACATCAGCTGATTTATTTAAGACTGTTTTTGACCTACTTGTATCTGTAACTGTTTTTGTGGGACGGTTTGATATGCGCATGATGCAGGTTATATATTTTCTGTCCTTTTTCTCCTTTGAGTATGACTTTTTTCCGCTCTATTAATTTTGGTTTATTGTGCAGGCGGCAATGAGTGGTGCTCATGTAGGGGCAAAGCAAGAAGATTTTCTTTATGATCATTTTAGTGAAAAGGATGACTTTTGGTTTGACTTTATGGCTGATACGGGTGATGGTGGCAACTCTTCTTATTCTGTTGCTCGACTGCTTGCTCAACCTTCACTTCAAGCTTCAAATGATGGCTCTTTGATCAATTTGCCTCGTGGGAACCTTCTTCTTATTGGAGGTGATCTTGCGTAAGTCTCACATTTCTTATTAAGTGTTTTACTATCATACAAAATTTTTAGTTATAATCTCTTTGGTATGTAATGGTTGTGTTATGTCGGGTTTTATATAGGTACCCTAATCCATCAGCATTCAATTATGAAAACCGTTTATTTCGGCCTTTTGAGTATGCTCTTCAGCCACCTTCATGGTATAAAGACGAGCATATAGCTGTAAACAAGCCTGAATTACCAGTTGGCGTTTCTGAACTAAAACAATATGATGGCCCACAGTGTTTTGTTATCCCTGGAAACCATGGTACGTTTTTCATTTTGTTGATTGGAAGACTGTCTCAAAGTATGTTTCTTTAAGTTGATAGTGGTTATATTACTTTATATTTATTTTTTTATTTTATTTATTTATTCATTTTTTTTTTTTTTTTTCAGATTGGTTTGATGGGCTTCAAACGTATATGAGGTACATTTGTCACAAGAGTTGGTTAGGTGGATGGTTAATGCCCCAAAAGAAAAGCTACTTTGCGTTACAGCTACCGAAGGGGTGGTGGGTGTTTGGTCTTGATTTAGCTCTTCATAATGATATCGATGATTATCAGTTCAAATTCTTCCTAGAGGTCATACAAGAAAAGGTTAAAGAAAATGATTCTGTGATAGTTATGACACATGAACCAAACTGGATTCTTGATTGGTACTGGGATGAGGTGACTGGAAAGAACGTGTCACATCTTATTCGTGATTATCTAAATGGAAGGTGTAAACTTAGAATGGCTGGCGATTTGCATCATTATATGCGACATTCATATGTTCCATCAGAAAAGCCTGCTAGTGTGCAACATTTTCTTGTGAACGGGTGTGGTGGGGCATTTTTGCATCCGACACATGTATTCAGTAATTTCAATAAAGCCTATGGAACAACATATGAGACCAAAGCCGCTTATCCATCCGTTCAAGATTCAAGCAGGGTATATTATATAAATAGAAAGTCAAACTATGCAATGTATATGTGGGCTATTTTGACCCATTAATATCTTACGGGTGAAACTGGTAACATCATGTCAATGGGTCGAAAGTCACACAAAATGTTTTTTGAATGCTTAAAAAGGCCTAAATCAATTTCTTTTATCCAGATGATCTAATGGTTATAAAATAAACTCAGTTTTATATTATCCTGTTTGACATATTTATTATTATTTTTTGAAAAGTTGGACAAAAAGTGTTCTGTGATGACTGGACAACCCACCCATTTTGCCAGTCCCAGCATAGTGTTTGTATCACATAATTCTCACCATATATATTTTTTGGTTGAATGCAGATTGCTTTGGGTAACATATTGAAGTTCCGAAAGAAAAACTGGCAGTTTGATTTCATTGGCGGGTTCATATACTTCATCTTGACCTTTTCAATGTTTCCGCTGGTACGTACTTTTTGTAACTAGATCTTTCGTTTGGTAAACAAACTGACTATTCTTTCATTTTCTATATTTGTTTCACAGTGCAAGCTAGATCATATCCTACAAGATGATACATTTTCTGGTCATGTAAAAAGCTTTATTAGCACGGTGTGGGACGTTTTTATGTATATGCTTGGGCAATCATATGTATCTTTTGCGGGTGCTATTTTCTTGTTGGGGGCTGCTGTTTCATTCGTTCCTTCACAAGTTTCCAAGAGAAAAAGATTGGCAATTGGAGTTGTGCATGTATCAGCCCACTTGACTGCAGCGTTAGTCCTTATGTTGTTAATGGAACTTGGTGTTGAAACATGCATTCGGCATAACCTGTTGGCAACATCAGGCAAGTTTTTATTTTTTATTTTCACTAATTACTGATAATTGAAAGTGTCTATAGAAGTTACATGGTATAATATTTTTCTATGCACAAATTTCCTTTCAGGTTATCACTCCTTATATGAGTGGTACAGATCAGTTGAAATTGAACATTTCCCAGACCCGACTGGTCTTAGGGCACGTATAGAGCAATGGACTTTCGGTCTTTACCCAGCATGTATTAAATATCTTATGTCAGCTTTCGATGTTCCAGAGGTTTGACTTTTTGGTACTTTTCCTATTATTTTTTAATTGCCTTCTAGTTTGTTACCTTTTTTTTTGGAATTATTAGGTAATGGCTGTTACGAGAACTAACATATGCAAGCATGGGATGGTTTCACTGTCTCGAGGGGGTGCATTTATATACTATGCCTCTGTTTTTCTCTACTATTGGGTGTTTTCGACTCCTGTGGTGTCTCTTGTATTTGGAAGCTATTTGTACATTTGTATTAATTGGCTTCACTTGCATTTTGATGAAGCATTTTCATCACTACGCATTGCTAATTATAAGTCCTTTACACGGTTTCACATCAAGCAGGATGGAGATCTTGAAGTTTTCACGCTTGCAGTTGATAAAGTGAGAATCTTTAATATCACATTCTTCTTTTTTTATGTATTTTTTCCCTCTTTTATCTATTACTTATGCAAATTTGATATGTAGGTGCCAAAGGAATGGAAGCTGGACTCTGATTGGGAAAATGAATTAAGACAACCGCAACAGATGAGTCACCACAGAAAGTATCCAAGTACATGGAGGGCAAAGTCTATTCATCAGGACCCGATTAATACTGTCCGAATTGTAGATCATTTTGTTATTCTAACTGACAAACCAGAGTAGGTCGAAAATGGTCTGTATCTCACAGATGATGTATCTCTGTATACTTTACTAGAATAGAGTCATCGGTAGTCCATTGTTACAGAAAAGAACAAAAAAAGAAAAATACATGAACCGTCATTAGAGTTTAGGGGAATGATGTAAAGTTTAGTCACTTGGTTTAAACATGTTGTATCACTTGTTCGTTGTAAATCATTGGGTAAATCATTCGAATGAAATCGTTACATTTTCTAACCTCAAAGTGAGATTGAACTTATGAGAAGAGTTCTGATTAAAATGATTAAAATGATCAAGAAATAAACGATTCCTAGCCAACTATTGTATGCACATCTGTATGAAGCTAATTGTCTTCATGTCGGAACTGCTCAAATGATTGCTTATAGTTTGATTGTTTTCTATTGTAGTTAAACTATATTTGCTATTGTCTCTTTTGTTTCCTTCTATTTAATATCAGTTCGTATGGTATTTATCACAGGCTTATAGTTTGCTAGTATATTAGCCTGCAAGATAAATTTACAGAGCTGTTAAGTGATGATATTTCTGTAATGTGTAGCATTGCCATGCTGTTAAAACATAGAAGTCCTTACCTGATTTAGCTTCTAGCCTTCCAGCACCAGCTGTGCATTCATTTCTGTAAGCACTTGTGGACAAATAAAGATTTAGACTGTGGCATGGTTTCAAGTATAGTTGATACATTACCCCTACGTCGTTTGGCTGGAAAATTTTATTCAGTTGAAGGCATGTTTTGTGACTGTTTAATAATCACTCAACCATCTGCTCCCATATCTTTGCATCAACACAATCACAAATAAACTCAAGGGACTACGCCCATTTGCCTCCCAATGTGGCGCCTCCATATATAAATGGTCTTTGACTTGACTATCTTCGCCCTTGGATTCTAATTATGGGATAGAATTGAATAGCAAGAAAAGACTTTTGCTTCATAAAAAAGTTTCCATGCGTAAATTAGTACTTGTACAAAAAAACCGTGAATTTTGCCAAATGTAGAGATAGAATCGAAAAGCAAGAAAAGACTTTTCGCTTCATAATATACAAAGTTTTACAGAAAGAATGGCTTAGATACTTTGCACAATGCATTCAGTTGTTGTAAATGCAGATCCTTACAATGAAAAGGTTGATCAGCTTCTCTTATCTGTTTCTTAAAGGAGATATAATACACTACTCATACTGCAGTGTCCACAACTGCAGCCCTTCTTCTGAAAATATACGAAGAGGGCAATACATGGGTAATATAAAGTAACCCAATGTGGGTAAATATGTCATCTCAATGGTCTCTATAGCTATATCTATTCTTTAACCATTGGCAGAGGCAACTAAGTTTGAGCCTGCTACTAGTCTCTGTGATTTAGCATCGTACAGCTATATTACAACTCAAGCAGCAACACAATCGTCCTAACAGCTTATGGGTCACAGTAGTCTGTACATGGCTATTTACATGGTTTAGAGGACGAGAATGTACATCTAGACTGTCTTCTCACGGATACGTGCTCTAAGTTTTTGTAAAAGATGTAAAGTTTCACTGTAAGAAGGGTCGTTTCTGCTTATAGGTTTGCATATATTTACATGATCCGTTGACTCTAACACCTGTCGTGAAAAAGAGCAATAGAATATCAAAAAACCATCCACCATTTCAAGAATAATGTTTATTTTTATTTTGTGACCAAAAAACTTACGACAAGTTTTCCATATCCAGGATATGATGATTCCATTGGAACTATTTCCAATCTGAAGGCCCAACCGCCATACCCTTCAACAATTGGAGTTACTTTTGTCTGCAAACAACATAAAGTTTATTAGTCAAAATCTGCATGCTCGCAGACCAATAAAGTCAACTGCAAATGAGATTGGGCTTATGGTGCTACCTCACAAAAACTGAGAACATCAAGAGCCCCTTTTTTATGTAATCTTCGAATAAAGTCATTAAGCTTCACTAGTCTTGGAGAACCACTTCTCAGTTCTCCTATCTGAAAAAGGAAGAATTGCAGACTAGTCAATTACAAAATTTAAGTACTTTTTATGTTAACGCACAGCATAACTAGCAAGAAAGTACAAACCGTCGGTGCAGGGCGTAGAACAAAACCCATTCGCCAAGGCAAATCTGCAAGTTTGCTACCAAAGTGTGGACAGCTATAGAACACCTAAAGGAGATAAAAGTATAAACCGTTGGTGCAAGTGTTTAATTTTCTATCAGTCATTTAATGTACTGTTAGAGGTATTCTTGAAATTTAACATACCACACCAACGGTGTTGCTAACGATTTTATCTCTATTTTCTGTTCTAGCCTGGTGCAGCATCTGTTTTACAACCAACCCTCCCATGCTGCAGAATAATCATGCACTATGAAACTATTTCAGGATTCTAAAAATGTTTAATGAAACAATAGAGCTACCATCACACGCACCTGTGAGTTACAAATACAACTGGTCGGTCTCCAATGCCTGCAGTAATTAGCTTTTCCAACAGCATGGAGCTCACTTCCTGAAGGGGCAAGCTTGATCCAGACCACTGTGTAAGATTTGTCTGCAAATATAATATCCAAAAAACGCGGTTATAATCATGTCAATAGAAAAGACTAGTTCTGTTCATGTCAATAATCACAAACCTTGTATTTTAGAGTAAACATACGAGCATGAGGGAAATCAGATGAAAGCCATTCTGCAGGCCAAAAAGTTCCTTGCTTTCCTGCCTCTTCATCAATCTTTTCTACAAGCCCAGATTTAGACGAGTACTTGCACTCAGATAATCTCCAAGACTTATATGGCCCACCGCGCAGGCCGTGAATAAACACAACATCAAACAAAGGATCTGAATGACTCACTGATCCAGTGTTATCGGCTGATGTCTCCATAGTCGATTCCATCCTTTGTTTTACAGGATATTTCCAGTGAGGTAGGTCAGGGTTGATTAAATAAACCATCTCCGTAAAATGAGGACACCTATGTTTATTTTCTGAATCACTATCTAAATCGTTGTCGTTGCAATAAATATTTAACAATGTTGCTCTTGCATAGCTTCGAGTCTTGAGGTCATTGCATCCAGGGATCTTCCCATTTGCACAATTCTCAAGCCAGTCACACCAGACTTTGTCATTTAATATGTTTTCTTTCACTTTTGGATGGACTGAAAGAACAGTTAAAAATCGAGCTGCATGCCTACGGATATGAGCTGCAGGCGGAACATGGACTTTGGATGAATCATGAGCATTGGGAACACTTTCAGGTTTATCAACAGATTTTATATCTTTTGATGCATTATATGCTTCACTTGCTGCTAATTTCTCATAATCATCTCTCAATAAGAGGCGACGTAGCAGAGATACTACACCATTATCAATTATTCTGGTTTGACAAAGTAAGTCATCACTACAGATTTCGGACATAGTTTTGATCCCTTTAAGAGTTGCTAGTGCAGAATCTACAGCATTCACTTTCGGCACACTGCCTTTTTTAATATTTTTAAATGGTACAACAAAGGGCTCGATGCAAAGAAGATCTTCCAAAGACTCTTTTCCAAGCTGATTAACTGCTAAATTAACCACAGCACCAGCCAATTGGTTAGCAGCCTGTGTGCCATATACAACATTTGCTTGATCGATTTTAGTCTACAAGAATTAGATAACTTCATTAATAACCATATATTACCAAAAGCTTAAAAAAGACTCATAAATATAAATGAGTAATAAAGCTACAAACCTTTACTTTATCCTTAGGCTGAGCACTCCCATTAAGTTGCGAGATCCTAAATTTTACAATGTCATTCAGCAATATAGCCAACCAACCTTGAGAAATTGGTATCGAAGACGGCGCATAGTCTTCAAGAACATGAGAAAGAATCTTAATAGCAGAAGATCTGGTAGCATCAGATGACGTATCACCAAATACCCACCGAAGCAGAATGCTTGTCCACTTTTGACCTTCATCAAGAGTCAGATGTACGTTACCTGTACATAATGATTCTAGACCTTTTGCTAATGCTTCTTGTATAGATTCATGTTTCCACATTCTATTAGCAGTTCCCCTCATTAAATAAAGACTCTTTTCCATAATCGCCTTTTGAGCCCCACGACATCTTTCAAGTGATAACAAGAATGCAGATAAAGCTACACGGGTCAAAAGAACATCATCACTTTTGCTCGCTTGGGACACAGTAGAAAGAAGGCAGGAACTCCAGTCAGAAACAAAATCGTCTGAAGGCAGATTTCGGTCTTCTAACAATAACCTAGCCACTAAACTCCCATGCCATTTCACAGATCTCTCGGGTGCCACCAAAGAAGTCATAATAGCATGACCATTATGGTCTAATTCTTGGATATGTGATCTATTCACATCTGAAGCCATTGCCCAATTTGCTAAAGCCCATGCAGCAAAAGGAACCGCGACATGTTGAGAATCCAAATCATCCCATAAACCAGGAATAACGGTTGGAGAATTTTCAGTTATTTTATTAAACAATATTCTCCTAGTTTTATTAGTACATTTAACATGTGGTTTCTCTAGCTCCATCGACCCGTTACTTCTTGTAAGGCCCACAAAGTTAATCCCAAGGCCATTACCTCTCGGTTCATCCAAATACATACCACCTTCTTCAACAACCTCAAGTGCAGCTGCGATATCTCTCATTGCAGCTTTTTTTGATAACATAGGCTTCAAACTGACCTTATCCACATTGTCACATTCTGAAGTCACAATATCCATAATTGCTGCAACAAGCATGCTTCTACCTTTTAAAGGATCAGCAATATCAAACGAATTACGCATCTTTTGCTGTTTACATGAAAATGCAGCTTGTCATTGTCAATGAATGTTCCTTATTTTCTTTTGGTTTTTTTATGTGTGTGCATATATAATGGAGAGGGATCATATCGTGTATAAAGCGCTAAAAAGGGCACTGATGAACAAAATTTACATAATTACATCACTAGTAAAGCTTAAAGACCTATGTGCAACACCGTGTCCTTTGTCCAACTTATATGATTTTTGCTCACCGGACACAATTGTTCATCAATGTTATAAACTTTGTTCCTCATGCCATTTTTAGCATTTTGACGTGTTCTAAGCTAAAATCGTTCTTTATTGGATGCATGTTGATCTAATTAAAAAGTATAAACTTGTTCATTGATGCCTATTTTGCATTTTTTTCCCACTGGCTATGCTAATAATGCTTAATGCTATACATTTTGTTTGTCAATGTCCTTTGAGCATATTTTTATGCTAGTTTTGCTAATAAGCCCTTTTATTTGATCATCACATCCCTTTAAATATCTTATACAATTTGTTCATTAGTACTACCTTTTTAGCAATTTTTACGCTAGCTACTCTAAATAGGCTTTGTATCTGATCCCGACCGTATTGATGGATCATCTTGACGCTAATAAATCATATCTAACATGAATCAATTACCTGTTCCCAAGGATGAGGATGAGCTGAGAAGATAAACCTAAGCAAATTTGGAACCGCTTTCGGTCTCTTAAGAACAGCTTCCGCCACATTACAATCAGCAATCAAATAAGCCAAAGCCCTAGCTGATTCTGCTTGAGTTCCATAACATCCACCACCTTTATTCAACGCAACCGAATCCAACAACCAATCAACCACCACACCTCCACCAGCACCAACAATAGCAGCCCTACTTCTCTCATCAGCAGCCACAATATCCGCTAACAAAGCCGCAACCCTAACCTCAAACCCGAATCTCACCTCATGGTTTATCAAAACCGAACTCAACGACTTCCATAACACAGAAACCGCCACATGGGTATGCTTCACCGTGTCCATAAACCTCTTAAAAGATTCATGCAAACTTTCTAACGTAAAATCATGAAACACGGGCTTGTTCCTATTATTCTTATATTTCTCATCTTTATATTCATTGTCCTTATTGAGAAATGTTGTGGCTGCAAAGGTAGCAGATATTAAGGTTGCTGTTATGGCAATATTACGCAAGATGGGACCACGTGGGATTTTGACGTTGTTAAGGTTTTTGGCTTTGGTGGTGGAGTTTGCATGGTTGTTCGTGGTGGATGAGGAGGAAGAGAAGAGGCGGTGGAGAGGTGAAAATGGTGGTGCATGATGACGGCGACGATGATAGTTGATCGTAGTTTTGATTATGAATACGAAACGGTGCATGGTAATACTTATGCATGGGAATTGAAATTAAGGTGTAATAAGATCTTTATGGATATATGTTTTTTTTTTTGTTTATGAATCTTTATATGAAAATATGTAAAGAACAAAGATGGTTTTGAATTGGTGTGAGCGAAATTTATGGGGAAGATACGGTATTATACGGTGCTAATATTACTAATTTCTAAATATATGTATTAACATATTTGGTTGTACACACAACACTAGTAATATATAAGCTGTTACTCACTTACTAAGTATAATAAGGTGTTGATTTGAGTTCAACTCTTGTAAAAGACATTTGTGAAATATAACACATGGTGTGAAAAACATTTTAAAGGCCTAACCTTTAGAGGCCTAGTGCGGCTTGAGCTGGTCCACAAAAGGCCCAATTGGGTCATAATGCAATATGACCAAGTAAGCACTGCAGTACTGGTTAGCTTCTCATTACTACAAAATAAAATTAGGATAAATTAATACTACTAATATAGTAATATTCAACATTTTTATAACACTTTAAC